>VXAC01003690.1:437738-561781 GCA_013399225.1 Rhipidura dahli
TTTTTTTTTTTTTTTTTTCCTAAAAGCACAAAAGAAATGATGTCTTAGTGGTTAAATCAAACCTTCCATCATTACCTCTAAATGCTTTTAGCAAATTAGGAATGTCGGGAGTCAAGCCGGCTGGCTTCTGCCTGTGGTGTGCTTGCCCGTGGTCAGAGAAAGATCCTTTAAAGGACACAGGTCTAACTGGTGGATCTTTCCAGTGCATGTGTTTGTGTGATGCATAGGTAAAGGAGGATTTCCCTATCAGCTTGCTAAAAGAGTTGTTGAGATGTGGAGTGAGTATTGTAATAATATGATAATACTGGTCACTAAGCATCTGTCTGGAAGCATAATGAGATTTTGCCCTGCATTCTCTGCACCTGGGGGATCTTATGTTCTTCAAAAGTTGTTGGCTTAATTTTGCATCTAGTCAGGTCAGGTGAATTTTTTCCATGTTAAGTAGATACAGGTGTGTAAAGGAGAACACGACCTTAAATGTCATGTTAGATGGAGATAAGTCACAGTCGCCACATCCAGTCTAGAATTGTATTGTGGGTCTCCTTAAGGTTTTAACTAAGGCTGTTGTATAACCAAGGGATCATTAAGAAAATACGTGTTTGCACAGAGCCATTACCCACCAGGTATCCACAGGTCAGACCTGGAGTTTAGGTAGCAGTCACATAAAAAAAAAAAAAAAANTGTATTGCCTTATCTATAAAGGTAAAAGGATAATAAAGGATGGCACAATTCAAAATTAATAAGAAAGACCAATTTTTTAAGTGTCTGCACTGAGTGGACGAGGTTCCAACTCTCTTTCTCTGAATTCCAGCATTAGAGTTCTGCAGTTCTGCTTGTTTTTCCTTCAGTGCCAGTCTCTTGTAGAGCTCTGCTGGTTACCGTTGCCTGCTAATTCTGTTCGGAGATCGTAATGCATTGTATCATTCTATATGACAGGAAAGGGAAGTTCCCCTTTAAAGCTCCACATATACGTGAGCGGGGCGGGGCTGGAGGCAGGAGAGGAGGCTGGATAAAAGCCTGCCAGGAGCTCCAGCTGCCTCAGACTGCGATCAGCATGAACTGCAGCCTGCCGCACCGAGTGCTGCTCAGCCCTGCCATGGAGGCACAGCGGGACAGGTTGTGCCTGCAGCCTCTCTGGGACTTTGTCACCGCAAAGGAGCCACTGATCAAGTCACCGTTTTTCCCGGTGCTGTTTTCTTTTACAGCATACATGGCTTTCTGTCTTCCATATATTGCGCTGGACTTTTTAAGCATTAGACTACCAGACTTAAGAAAATACAAAATCCAGCCACAGAACTATCCAAGTCTTGGAATGATGGTGCCTTGCATTATTCAAAGTGTGTATCACCACGTTGTTTTGATCTTCCCGGTGACATTTCTGCACTGGTACTGGAGACCCATGAATTTACCAGTGATAGCTCCGGAGCTGCCTGAGGTCCTGCTGCAAGTAGCAGTTTGTCTGCTGCTATTTGATTTTGAGTATTTCCTGTGGCATTTGCTTCATCACAAGGTGCCTTGGCTCTACAAGACCTTCCACAAGGTGCATCACAAGCACGTGTCGACGTTTGCACTTACTACACAGTATTCCAGTGTATGGGAATTGCTCTCACTGGGGTTTTTTGCTGCTATAAACCCACTGCTCCTCGGATGCCATCCTTTGACAGAAATGATTTTCTTCCTTGTAAACATTGGTTTGTCAGTGGAGGACCATTCAGGATACGACCTTCCGTGGTCAACTCACCGACTTGTGCCTTTTGGATGGTACGGAGGAGCACCACATCACGATCTCCACCACCTGAAATTCAAATCAAACTATGCTCCTTACTTCACACACTGGGACAAACTCTTTGGGACATTCATGGACCCACACTCTAATTAAGAATATTTACCTGTGGACGAACTCTTATTTTTTATAGACTAAACTGGGACATTATTTTTTTAAAGATATACAGAAGATTGTATATTTGAAGCTGCCTATAAAAGCAATAGCTATTTATAACAGATCCTCTTAATATATGTGTATTTGTATGTGCACTTGGAACTGCCTGTGCTAAGTGACTGCAAATGGGAAAGTGAATATCTGTTGCTTAAATTTGAGTTAAAGTTTTAAGGGAAGCATTAAGAGACATTCTCTCTCCTTTCCTTCTTTCCAGCTTTCATAAAGCATGTATCATGTTACTGTATGATGTTTTATACATACGCCAGAACATTATCTTACTGTCGTAGGATGATTTATGATGTAAACAGAAAAGGTACACATCATGGATTTTGTTGAGTTTAATCTGCCAGAGAAAATTATTGCGCAATGATTTTGCAAAATACTGCTGCCAAGCCAGGGTGGTTGGCTAACTGTTAAATAATTTTGATATTTATATTTTCAACTGTGATGTACTGTCTCTTTTTAATAGAGAATAAATATGGTCATTTTTAAAAAATCATATTGTGTTTCATTTTATTAATTCCTCTCTTCATATTAGGAAGAGGTATGGTTCCTTTTGCATAGGTGTCATTTACTTGAATTATAGAATTGTAGAATTGTTTAGGTTGGAAAGGATCTCTAAGGTAGAGTCCAACCACTACCCTAACACTGCCAAGTCCCCCACTAAACCCTGTCCCTGAGTGCCACAGTTACATCTTTTAAATACCTCCAGTGATGGCAAGTCAGCCACTTTCCTGGGCAGCCAGTTCTTGTGCTTGACAACCCTTTCAGTGAAGAACTTTTTCTTAATATCCAGTCTAAGCCTGGTCTGCTACAACTTGAGGCCATTTCCTCTTGCCCTTTCCCTCGTTACCTGGGAACAGAGGCTGACATCAATTTCAGTTTCAGAGTTGCAGACTTTTATTATTAAAGTATTGTAATATGATTTCAAAAGTGAACCATTTGCTTTTTCTCTGGGCTTGTGTTATTTTAAAATAGCTTTCAATTTTGTAGAAACATAATATTGAAGAATGTAGTTTAAAAAGTTGTAGTGAAATTGTATTATTATATTTTTGAGAAGTTTGAATAATTTTCACTAAGCAGCCCCTCAAAAGGGAGCATTGGTCCTTCACAATCATATAAATTAATTGTTACTTTGCATTACTTGCATGCAAAAACCTGGCAAGGAATATAAGCAGGGTTTCTGCAAAGTAGATGGTTCTTTCAAGCAGATTTCAGAGGAATAGAATCAAACCTTTCAGGATCCTAAGACATAGAACACAATGGCTATGTTTTGCTAGAAGAACATTAAATACAGAAGATCAAAATGTAGTCTCACAGAAGTCACTCTGAAAAACTTAGGCATGAAGAGATAAGCAAGTCTTTGATGTCTCATTCAGCAGAGATCCACTTGGATGTCTAATGTCCACTACAAAACATTTTAATGCATGTAATCATCTATCCTGTATTATTAATAATAAACTTCCCAGGATAATGATGGAAACAGAGAAAGTACAAATAATGTAGAAAGTGTGGAAAGAACACTTACACATCATCATCCAAAAATGTCTTTGTCCTTATGTTATGTCTAGAGGGTTTTGTGACCTTACAGAGGCTGTTTGTCCAGTAGAAGAGAGAACCCTTAGTTTTTTCAACAATGTGAATTTATAAAGGGAACAGCACTTTCATAAACATCTTCATAAACAGTAAAAAATGCTGTAATCTTAGTACTTAACTACTCTCTCTGCTCTCTGGGTGTCACAGAAGAGCAACCCTTCTTTTCCTGGCTAAGAACATACTTAGAGCAAAAACTGAGACTTAATACTGGAATCTGCCATTCACCTATTAAGCTGTGAGAAAGAATCCCCAGTCTTTCTGATTATTGTAATCTTAAGTATTTTGATGTGCTCTAGAAAGAGAGAGAAGTATTCCTTCTTTTCTGCCAAATGCAGCTGGCAAAAAATATTTTCTGATTCATTTGAGCTGTTTAGCCATTTTGAGATGTCCCAAAGTCATCCTTTTAGTTCTAGAAATCCCTCTTAATTCAGCTTGGCAAATTCTGAGCATCTGGCAAGGCTAATCTGTGGCTTCATTGAGTTATACCTTATACTGTATTTGGTAACTGTACATTATAACAGTCTGTTTCATGTACTGTTGACCCTCTGAGTAAGCAAGGGTAAGGCTAACTGGTACTTGGATATGTTGCTGTAGGAAGCCTATGAGCAAAACCCACACGAATGGTTTTAACTAAACCCATGGGGATTATTCTGCTTTTTGTATGAAGCTTAAGAGTTGATAAAGTACTTTACTCCTGGAGAGAGTTCTAGTCACCTGAAGGCAAAACTGTGCTTGTTTTGGGCAAGACAAGTGAGATGATTGTCTGATTTGGCACTGACAGTGTAGCCTGACAGATGCTGAGGATGATCAAACTGGCAGTGGAAGTGTGTGCTGTGCAATGATCCCGCCTACTCCTCTCTCATTCACATCCTCAACATTTGCATCAGTTCAGACACACAGCAAGAATGCATTTCCTCACATATGGAATTTCCCCCAGTTAATCTGTACCTAATCTCTAGCTAATTAGACCTGGAACTTCAGGTCAGAAGCTCATTAATGCAAGAACTTGGACCACTCAAAAAAAAAAAAAAAAAAAAAAAAAAAAAAAAAAAAAAAAAAAAAAGTTGTTAATTGAATATTTGACTAATACATGCCTGGATCCCATACTAGAAATATCTGTGTTTCATCCTCATGACATAATTCTAGCATGCATTTTCCCTATTTCTCCAATGCTTTTGAAGGTAGCTTAGGTTCTAAACTCTGAGGGATTGAATCCATTTGAATGTTGTGTGTACTTTGAAGTGCTTTCTGTAGCAGTGTACTTTAGTCTAAGTTCAGTTGTGCATGTGAGAAAAACTCACGAGCAGAAGACCCAAACAAACACATAACTTCAGGCCTTTGCAATTCAATGAAAACATATACTGGACATAAAGCAAATAAGGGTTGGCTTTTTTTCCTGTTTTCATTGAAAGCTCAGCATATACTGTGCCACTGAGCGTGAGAGGACAGCAGGTTCTGTGTATTGATAGTGCTGAGATTTTAAAACAGGATTTTATAGATGTTACTTCCTATATTTGCATTTCCCTGTGGTCTTTACCACAAGTCTTTACCAGACAAAAGGAAAGGCATGACACTTGCTTGTAAGGGTTTATGTAAGAAAACCTAACCAAACTTTCTCCTGTTCCAAAAGGCTCCTAGCTTCCTTCCTCTTTATAACATGATGTGTTGTTCCACACAGACTTCCTATCTAATCTGCTGAAAGCTAAACTATGGTCTTTGATGAGTAAATAGAGGATATTTGCAGAGACCCTTGAAGACACAAAATTATTTTTTTTGCTGTTGCTATTGTCCGCTTTATATCTTCAGGAGAAATATTTATGCATTTCTCTACCTTAATTCTTAGGCACACATTGAATATTGAACTCTTTGTCAGCTCTTGTGAATTGCAGGAGTTTGCAAATTCTCACTGGCAATTTAGTCATACACTTCTCTTGAAATTTAGTCTGAGTCTTTCAAATGATACCCAGTTTGGTAATTTTGAGATAACAGTACAACAGTGCAAAGGGACAGGTTTTTAGTGTTTTCAGTCCTGCTGTAAAGTGGGCTCCTCATGTGCTTCAGGGTTAGCATGTGACACTTCAAACCATGCTGAGTCAATATTCAGCTCAGGAAAAGGCCTGGTCCTCCCTTACGTTGATCAAATGTAAGCACTTTACAGGGGAAAACCTACACGGTTCCATTCTATAATTACATTTTCTTATGATTTTATATGATTTGAAAAATAATCTGTATCATTAATGGATTTAGTGATTTGGTTAATCTAGTGTGTTATCTGGATTAAATGAAAAGCTCGCATTTGTTTGGGTAATGCAATGTCTAAATTAGTTTTGGAGCAATTTGTGATGACAGAACATGTAATTGTCATCTGTTGCCTCTCAATATCATTGGAAGGAGTGTCTCACTCTGGTGTGGCTTTGTCTTAGTGGACTCAGCAGTCACTTCAATTTCATTTATTCTCGCTTTCATTGCAAGTACTAAGCTTCCACTACTCCCTGCCTACATCCATGCAACTCTTTTTGAACTGGTAATGGTTCTGTATCTGAAAAAAATCTTCTCTCTTGCACTCTCTGAAAATATGAACCCCCACTGGGTTTATCCTCAGATTTCCTCGGGGAAGAGAGCGACTGAAATGTGAAGCAGCCATCACATTTACATGTGAACCACGTCACAGGCCCTGGCTTTGCATGCTCAGATATCCACACTGGTCCTGCACTGCTCAGTACAATCCAACCTGAAACGTCTTTGCAGCACAGCCTGGAGTTGTGTTTGCAGCATGGCTTTCTTGTAAAAGCAGCTGCCAAACAATTGTTTTCCAAAACTTGAATGTGTTTCTAATTTGTGCAAATTTGAAGTTGTTTACTGAAAAAAGTCCCACATTCTCCCCCAGACCAACCAGCACAAGCATTCCAGGCTTTAAAGGGAACAGAACCAGTGCTGAGGGCCCTTTAGCTGTGGAAAATGATCCCGAGTTTTTAATCCTTCTTTTCAAACTGTCTTCTTCTTAAAGAGCAGATTTTAAAAGCTTACTAATCACCTTGTCTCCCAGTGTGGAATGATTGTCATGATCAAGGCTATAGGTGTGGGCAGGGGAGGAAGAGAAAGGAGGGTGGGAAAGCATTTCTGTCCCTCAGTGCAGCACTCAGTGCTGTCAGGCACGGATGGAGTGTTGCACTGAAATATCCTTCCCACCAGAGCACAGATGCTTTCAGCCCTGGGGTTCTTACTGCTGGAACAGTACAGACTCTACATCCCCACACAGCATTTCCTTATCGTTATCTCTTTCTTTCTGGAAGTTCCCACAGCAGCAAAACACAGCGACCTGCAAGAGGGAACTCCACCTTTGGTCAGCAGAAATGCAAATATATTTTTGTGTCACCATGCCTAGGATTAAGTTAAAAAGACCTACAGGCACATGGACTGGAGTGCCTCTTCCATGCTTAGTTTTGAGATAGCAGGTTTTATTTGTGGAAAATCAAAAAACCAACAACCCAAAGTGGATGGTTAGTAGGCCAGGAAGGCAGAAATGTGACTACCTTGGTTTCAGTCTATTGAGAGAGATTTCAATACTACAGATATGTGATTTAAAGGGATGTGGAAGGATGTGCTACCTGTACTTCCAGGGAGAATTTAGATGGCACTTACTTTTATTTGTCCTCAGAACTAAGCAGCAAACAATTCAGGGGATTAAGTAGTCCAAAATCTAGGATGAGCTATAGAAAACTGTTTTTAAGGCAGGCAAGATGCACCTTCTTTATCAAAAGAATATGAAAAAACACTGCTAGAAATTTTATTGGTGTCTGTTTATACACCTTTTCAGTCATTCACAGCAGCTGTGAAAAATTACACCCCTAAGAAACAGCACTCATGGGAAATTGCACAGCCCCTTTTAAGGGGTTTATTTACAAAACTTCCGGAACTGGCCTAAATAGCTGAGACAGTGGAATTTGTCAAGCTCTCTAGACAAATGCACTTGGGAAATGGAATGATTTAAAACTGCACAAGCAGCTCCCCTGACACTTGCAACTTACAAAACCTGTAAGATCAGAAGTGGCCTTGTCAGTTGAGCTTACAGAAAAAGAAAATGCCCAGCAGCTGCCTTCCTCTGGTTTTATCCTAGCAATGGCTACTGGTGTTCTCCTCTCCTGGTAATGCCAAAATACTTCTCCTGAGCAGCTGCTGACAACCTCCCCATGTCCCCTAAGGAAACTGGCTGAGTCCTGCCAGCTGCTTTGCCAGGTTTGCCATGTTCTATCCCTTGGGCAGTCAGATGATCACTCCCAGGTGCCTGCATCACTTGAGAGTCTGTAATACATTGCACACTCAAGTCCTGCTGCAAATGGAGGCTTATCCCTCATAACCTGTCTTAGAGAACTATGTCTGAGAAGCCAAGCTCTTGGTCTGACCCTTTTCTATTCAGCTCCGGGCAGGCTGACTTCAATTTCAGGTGTTTACGCTCAAAGTCTTTCCCCCTGGGGCTGGGAGAGCCTGTTACCTTCCCACCTGCCTCTCTAGAACCTATTTGAGAGGCTCAGAGGAACAGGGGAGGAGACTCTTCTGTCCTCACTCCAAGTCCAGAGAGGTCTTGGTTTGGCGCCCTGTGCTCACTGAAGTGACCTGAACTCACCTTGGACTTTGCTGCTGTGGTGGTGGGGAAGCTCAAATACTCCTGTGGTCTCCTGGCTGGGTGTAAGCCAAGGGCCAGGTGCTTTGGTGAGGAAGCTGGGCAGACACAACTGGTGAGAGAGGGGAAGGGGCTCCGGCGGGGCCGGGACGGTTGGGTCAGCAGGGCTGTGCTGACGTAGAGCTGCAGGATGCAGCCTTTGAGGGTGTCAGAATTCCTTGTCAGCAACAATTCCAGTGAGATCAGGCCTAACCCAAAGTTAGAGCCTCAGCACAGTTAATAATGGCTTATTAACTTTGCTGCTACCGTGGTGAGGAAAGCAAAAGGTTCTGTAATTGTCCTGTGGGTTTGATTGTTTCCAGCGTCCTTTCTCTGTTTCCACAGCCGTGGTTCATCATTGATTCAGCAGAATTCAGCTTATTCATCCTTGTCTGGTGCTTCTTGTGACTCACCTGTGGAGAACTGCTTTTCCAGTTCATGACATCTCTGTTGTATAAAGTAACAGGCCTGTTTCCTAAACCAGAAAGCTGAAGCAAAAGCACTAACTTGGACCTTGCCACTGACTGGTGGGTAACAAGTTGATATAGCAACATTTTTTTGCAAGTACTGTGACTGAGAGTTTACTCTTTTATCTGATGCTGATGCTATGCTCATAACTATCCCCCCTTCCCACCCCTGTTAGACCTGGGCTCTATGCCTACTGCTCTGCTTCCTTTTCTTTCTGGAGATAATTGCATAGTTTAGCCAATATGCTGTATGCATTTTTTTTTGTTTCTCTTTTTGTGACTCAGATTTGTATCTTGAGTAATTGAACCATTTTTCAGAAGAAGGAATTTCATTTTGCTCTGTACTTGGCACAGCTTGCAGAAGAGCACTGTTAAACTCTGAAAGCTAAGGACAGATAACAAAAGAGCAGAGCATGTAAAATATGGAAAGGCACATGCACTCAGCCATAGCAGCACAACAGGCTGATTCTCTGTTTTATTTCCTTTGTCTATTGAACTTCAGCTTACTGCTTCACTGCTTTTCTTTTAGACCTCTAAATCATAGTGTAGTGGGATAAATTAGTGCTTATGTACTCGCATCATTCCTGTTTCTAGAAGTTAGCTGTCCTGCTAGATCCTAATATTTGCAGTTAGAACTAATTTGATTACTATTATTTATTTATAATATTATTTTGAAACCCTGAAAAAAATCTAGGTGCCAGGAGCTATATAAACAGAGGAAAAAAAAACTGTCTCCCAAGAGGCTAAAGTCATAGTGTGGGCCCTCTGCATTCAGAAGTTACTTAGTCCTGGTAGCTACAGTGAAGTCTTAAGCCAAGACTGAAGAAATCTATAATGTGCTTTTTGTGAAAGCTGTATTTACTTCTTTGTTAGAAGAATTTAATCAAAACTTTCTCATCACAGACGCCTAAGTTTGACTTGGCAGTAGATTTTCAGATACCTGAAAAGCTGATGTGTGTGTTTTATCTACAAAGTTTAACAAGTACTTAAACAAAATAAGTAATGTGGCTTTTTTTTTTTTCTAGTGTTGTTATTACAAATCTTGATTATTTAATGTAGGTGTAGCACCTACTAAGCTTCCAACTGGCAGTGGCAAGGAAAGGGATTTAGAAGTTTGTTTTGCTTCTGGCAGTGTACATCAACAGTGGTGTAAAATCCACTGTTGTAAGAGATTTCCAATTATGCTGTTACAGCTGTAAACTTAAGGTACTTCTACCTTTTAATGTAAAACATCCTGACAGTGGCAGAAGAAAAACAGCTGGATTCAAGTTTGGACTTAAGTCACAAAAATGTAGCTGGAGTTCTGTCCAACTACCTTTGACAGTGGCTCTCAGAGTATAACTGCATTTTCGTTGGGCTTCAGTGGGAATTCCAGGATGAGATTATTAGAGATGGATGTGTGGCACTTCTGGTGATTGTCCAGCTCATGATAGTGCATATGTATCTTCATTTTATTTCTATATGCAAACATATACATATAAATATTATTTATATATATGTGTGTGTGTGTGAATTCCCCATTCTTTTTCTTTTGGTGTTTACATATATATATATATATATAAAACTATGGCATGTAAGTTGTGGTGTAGTGTAAGAAAGCTGGAGATAATGAGAAACCAGAGTCATGGCTGGTAGTTAGAGACAAACACCTGCAGAAAGGAGCAGTGATGGGGAGATGTGGGCATGCATGCTCAATCTCAGGAGCAACCTAAGGGTTTTCCCCCCAGGGGAAGATGTGCTGCCTGAGAACAAGGCAGCTGAAACTGGTGTGGCAGCGATAGTGTCGTTTTTCACCCAGTTTCAGAAGGAAACAAGTTACGCAACGACAACTTATGTCAGAGTCTTCCAGTAATTTGTGGGCTTGTTACACAACTGGACAGAGCAGGAGAGGTCCCAAGATCTTAAGTGCTCTCACATTTTGTGGAAATCACTAGCTGGACAGAGGCAAGAGCTCTTTGAACCATTTTAACTACCCATTTAGGGGAGGAAATGACTCCGGTTCGCTCTGTGGGAAAGTGGTGTGCCAGCCCTGTGCAAACATTAACTGCAGCCTGTACTGTCTGTTCCCCAGCTTAAGGCCAAGAAAGATACAAGAGAGGTGTTTGGGGGGGTATGTGTGTGGGGTGAGCTCTGAGGACATGAGAGAAGAGTGAGGATTTTGTGGGACAGTATAGAAAGCCTAGAGGTAGCTGGAGCTGCAGCAAGGCAGGCTTGGCGGAGGTTCTGTGGTTTTTGTGGTTGTAATGTTCAACAAAGTCAATAACACACAGGAAAACAAGGATTTACAGCCCACAAGCAGTTTCTTTGATTTGAACTACGTCCATTATTTTTCACTGAAAAGAGTGATGAAGTCAGGATCCACTTCATGATTCCAGCTGAGCAGTTCTACAGAAGAAAACTCACTGTGAGATTAGCGAGTCATGTCATGCTTCTTCACAGGAAGGTGAACTCCAGGACCATGATCCCTGCTTGTGGAGAGCAGCTCTTGGTCAGTGCTGTAGGGGAGGGAGTGGTGGCAGACTGACCACAGGGAAAGCTGGGTGGTAGGAAGATTGGAATGAATCCACTAGCTACTAGGAGGTAGCTGGTTTCAGAGCCCACATGATTTTACAGCTGATAATGGTAGACAAAGAAGCCTTCCTACACAAAGTCAGCAGTTCAAAGTGAGGGCACAGAAATGATGTGATTTAATTTCATGGATGTGTAACTTTCTGTGGTTTTAATACTCTCTGACCAAAACCTGTTTCTGATATCATTACTGTATATCTTTTTCCTAGGTCAATCACTTCTTTTTTAGTTTAACTAGTTTAGATGAGCTTAAGACACAAGATTGCATGATAATAATGTAAGCCAGGATAAATTTTGGGAGTAGACACATTAATTATCAAATTAAGTAATCTTTTATGAAAGGAAAAATACTCCACATTAAATGGATATGAAATCAATGTGAAGAAATTCCTTAGAAATTGCAAATTGCTTTTATTTGTCTTTGAAAATTACCCACCCTCACCTCATCCAGCTCAGCACTCCCAGTTCTCCATCCCCATCTCCAGAAACTCTCCTTGCACAGGGTGGTTCCATTGCTTTCCCCATACTCCCTTTCCCCTCTCTTGCTCCTACATCTCTTTGTACTTTCTCAGAGGGGGAACAAATTGTGTAGCCTATCTGAAAATGAAAACTCCAGCTGTTTTTCTTCCTTTTTTTCCCCTTAATATAGTTTCTCTTTAGCATTTTGGTATCATCTTGACCAAGTGACAGCTGGCTAAAGCTTTGTGTTACCAGTTCCAGAAATCTCGTTCGGAGATTGGGTGGAACACGCTGCACGGGCTTTGTTTGAGCAATACTCTGAAAGACTTCCAAGGTGCCTGTAGGTATTTTGTTGATCTGAGTTGTGTCATCCTGGCTGATGCAAGTGGCTTTGCCTCTGGAATAGAAAGTTTTGGGGTTTCCTCCCCCTCCTTTTGAGTAGGCCCTAATCCTTTCCGCCGGGTAGAAGCTTGGTTTGGGCTTGCAGCATGTCAAGGCGAAGTTTAAACCTCCACTTCAAGAAAAAGGAAGTGCTGATGAAGACTTCAGCAATGTTTCCCAAGAGCCAAAATTAACATCTGAATCTGGAAGGGTGGGGAAAAAAAGCTTACTCAAAAATAAAAGGATCTGAAATGTTTTCTGGGGTTTTCTCGACTTTGTAATGCAAAAGGGGAATAACAGTCTTTCAGGACAGAGAGAGCAGAATTTTTCTTGTGGTGAAGTGGGAGTTTCCTGTTCACGTGAAATCCTGGGTTAGACCTCAAGCAACATTAAAAAGGTAGTAGGATGAAATCTGTGGCAATAAATAGTGCAAACACTGGCTGGGGTTAGGTATCTCTGCCTTTGCAGCAAGGAAATTTGTTCTGCACAGAATATTTTGTTCTCTTTCTCTTGGATGTTTTTCCCCTCAACCTTTTTTTTTTTTTTTTTTCCTGATGCCATGCCACTCTGCAATGCTAATTTTATGTCCAAAAGCTTTCTGGTTCTTGGTCAGCTTTACTCCCTGGACTCTTTTTGAGGAAATGAAAATTGAGAGGAGTCAGAAGTGATGTTAGTTCACAACTCCTTTAATCACACACAGAGAAAATAAGATCGTGTCTATCAAAGCCCTGTATCAGGATTTTGGGAATCATATTGTTAGCCACTGTCTGTCTTTTATTAAAAAAAAAGAGACTCACTCATGAATTTATACATTTTAAAATTTTTAGATAGTTTATAACATTTTGGAAGATTTTTTTTCCTGGAGATTGGGATAATTGAAATATTTTCTTGGAGATAGGCACAACTTTAGCCAGTTCCAAACTTTACTGTGGCTGTTAGGTGACTAGACTTCATTTGATTGAAAATGTTAATTACTGGTCCCCCAGGAAGACATGAGCAACACAGATGCTAAATCTTAGACACAGATCTGTGCAGAATATATTCAGCTGGTATTGCCTTCATCTGTTGTACTTGATAGGACGCAGGATGGCCAAGGCAGAAAAGAAAGGATTCTGCTTTGAAGAGGGTTGAGCAATGCTAATGATGTGCTGGTCCAGAATTGTAATGAAGAACCTGTGACTTATGTGGGAAAACTAAGTGGTGCAGATAAAAGATTGGGAAGAAAGAAGCTCACAAGTGGTCACCTAGTGATGGACTTGCTTTCTGTCTAGACAGTGAAGCTGCAAATTTATCACAAAATGTGCCCAGCATCCACTGTGCCCTTTTTCCCCAAGGGCTGCAGAAACAGAGCCAGTCTCCTTGCTCCTTTCCTAGTCAGGTGAGCTGAGGACTGAGCAATTAAACCTGCTCAATACTGGGATGTATCAGCTAAGTGACATGAAAATATTTTGCAAGGATTTAGATAAACTCCATTTGTCTAATATAAGAACTTAGATAAATTACATTTATGTAAAGCTCACTCTGAAGTGAAAACAGAGAGTGAAAACAGAGACTTGTGATTCCATTGGGATGCAAAGCTCTGGCGCTTCGTTTCAAAAGCACTTGTAAGTGTCTTTTGGGGGTTTGTTTTCATTTTTTCTTTTCCCCTCTAGACTTTTATCTTATCCCATCCTTTAAAGTTTTCCTTAACATCTCCATATCACTGCCAATGCTGAGTGGCACAGGCTCTCACTCCTCTGCCCCCAAACTCTTGTTCTCCTCCTTAAGCTGCGCTGTTCACAGCCCCGAGCTCCCGAGCCCGTCTGTGGCTGTACCTCAGCAGCACGGGGGGCGGGCAGGGGATGGGACACAGCGCACTGTCCCCACCTGCCTCCGCAGGGACAGGGTCCGGGCCTCCCCCCTCCGGCGGCCGCGTGGGAACGGTGCCCAGATGTGCGGAGCTGCCTGGAAACAGCTGCACGCTGCACAGCACCAAAATCAGAGCTTTCCGGGACTGCAGCAGCCTCGCTTGGAAAAACAGTCCTCTGGAATCAAACCAAGTGGGGTATTTGAAGTTCTGTTTTTCAAGAAGGAATGTTATGTAATCTGTTCCTTGACATTTTAAATTTTTATATTGATTCAAAATTCTAGGTTTAATTTGAAAAAAAAAATTAAGAGCGCTTGCTTTTGAAAAATGGAAATGAATCATACAGAATTGTTGCTGTAAAAATTTGATCTTTCACTCAAGCAGGAATAATAGGGAATTCCTAATTGTTTTTAATAATCCAAATATGCATCGTTTCAACAAAAATTTAGTTTTCATTCTGAAGAAAATTGCCTGGCCTCTATGTGACCATTTAACACATTACATTATCTCTGGAGGATATGTTCTTGTATTTCAACAACAAGAAGTTGATTTCCTTTCTTTCTTTACATTTCTTTACTCTGACTTACCTTTTGGTTTTGTATAACAATAAGGAATGCACACAAGACATCTATTTTTTGCATATTATTACGCATATTTCATCTAAACCACATAAGCTCTTCCTAGTTGCACTACTGACAGTGTCTATTTTGGTTTATTGGGTATTTTAATCTTTTAATTTATTTGAATGGGTGATTTGATATCAGGAGGGAATGAAGAATGCAGTCAACTTTGAAGGTGCTGTGCAAAATCTGTACATTGAATTTACATCAAGCAGATGAAAATAATGACATTTCTGCTACTGGGTACTCATTCTACTT
Source organism: Rhipidura dahli (assembly GCA_013399225.1). Classification (NCBI taxonomy): domain Eukaryota; kingdom Metazoa; phylum Chordata; class Aves; order Passeriformes; family Rhipiduridae; genus Rhipidura; species Rhipidura dahli. Next base: position 452,533 of record VXAC01003690.1, read on the forward strand.
GAGACTTATTTTGCCTTTGTGGATTATCTGGAAGCAAAGCCTGTAAATGCAGCTTCTGTTTTCTAACACTGCAAGAAAAACCCTGCATCCCACCACTCGTGAGAGCAGTTGGTGGTTCTGCAGTTTGCAGCTGAATCATCCCTGTGTGTTTATTTTAGAGACACTCTGAGGCTTTTTCACCCTAATTGCTGTGGGTTATTTCATACCCTGGAATTATTTTGCCACATACAAAGCAATTTAATTCCTGCTTGCTTAAATTGCTTAAATCCTGTTCTGATTGCATGTCTTCTAGCTTGACAGGAGTCACAACCATAGGTGCTAGATCCTATAGAAAATATCACATGTAATTCAGAATCGAGGCTAATTATTAGTTCTTTACTGAAGAGGTCACTAAAGCTTGTATGAGTTTGGTCTACAAAGCTCTTTTGTTGGGCTCTGTTCTTTGCTGAAGGCCAGTGTAATCCCTAATTGTGTGTCCCACAAACAGGAATGAGACTGAGCAAAGAATTCCTCAGTAACATGCTGGGCAGGGCTCGATTAAAGAGATGTAGGACTTCAGCCTGCTGGAAATGGGCTGAAGTGGAGGGTGGCCTGTATTTCAAAGGACTTAAAAGTCACATAGAGTTCAGCAGCCTGGGACACAGCTTTCTGCAAAAAGCACAGTCAGAAACAGAGCTGAGATTCCTAATGGTGCTCTGCAAGTTTAAAAGATGTTTTGAATGTGAGACTGAAGGAAGACAATGTGTTCTGGCATCACTGTCTTTTATTTTCTTTACAAACAAAAATACCCCAACCCCCAGCCCAAAAATAAAAGGGAAAAAAAAAAAAGAAAAGCAAGCTTCTGTGAAGGCAGACTGATTACCTTTAGATACAACTGTTTTCGTTTAGGAGGAAAGAGACAAAATCCTGATGGATTATTTTGGTTGGGAAACCAGCTGAACCGTGGGGAATGGGGAGCTGAAGGAAATCCTGACCAGGGAGCACAACTGAGCATGGTGCAGAGGAAAGGAGGCTGGAAGAGCAGGGCTGTTAGATGTGGTTTATGAGGGAGGAAGATGGTTTAAGGTGAGGTGTTGGATCCCCAGAGAGGCTGGGGAGGAGGCTTGTAACAGTGGATTACAATCACTTACTGCTGAATTGCCTATGACAAACTTGTCTTTATGACATGGATGCCCACAAGGAGGAAAAAGAAATTATATTGCAACAGTGAGTAATTTTTGAGTGCTTATAGAAGTGTTTTCTCTCTTAGAGGTTAGACATGCATTCCCTATCAACTCAGCTTAATTAGAAACATTCCTCTTTTATATTAAAAACTTAAAGGAGGGTACTAGAACTTGTTAAATAAAATAGGTCAGCACCATCATCTTATTTGTCCTCTCCACTGAAAGCTTTAAGTTCCTTGCCACCATAAAACTCTGACTTATTGCTTCCTGGAGAAAATTTTGATACTTTTCTATTTTCATATTCTAAGAAAATATGTTTTTATGGCTCCACACTAATTTATTTTTCCTTAAACCATTGTAGAGCAACAGTAGATCTCTGATGGGACTGACACCAGGCCCAGGTGTGCCAGATATCCTCCCAAAAGAAGCAGTAGAAGACTCCTGTAAGGTTTCCATTGAACTCTGCTTTTGAGATGAACTTTGAAATAATGACAAGGAAAAACAACATATTACTGATAATAAGTATGAGATGACTCATTTCCCAAATGTTACTAGACACTGGCTAATAACAAACCTAGCAGCAGGACCAGGAAATTAACTGACTGTATTGGGCCAACTGGCTTACAACATTCCTGCTGATATTCAAACAGTGATATAAAATATAAATACCCAGACACTTCTGTGGAAAAAAATTCTACTGCTCTCACTCCCTAATCATATTCTTTCCATCCTCACCCAAGGTCCAGCTCTCAATCAACTGTCTGTATATGTTGATTTTTAATGCTTATTTTATTTTTTAACAATTAGAACAGCATCTCAGTATGTATCTGTGAAAGTGGATTGGAAAAAATGTCTTCTTTATTTGCTTCTGAAAATCTAGGTCAGAGTGTATTCAAATTCTGACTGATATAATCACTTCTGGTGGAGAAAGTCTAATAGAGCAAAGCCATTTGTACTTGAATGTCAACTCAAATGCTTCCCATGCTGAGGGTTTTGATGTTGCTCCTTCACGAGCAGCACAGATAATGAAGAAGTCTGTGACACAATGTCTCCATTGTACAAATGACTCTTGGCACTTTGTCTTTTTATTCTTGCACACAGATGAAGAGACTGCTTGGCTTTTCAGCAGAGAGTGAACTGCATCTTGCCAAAGATGCAGAGAAAGCAGAAGGGCGGAGGAGCAACTGTGTGTGTATGGTGGAGGTGCCTTTGATTATGGCACTGTGAACATCCATATAGTGTGTTCAGCCTACGTAATGACACATTCTTTTCCAGTCACTACAAACATTTGACTTCAGCTCAGGCCCTGAAACCCATCAGCTCTCTGAGGCTGGCACAGAGACAAGAGTTCCCTGAGGTCTCTAAGTGCTATTTGAAACTAGCCCTGCTGGGAGCAGGGGACTGGGCTAGGTGATCTCTACAATTTCCTGCCAGCCTCCAGAATTACGTGGTTTCCTGTGTTTCCATAGGGGTGTGAGGCAGCCAGGTTAATGCTGCTTGTGCCAGGCACTGCTGCTCCCTGGGGGAAGATAGGTGGCTTCTGAATTTTCTCCAGTTCTCTGCTGTCCCCCAGTATTTTTCACCCTTATCTGTGCCCAGCCTTCACAGTTGGAAGAGGAGCAATGAACCCCAGCAGGACCCTCTCCCAAGTGCAGAGGCTTTTATGTTACTTTCTGCTAGCAGGGAGATGAACTTTTTTTTAACCTTGACTTAGTTCTTCATGGAGTTACAAAGCTAGCAGGGACTGCCGCCAACAGGAGTCCTGGCCCCTTCCCCCCGTTCCCATCACAGTGTGATGCCATGGCACAAAACCATGGCACCTTCTTTTTGGTGATGCAGTTGAAGTGGGTTCTGCCAATTCCCTTCCCCCAGCACCTGCTGACCTGTCTCTGACCCTCAGAACTTGCTTCAGTCTGTCAGCAGAGTGTGGGTAGGGCAGTGAGCACAGTCATCTCAATGGGAAAGTGCTTCCTGGGAAGCTGTGAATCACTTTCTGGGTCTGCTGTCATGATTTCCCATCTTCACTGCAACACAGGAGCACCAGACACCCACTCAGCCAGGAAGGGGCCCTCCTAGCAGCTGGGGTGCATCAGGGCAGGGGTCTGCTCCAAGTCCCCAGCTGCCCAGGGAGCTTTGTCACAGCTTTGGCTGCTCCTGTGAGATGGGTGGGAGTGGAGCTGAGTGTTGGGAACACCATGAGCATCCTCTTCAGGGGAACCAAGCTGGAAGGAGAGCAGCTGTGAAATTTATGCTGTGCTGGGGAGAGATTCAGCATTCCCAGCCTGGATCAAGAAGCCTGTGTACTGGACATGCTGTTAGTGTTTGTTTATTGTCAGTGTCCAGGAACTGCACTGATGGATGAAGACCTCTGTTGTGACTGGAACTGTGTAAACATGTGGTGCCTACAACATCATTCCTTCCCCTTCTCACACCCGCTCCTATAGAGTGTGTGCACTGGCTGTAAAGCATGGGGCAACAGGGAGGCCCAAGTAGTTGGAGGAAGGTAAGGAAGCAGTTTCTTGTCTGTGTACCCTGGAAAATGGGTTGTGTGTCCTTGGAAAAGGACAGCAAAAAGCTTTTTGCTCCGGTTTAATGGGTACTCCTTGCAAGCATGAGTTTTTGCAAGAGGTGCCTTCTGGTTCCGCAGTGGTGATGAACAGACTGAATGGTGCTGGGAGCTCATCCTTCTGTGTAGATGGACAGAAAGGCAGCAAACAGGAAGGCCTTGAAAATCAGGATTAAGAACTTCAGTTTTGTGTGTGGGCCAACAAGGAACGGATGTGATGGAGAAAAAGTGAGAGAGTTGAGCTTTTCAGCAGCTTTCTAGGTGAACTGAAGCAAGACAAGACTGAGCTTGATAGCTCCCAAGAAAAGGATGTTGCAATACTTGACATGCTGAGAATGTGGGTAGGATTTTTTGTCTGGTTCTTTGGGGCAGGAAATGTCATAGAAACAACTGCTGTGATTTAGCTGTGGGCTGAACCTGAAGACTCAAAGAGAAGCCATTGTCCAAGTCTCTTCCTTTGGTTTTGGGTAGAAAAAAGGCATAGCTTCAAGGGAAGAGACAGGAAGATAAAAGGAATTAAAAGCTGTATTCAAGACGCAAATATAGTAATATTCTTTCTGCTTGCTTTGAAACACTTTGCAACAGACATCTGAACTTTACTATCCTTTCATGATAGCCCCTTCATTGTTTATGAGCGTAAATCAGCCATTTGGTAAGCTATTTGCTGAAGGTTTCTCCTTTGATGTCAAAAGCAGAAGTCCAATAATTAATGTTGTACTTCTAGTTAGCTTTCCTAAAGCTGCCAGTTTGTAGTGTGGAAGCAAAAATTTCTGTAACATCTAATGTTATATGACTGGTGATGTGGAGTGTTTACATGGGGTTAGCTGGGGGAGTGGTTGCTAGCTGTGGAAAGCACGGGGGGAAAATTGGGGTTTGATTTAGATTAAAAGCTAAGCATGTTTGGATAAAAGTAAATGGTTGGATTGGAGCTCCTATTTTACAGGAGTTTTTATAACTCTTTGTTAAATAGTCATGTCCATGGCCTGCATTACAGTTCATTGGCACACTAGCATGGCACATTCCTAGGTGGTTTTATTAGGAGCTTGCCTTTTAGCTCATTTCCTTCTTCCATTATATGTTATTCCCTTTTCAGTTTTATGTACATTAGATCTGAGAATGCCAAAAAACCTCTGTTATCTAAGTTGTAAAATTATGAGACCAGTTAACAACACTTAGAGGTTCAGGGTAGAAACTGGTTATCAGGGTGTGCCTTGTACATAGAGGAAAGGGAACAAGGGATGAAAGGAATGGATACCAAAAGTCAGATATGTTGAAAACAGACTATGATTAAAATACTGACTCCTAGGAATATAGAAAGAGTCAAGAACTTGGTATGCAGGTGGATTGAGCAGGCTTATTTTGTAACAAGTGTTTTGTGTTTTTCCACTGAAGTTAAAGTCAAAAGCAGAGGGAAGAGCTAAACAGAAGGGAAGAGATCACAGAGCATGAGAAGAGAGTTTAGAGAAAATAGTAGAAATCATAAGATGAAGGGAGAGAGTTCTGGACTACACTGGAGCATTTGCTTCCCAGTATTGAACAAAACTGAGATTAAATGTACTTCTCTGAACCCCCAAAATTCTGAAAAAGGATGTGTGGTGTTTGTTTGAGTGCTGACTTTCCAGTTGCAAGTCTAAAGCAGGTGGGTTTTTAATGTTTAGTTTTATCATTTTGTTTCCCTGTGTTTGATCTAAACAAATGTACTGAGTGAAAGTGATTAGAGTGTTGAAATGTACTGTAGGCTATTTATAGTTTATCAGATACCAGTCAAGGCTAAGATGAATCAGTGCTGAATGATGTAATGACTGTCTCACTGTCTTCTTAGCAGGGCTCAGTTTCCCTTTAGCAGGGGTTGTGTCCCTCAGACACACTGCTGAGAGGATGATAGCTTCTCACAGACAAACATACTCTTACAGGAAACTGTGTCTGTTCTGCAGGAAACTTGGAGGCAATTCCCTCGGGTTGAGCAGACTGCCTGCATCTCCTTTACTGAATACCCAACATGGTCTTCATCACATACCACATAGGGGAAAACATCAGCCCTTGATTTTTATTTAGAGGCAATTACTGTGATTTTATAAAACTTTTAAATTGTTTTTCATTGTTTTAGAACCTAAGTGTTATTTGTTAAAGAAGATTTGTTTTGGTCAAAGCATAGAGGTAGGTCTTGTAGCCTGGGAGTTTTTTCACTTTCATGCTGGATTTGCAAGTTTGACTGTTTGTTTGCCAGGTGCATTAGAGACTTCTAGAGTTCTGACAGATGGAAATGTAACCAGAGGCCTGGACAGCTGGGATCTTTGCACTACAGTTTGCAGATTTTCCCATTTGAGAAAATCCCTTGTAAGCCCAGGAAAAAGTCTGGCAATTGAAGAATGTGGTGTTGTCGCAGACACATCAACTCGTGAGGTGGCAGCCCATGTAATGGTGTGAAGCCAAAAACATCTGCTCAGCCACAGCTGAGCTGAAACTTTTATTTCCCCTCATCTGGTACACAGATGCCAGGCAGGCAGCTAATCCCTGATGCCAGGGGAGATGGCTCCCATGTCTGGATGACGTGTGGGTTAGTCCAGTCACAATACAAGGAAGGATGATGACATGAGGCACTAAGATAAGGCAGCAGTTTTGCTCCTTTCCTGTGCTGGAGACCAGAGCTCATCAGAGCAGTGACGTGGGCACACTTCAGCAGTCCCATGGGTGATTCTCTTGCCTGCCATTTCTGGTGGCTGAGGATCTGGCTTCCTTTAACCTTCTGAGTCTAAACCTAATTTCACAGTTGAAAATTTTACACTAATCAGAATTAGACCCAGCATGTATAATTTTTGTTGAACGATGATGAAGAAGTCCCATTAAGTGAAAAGCACATGACAAAGGTTGAATTTTTATTCAGATATTTGAGTTAATTTCTCATGCAGAATGATGCACACAAACACAAGAAGCAACTCATCGTGGCAAAGGTTAATGTTAAAGTATAAACAACCCCAAGTATATCTTTAGACATGTTTAACACTGATACCTGAACACTTCATTCAAACCAGGTTGTACGTAAAGCCATTTGTTATAGAGATTGGTAAATATACCAATAGAGACTCTAACCTTTATCAGCTCAGCAACCACAAGGAACAGTGGAACTTTGCATTACCTGTTTTTATTATAAGCTGAATGGGAGAAATTACTGAGCCACACTATCGGAGTAATTTTTTCTGTTTGACTTCAGAGAGAGCTTGGCTATAGAGAGAGTACTCTGGTTGGTTGGTTTCCTCTGATCACAGTGTAGCTTCTCTATTCTGAAAGGAGAAAATACCTTCTATAGGAAAATATGAGCATAAACCCATGAAACCTGAGGTGGGAACTTTGTCAGGTATAGCTCATAAAACTACATCTAAATAGTTTCTTCTTTCTTGGTCTTACCCTGACTAGGGTGCTGCTTTTATGTTAATTTCCTGCTATGGTTTTCGGTGTACAAGCTGTGGGAGTTATTTTTTGAGAAAAAAATTCCCAGTAGTTCATTTGTGTCAAAAGATTCTTCTGGCCTGCAGAGCCAGAAGATATACTTCTATACTTGAAGATAGAGTATACAGTACAAAACAGTGAAAAATGGCTATTTCATGAGCAGAACTTCACAGCCTGGTGGTCCTCTCTGTTAAGCACAACTCTGCAGGGTTTGTGTTTGCCCTTTGGCATCAGAGCGCCTTGGGAAGCACAATGTAGGAAATGAGCTGCCTTGGGCATGTAGGTGTTACTTGCTTCCCTGTGTGAGGTATGTCTTGTAATGAAGCTCAATTTTCTCCTTATTTCAGTGTTATCTTTCAGTGTTAGTAGGCTCTGGGTTTGTGGTTTAGTAGGTTACTGTAGTGTTCACAGGTTCTGGGAGGGGAGCTTGGACAGTGTTGGGTGTGAGATCTGTGGCCATTTTCTGTGTGTGGGAGTTAATGCTCCAGTCTCAGGCAAGGAGCCAAAAAGGCTGTAGCTCCTATGAACACAATTAATGTAGACAGCCCTTGGGGAGCTCCTTGTAGCTCAAGGAACCTGAGATCTCAAGATCAGTGCAGTTCTTCAGAACATGAGCTTGAACAAACCTGCAAAGGGCCTGAGCTTTAATCCTGATTTACATGCACTTTGAGCCTGATTTACATATACTTTAATCCTGATTTTTGTATACTTCAATCCTGATATGTAGGCTGTTACATTTTCTTTCTGCCCTGCATTGTCTAAGATTGCTAGGCACATGTCTAAAAAGAAAGTCTCCACTTAAGAGAGACAGGGGTGTATCTGGAGAAGTGACCAGTGAACACCAGTGACTGGTACAGCTCGATGCCTTCCTGCTCTTAGGCCACTGGCCTCTGGGAAACCTGACATGGCTGGACCTCTGGGCCATGAGTGCACCTTGCCAGACCATGTCCAGGCTCTCACCCAGTTATTAATTAACACTGTGTAATTAAGTCTGAGAAGAGCACTTGGGAAATGGAAGTGAAGCTTGAGGGGTGGAAGTCTTGAAGAATTCCTGCAGGGAACATTGATTATGGATCTCATGGCTGCAACCCAGGTCTATGGCCTGGGGTTCAAAACCTTTTATCTTGTAAGAGGACACCACAGGCCCAGTGTTGTGCACCAAAGCAAATGTGCCTGGGGTGATTGTACCAGTTCCCAGTCTCAAGGGGGTCTTACCAATTCCAGAGACTTCCCTTGTTTTTCAGTCTTTGTTATGTACAGCATGAATAAATGTAACCAAAGCTGCTTTTCCCCCTTTCTATTGTTTTTCCTACTTTGACCTGATGTATATCAGATGATTCTGGCTTTTGGAAACGCATGTATTTTAAAAAAGAAATGCACACTTTTCTTTCAAGAATACAAATAGTTCAGTTCAGTAATCCTTTTGTGTTTTGTTTTGTTTTTTTCCATAGTAAACATTCATTTCCAAAAGCTACATGGGAAAAAAACAAGATTCATTTTCTAGATGCTGCAATGTTTAGCTACTATAGAACCATAATTCATGATAGTCAACAATTTTAGTTTTATTTCAGTGTGCCTTTTCCACTTTATTATGTTGTTTTCCTTAAGTACCATGTTAGTACTGAAGACTTACTGTAACACTTCTTACTATGAAATTTTTTCAAGGATGTCTGTCATACTTACTCATTTCCTATCCTGAAATTATTGTTCCAGAAAATTTCCCCCTGCTGTGTTTATCCTAATTATCATCCTTATCTTAGAGTTTTCTAAGAGTTTTGGGAAAAAAAAAAAAATCCTGCAATAACCCTTTCAGGCTAAAGATATAAAATTTTCTAGAACAGATTAGTAATAATGCAGTTGTCAAAACCATAGTGTCTCACAAGTAAAGTCACAGCTAAAAAATGTAAACCAAACAAGCCCTGTTCCCTAAAGGCTGTTTTCATTTAAGAGAAAATGCTCCTCACTCTTATATCAGATTTCAGATGTGTATAAAAGAGAGGATAGTGGACTTGGCAACTGAATTAATTCTGAATGCTCCTTATTTTGGAGAATATCACACATTCCAGTACCAAAATTACTTCTATTCCATACAGATTTATTGTTCTTTCAGCTTTTTTATCAATAATTGCTTATCTGAAGAACTGTGAAACGGGTTTTACCATTCTCTCCCAGAATAGCTCCTAGAGAAATGTGGTCCCATCCTGAGTCTTCCTTTTGCATCATATCCAACTTCTTGACAATGGAATTCTGAGAAACTTAAATAGAAAAAACACCCAGTTTGTCTCAATGAAAAGAGCTTAAATATTACTTAGTTCAAGCTCAGTGAATAAAGCTGTATCTTGTGAATGATTTTTTCAGCTGACTTCATTTTTTTCCAGCTCACAAATCTCCTGGTTTACATTTCATTTGTTATTAATATTACTGCCAGTATTATTGTAATGCCAGAAAAATGTAATTACAGAAGAAGGCTCTGTTTTGACCACAGCACAGAGGAAAAGGTTCCTGCTTCACAAAGGTTGCAGTTTAAGTGTAGAACAGCTGAGGTGTCTGGAGGACCCATGTGCATAGACACCAGGGCAGCAGTGATCACAAAGAGGGATGGACATCATTGTATGCAAATACTTTTCAATATTCTGTAAGTATCACAGCAGGGGGAAAGCTTTAAGCAGGTGCTTGAAGAAGAGTAATTTTCATGTTGCAAATATTGATGGAAAGATCCTCTAAGTTTAAAGTGCAAAGTGGATATAAACACAAGGGCAGAAGTTTAAAATGTAAAATGTGATGATTAGGCAACAAGCATGGCTGGCAGTGGAAGCTGTCATCTGACCTTGATTTTGTATGAGAAATGGTGAACATAAATGGATTTTGTTATGAAAAGTATTGAAGGGGAAGGTCAATAGTCTCTATTTAATGTGCTACAGCCAAGTTAAAATGCAGAGGACTAAGAAATTTAACAGAGGAAAGAAACTAATTTTGAAAGAGCATGGAGACTGTGTGCAAATGTCAAGAATGTCTTCTTTTAGGAGAAAGACAGTGATAAGACGACTACCTGAAGAGCAAGGCTTAGATATGTAAAAGGGTAACACCTCTTGGTGGGGGTGTACCAAAAGAATTTACAAGACTGAGGTATAACTTCAGTCTGAGGACTTAAGGACGAGCCGGTGTCAGAAACAATGCAATGAATGTTTGAGTGACATCAGTGCACCTTATTCAGTGTGCCTGCAAAAGGATGAAAGACATTCAGGAGGGAATTGTGAGTTCTTTTTTAGGTTTTCCTGGGTTTGAGAAGTAATCTTAACGTGCCCAAGAAATGTTTGACATATGAAAGAGAGTTTTGTTAGGACAAAAGTACCTGATGTTCAGGGGTGGATCTGTAAACTGTCAGACAAGACATGGGAGCTGAACTTGTAAATCTTTTGGTTTACTGGATTAAAGTATAAATGGAACAGTGAAAAGGATTGTGTGTTTATGATCTTGGGAAACAGCTGACACTGAAAAGGGATAAGCATCAAATATTGGTTTAGAGGAGAATTAAAATCCAAACTTGCTTTCACTATTGGGTTCAGGAAGGATGGAGGTGATGGATTGTTGCATGAACTACTAATTTTAGCAAGGAAGAAAGGAAGGAAGCCAAGCAGACTACACAGCAATTTAACTTATTATAAAAATAAGTAACAGCATTTGTAGGAAGTGTTCAATGTTTTGCTAACCCAACCAAAGCTGTTGGAGAATAACACACCTATACCCTGGTTTTATTCAACAGTATTGGGTTGCCTAACAGAACATAATACTTGAAATAATGTTTGGGTTTTTTATTCTTATAACATGTTCAAAACCCAAATATATAATGTAAGGTTGATAAATAAAGGGTTTGTCCTTCAAGCATAGAAATAAACATTGCTTCAAAGTAACAGTTTGATATCAAAACCATATAAAAACCTAGAACCCACTTACTTTAAAAGTAAATACTCACTTAAAAAGTAAGTACTTTTAAATAGCTTTGGGACTCTGAAGAGCTTTTTTTGACCTCCAAAAAGCATTTCTGCTGACTGTCTGCTTTGCTTAACGCTGGTCTTGGTTTTGGTGAAATTGGTTATCAGTTTCAGTTGTTGCAAAAACATTATGTGGGGGCTTTATTTTTACATCTGGAACTATAGATAACATAAAGTGTTAGTATTACAAAACTGAAGAAGCAAAGGCATCTTTGCAACATTTCTAGATGTGGCATAGTATGGATTTCATAGTTAATTTTATTTTTAAAATTAATTTTATTTATAATCTTACTTTTTAATATATTAGGTATTTGTATAGTATAAAAATAATTGTAATAATTCTATTAATATAAAATTATTCTATTTTAGGAACATTTCTATTAATATTGTACTTTATAATAATAATATTTGCATTTATTTTAATGAAATAGTTCACTTACTGAGGTTTTAATTACTAGCTGCTAGACTTGGTGAGAGCAAAAAGCACGTTTTACAGTTTACCTCCAGAAAAACATAAGGAGAGATCTAAAAAAATTGTTGTGCTGACCTGTCTATGACAGGTAAAGGAACAAAAAATAGCAAAAATTACAAAAGCAATAATTAGTTTAAAAAATATGCTCAGAAATGATGGGTGTTTTGGGTTTTGTTCATTAATGACTTGACAGGAAGTCTCCTAGCATGCATGTTCCTTCATTCAATCATTTTCTTTCAAGTGCAGTGCAAAAGCTTGGCTCAGGAAATATAATGGGGAAAATATAATCAGCAAAGTAAACCTTAATGAGGAAGTGAAATTGTCATTCATCTTCTGAACAGCATTTCTTTCTCCTTTTTTTCCATGAACAAGCCACCATTCTTAGATCATTTGACTGAAGTTGTCGTTGACACCATGGCATGAGGGTATGAGGTAAGCCTTTCCTGTCCCATTGCTGGTCTCTCAGAATGCACTCCCAAAGGCTGGATCTGCTGCTGTTATTTACTGTGACCCTCTAAGACTGCCCAGTTCATGCAGGCACAGCTTGCCCCTCAAGCCTGTCTTGCTCACAGGGCAGAAGGCTTTGAGCTGGTACCACAGTGGGGGAAAATGGCTTACTCTAAATTCATTGGCAGCTGGGATACCTGTGTTAGAGCTAGGGATAGTCTGTTCTTTGGGATTAGGCTTAGTATTTGTGGCTGGAGATGGAGAGGAAGGTTTAGTCATGGGAACTATAGAAACAGAGCTGACTGACTGCTTCAGAAAGTATTTTCTCTGGGTCTGGTAGTGACTAAAGTGCATATTCTCTAGTTATGGGTAAAATAGCATTTTGGTTTGAGGTCATTGAAGAAATCATCCAGAGAGGGTGTTTTTCTGCTGGGTGTTGTCAGGTAGAGTGGAATCCTAAGCACCTGGGAATAAATACCTTATGCTTGTTTCTTGGAGGTTTTGAAATATCTGCTATATTTATACAGAACTGTGCTCAGGGACAGCACTTGAGAAAGCAGGGCTAGGAGAGCGAAGTTTGTTATTGATTGTTACTGTAATGCCTATGAAGTAAAAAAACAATACTGTGGTCTCTGGATGCAAATGTCTTTCATTGCTTTCTCAAATGTTAGTTCTAGTTCAAAAATTCAAGGCAGCTTTAACATCATGATACCTCAGTCAACTGCAGAATGAAGTCTAGAAAGGGCCTTGCTGTTTCATCATGAAATTTTCATGATAATGCAGCAAGAGAGCTTCTGTGGACAGTAAAGATTGTGCTGAGTTCAGGGTCTGCTGAGAAAGGCTTAGGGTAGGCTTTTGGCTTAGAAAGAGCCTTCTAGCAAACAGACCCTGAAAACAATATTAGCTGTTTGAGACTATAGAGACTGCAGAGATAGAAATGAGAGCCTGTGTTGCCTACCGTATTTCAGATATTTGTAGATGACTGCACCAGGCAGAAGGGTTGGGTTTGGGAGGATCAGTTACTCTGGTGGGTTTGGTTGGGGTGATAGCTGATCATTCCTTTTTAGCTGAGTGCACCTAATGTGACTCTGTTTCCATTTGAGCTTTCAAAGTCCTTAGATGTCCAAGAGTTTCTGGAGGATCCAGGAACCTGTAAGAGAACTATGAGTGATGTCTAAATGCAGATCAAACCAATCTGCTTCATGAACATCAACCCTACAGCTTAACTCTTGAGTATTGAGCTGCCTCAGCTTGTGCAGCTGGACAGAATTTTCATGATGTCCATAACTCACATATTCTGTGGATTTCAAAGTGCAGGGTCTTTTTCTTAACAAAAGAGCATTTTAAGCTTTAGCTTCTTCTTACTATGATCCTTGTTTCCTGTCAACCCTGACATTTCTTGGGCATCACAATTTCCCCAACACAAAAAGCCTCTGCATATTTGTGGGATATGGGAGTAGGAATGTATTTTCACATGTAGAGGGATCTATGAAAGTGGCAGCTAATCCAGTGAGTGTCTGTCTGTGTGGGAGGGAAGGAAGAGGCTGTCAGTGTGTGGAAACTGCTGCGGCTCCTACAGAACAAGGAAGTTTCCCAAGTTGTGCAACTCACCGGAGGTGATGAGATTTATCATTGTAATCTTTATAGCCAAGGCTTTTGGAAGACCATCTAGTAGATAGTTTTACTTCCACACTGGAGGAGTAGCATCTCTGATGCTGAAGTAGGGCTCCAAGGGATTTTGCTCTCATTTTAAGGATTTTCAGGAATAATTTGAAGTAATTTAAATTAGGGTGGGAACCAGACTGGCTAGATACAATGCAGCAGAATCTATATCTAATTTCAAATCCATTCTTGCAAATATATAATTTGTTCCTTTGAAATATAAGTCCAGGGGATTCATTATATTTGAGAGGGCATGAGTAGGATTACAAACACAATAGCAAAATACACTTTTTTTTCCATTTCATAAAATAAAGCAGAAATTTGTTTCTGCACAGGTGAGAGAGGATCCTCCTTCTATCGAAGGATTTCTTTTGGTTGGAGAGCTTGCATCAGCCTTTTTTGGCATTAGCAGGATCAGCAGCAAGGTCTCTTCTTTCTGCAATCTAGACAATTCTAATTTCCAGTATGAAACTGACTTAATATTACTAAGTCAGTTTTATTTTTATGCCATATTGCTGTTAAAAGATTCAATGCTTTCAATTTTCAGAAAGAACAAGCATCTTGCTTGAAACTTCAATTTTAGTCTTGCCAAGAGAATGCTTCAACAAACAGTTTTATTATTCTGATTATACCCTCTCTTCATGAGGCTTAGCTATAATTATGGGAAATCAGGGAATTTTTCTGCTGTGGAAACATAATAATAACTTCTGTTAGTATTTTTAGATCTGTTTTGAAAACGTAGTTATGAATGTTACTTTCAAATTTCACACTAATCAAATCTTTATATGCTGGGAAACTCCTGTCTGACAGGGACAGCCAAAATCTTCTTAGTGGGGTAGATCAATTTGCATGTTCCTATGCTGAGAATGTTGGAGGTTTTCAAATTTATTTTTTTAGTGGTAGCAAAAAGAGGTTCAGCAGAATAGGAAAAAGAAAAGGAAGGCTGGGAGCAGCCAAGCAGAGTTTGGGATGAAATAAAAGAAAGTAAGGGTGTTCAGAGAATGAGATAAAAGTAGAGTCAGTTTTGGGTGAAGGTAGTGTTGTTTTGGGGGTTTTTTCTGCTTTCCTTTTGTCTCCTTTCATGCTCTCTCCCCTGTGCCTCGAGAACCCCTTGCTGCCACCACCACTCACAGCCCTGTGTCCCCCCTGCAGCCACCACCATTTCAAGTAGCAGTGACACACCTGAGTCCTCCTGTTCTCTGCACCTGTTTCAATGGTTGTCTTACATGACTGACATTCTTGGTCAGCACCAGCCTGAATGAAATATATGGACTGTGACATACAGGAGGTCAGGTTGGCCCGGTGATCTCCATGGCCCTAATGAGAACAAGCATCTCAAGTGGCCGGGGATCAAAGTGATTGAATGTGGGATTCAATTCCTGGATCCCTTCTGTTACAGAGAAAAGCACAGAATGACATAAATGTGAATAATCTTCTTTCTGTGTGCAATTCTTAAGTACAAACATTATGCCTCTTGCTTGTCTAAGGACAAAAGGAAACAAGCAGAGGATTTTAGCTATGGAAGAAATGGGACAGTTAACTCCAACTTTGTTTCAGACTTGAGATATGGGCTGCTGACAAGTTTCTGATAAAGTTGACCTTGCACATTGCTGGTCATATTGAAACCAGCTCTAATTTAAAGAAATCCAGACTATAAATCTCTTTCTGTACAGATAGTTTAAATCCCTTTTTTAACATAGTGTCTTTGAATAACATGGGCCTCTGTCCTGAGCAGAGACAGGGTGGTCACAAAAATTTGTTCAGTCAAGTGCAGGCAGTAGAGCTGGAAAAAGACACATCAGAAGTTGCAGAAGGTGTATTTTGAGAATGTACTGTCAGAGTTGTGTTCACCCAAATGATGAGCACACAGTCATCTGTAGGCCTCAACTGGGTTCTTGATATTTTGAGTACATCCTTTCTTTCTTGTTAAATATCTGAATCTCTACATACATCTAAGTCATTATCTGACTGTTTAGAAGGCTAAACACAAACTGGAGAGAAACAACTTTCTTTCCATCTACAAGAGACTGAAAATGTGCCTTTTGGAAGAAAAGGATGCGAACTTTGCTGTGTGCTGCTTGATCTGTTCCTTCAGCAGAGGTCTGTACAACTTATGCCTGAGCATGTCCTTGGTAGAGAAGTGTCCATCTAACTATGGATCTGTCTGACTTGTTTTCCAGAAAGAGTTGGAAAATATTTAATTTACTGTGCCAAAACATGCCACTGTGATAGGTGAACACTTCCTTCGCAGAAGAGAGTGTTTCCAGAGCTAAACGGATTTTTGTGGAAAGCTCTACTTCCAAGGAATCCAGGAACAGTGAGGAATGTGTATATCTTGTTTCAGGTGCCTACAAGGAGAACTCAGGGCTTTCTTCAAAAAATACACAAGGACTCACCTGCAAGGTCCTTCTGCCAGTGAAGGCCATGAATTAGGTTGCTTGCTCTTGTAGAAGCACCATGGGTGCATTGAGCAAACAATTTCATTAATTTCTTGAGACTTCTGAAATTTAGTTCACCAGGAGATATGTCACAAAAACAACCCTTAAAATCGTGTTGAGAAGGCCATTGCCAAAAAATTCTTTGGGTAATGTTCTTTTCCAGCAGGACTCAGGTGCTAAAATTCTCATTGACTTCAATGCGAGCTTGTTTTTCAGCTTCACCTCAACACAGCAAATATTCGAGAGAAAATAATTGTGTGTGTCAAGTGTTGGGTCTTGGTTTTGGTTGGGTTTGAGCTTCTTTAAACCTTAGGGAGAACTGTCAGGCCAGGGCTTCTGAGCTGCTTTGTGGATTGTTCAAGCAGTTAATCTTTCTGGTCCATCTCTTGACCCCTCCTTTGGCCTTTCCATTCTGGGAGCCAGCTGGGAGGAACATAAGAGAGAACAGGTGCTGGTTTGGGCTATTTTAAACCTATTCCAACATGGGCAATGGAAACTGCAGCAATTAACCTCAATTAGTCAGTGATCAATTATCAATTAGTCAGCAATCTGACTGTTTATGTGCTCTTCTCTACCGGAAAAAACACTTTAGGTCAAGACTGGCATGGATTAAGTTTCCCAGCATCACTTAACCCTAAAAATATGGAGAAGCACTTCTGCAGTTGGGTGCCAGTTTTGCCTTGTCATCCTGGTGGGCATGGTGCCTGTTGCTTTTCAGCTGACTCTTTCCTCATTTGGACTTAGCAGTAACAGACAAAAAGGCTTTAGAACCTCACACTGGCCTTTGACTTCTGAGAACTGTGCAGTGCAAACTGGGTGAGGAAGATGAGAGTTACTTCTCCTTCCAGAGGGAAAAAAACCATGAGTTAAATGTCATGGTAGACCTTTCTGGTTTCATGAACATGTAAAAGTAACCCCTATGAGCTTGATTTTGAGAATACTAGGCAGGGGATACAATTAGGACAGGACACTATTATTGATTTACTATGACTATGTTTGTCACTTTGTCACACAGATTGATTCCTGCATTTTAAGTGTTTTTATTCTTGGCTCTGAGAGAAGCATAACAGATATTTTCACTACCCTACTGCAATAAAAGTTTTCTATTTTGGGAGCTATTCAAAAGGCTATTGAAATTGTGTCTATGAAATAAAGGGTGAACGATGTTGTGTTTATATATTCCTTTGCAAGAAAAGGCAAGTTGTAGTGAGGGCAACAAGCTTTTTCCCCTCTTATTTCTGGAGTAGCAACTTACTTTAAAATAATCAACTCTGCAGAGAACACTCTATTAGCAGATCTCCCTTGATAGTAAACTATTACTTAGTTTTGCAATTTTTCTAGTGATGAATGTTTCACTACTATTGCTGTCACTACTTTATTAAGAATTTCTTCCTGAAGGTATTGTATTCAAGTGCTTCATGATGGCTAAAATATTATTCATGTGTACTGCTTCTTGTAGAATCTTCCCTACCCTTAAACTAAGTTACCTCCTGGATACAAGGACTCTGCAGGCTGCATCAGTGGCTATCAGAATAGGCAAGAGTAAGTCTTGAGGAAAACTAAAAGTGTACGTACTGACAGCAAACTGTCAGTACTTACACTTTTAAATTTTTGTTGTGTTCCATTTTTTCCTACTCAGCGTCATCAAAAGTATTCCATTGAAGTGTCTCTCAGTCTCAGATGACACAGCTGATGTCTTTATTTGAACTCCTGGTGACATTCTAGATATGATCACAAAGGCATGCTTTGTCAGAGGTCTACTGCCTCTACTTGCCCATATGCAAGACCTACCGTTTTGGATTTAGGCTCATGGTCTCAGGTGTGGTTTAGCAACATTCTTCTTTTTGTTTTCCTCTTGACAAATTGTTGATGCAGAGTGCCACTTCTCAGAAATGTGTTGTGCCAGTCTATCCTGTTGTCTGATAAGAAACTTGCCCACAGTGTTACAATGCAGAATCTTGTATTCATGCTCCTGTGGTCCCTGCAGGGCTCATTTTCTTTGCGTTGGTTCCCCGGTGCTACTGTCATTGCAAGAGCAATGTGTGTATTCAAGACTAAAATGTGATTTTTAAGGTAGATAAGATGAATTATTTTAATGGTTTCAGACAAGCCAGTAACAGCAATCCATCTCAGTGAACGCTGCTGTATAAACACAGGAAAAGCTAAACTTCACTGCATTTTCCTATAAAGGAAATGCTTACTGAAAAATTGGTCACCTTTATTTAAATTATAACGTATATGGATTGTAAATTAACATAGTATTTTTGATCAAGTACTGCATGAAACAATTACCTGTGTTGTGACTAAACATTTCAACTTATCATATACCGTAGCAGTTCCTATTTCTATGATGCTTTCCCCAAAGCACAACGAGTACTTGAGGAAGTTGTAGCCAAGTCCATGTATGAACTCCAACTGTGTATTGCAAGGCAGCTTTTTCAGAATTTTTGTTCTTTTATTATGAAGTTGGATAACACATATTTTCCAGCTTGTAAGAACAGTTGCTTCATTTCCAAACTTCCTCCTACTCATTTGGATGCATGCCTCTCCTCTGCACACCGTAGAGACGACCACTTTCAAGTTTGAAGTGGTCTTTTGAGTGGTTATGCTCCCTCTCAAATCAGTTACAGGGTAAAGTCAAAACTAAGAAAGGAGACCCAGGGAATTATTTGAAGAAACTAATTGCTATCTACATTGGTATCATCTTTCAGGGACATCTGAATATTGTCAGTTGTTCATCACACTGTGCTGAAAATCCATGGTGCCTTTTATTAAGTAAGTTGAGAGTAAGAATAAGGGCTTTTATTTTCCTATAGTGATATGAGCAGGAAAGTGAAACGTGTGCTGTCCTGGTGTGACAATCAATTCGACTGACGGCAGTGGACACCTCCTGGTGCTATGTGTCAGCAGGGATAACCAAAATGTTAGGGTTCTTTTGTGGGAAACAGCAAAAAAAGTGGGATCTAATCCCAGAAAGTACTTGCAGAGTGATCAGCCCAGCATAAACATTCAGGGCAGCTGTAAGTCAAGGCCAAATTCAATTCTACTTAGGAAGCAAATTCTATGATGTCAGAGAAATTTTTACGTGTTTGCTTCATTTGTAGACTTGAAAGATTCAGCCTGCTCCCAGCTGCTTCTTCCATCACTTATCAAATGGTACAAAGTGTGAACCAAGACACTGCAATTTGGCAAGTACTGAGATTTAGAAAATTAGATTAATTTGGTTTCAATTTTCACTGTATGAAGCCCAGCACCCTGTGATTTTAAGATTAACTAATTCTCATAATGAAAGATTTCTCCACAGTATGTTTATTTCTGACAGATTCTTCGTGTCACTCACTGTAATACCTATATTTATTTTCTTCACCAGAGACAACTAATCCTGTACCTCTGGTGAAAATTAGTCTTCCACTAAGGGTTTCATGTACTTATAGGAAAAAGGTAGGATTAAAAGATTATGTTTCCCAGAACCAAACAAGGTAAAAAGCTCTTGATCTGTCCAGATGTTTCCTCTAGGGACGTGCCCTACTCTTTGGGATTTCAACATTTTTGATGAGTCATTAAGTTGTCCCTTTCAATTTTCATGCCTTTGTTAAACTACTAAATGTTCCTTTCTTGAGAGGTGAGAGCTGAGTAACTGGAATACACAGATGAGAGTTACCTTTGTAGTGCAGATAAATGTTTACTTTTATAAGGTTATTAATGAGATGTTTCCTCATGTCACGTATTAGCAATTTAGCATTTCCTTAGTTAGAGTTTTCACAATCAGTGCCTTTGACACCTGCTTTCAGGAGCTCAAACCACTTCTCAGGTATCAGATTTTGTCCAACAGGAAGCCTTTAGGTCTTCCTCTATTCCTCTTCTCTGAACTTTTGCAGCTAAAATGCAAAATCCTTACAGTTTTTATCCAAGAAGCAGACAGGGATGGCTGGATGGAAGCAAGATCAGCCAGTTCAATTTACTCATTAGAGGAGGCTGGGCCATGGTAAGCTTAGCTGGATGTGTCATTGCATCTCATAGATGTGTTTTTGGTTTCAGTAATGGCAGGAATGTTCAGTGGTGAGAACAAATAGCTTTTTTAATATAAAAAGTAAAATTAGCATGACTACAAGTGGGAATTGGACAGGCCAAAGCAAGCTATAGCTCTTCTTTTTCTCCCAGGAAACGCTGCCACCAGATTGCTTGCTTTGTGACAGATCACCTGTTTAATTTTCAGGGTCTTTGTTTTTCAACATGTAAAGTGGTACCAGAATCAAACAGGCAAAAAATATATTAAGAATAGGATTGTTTCTCAGAGGAGTCAAAATTAAAATCATACCTTTGAAAAGTTAATATTTCTTTTGAAATTTTCTTCCTTTTTTATTTCAATTTTATTTGAAGGGCTTCTTTTTTGCTATGAATCTGTAGTGCATAAAACAAGTTGTCTGAAAGTTGTATTGAGGTTAGACAAGCATGTGTCAATTCATAAATTTCTTTTCCATTAAACATGTACATAAAAGCTCTAAGCTTTCTGGGGAAGAAATAGTTTAAATAAATTAAATCCAAGAGCTCTAAGCCCCATGCCAACCTGCGTGCCCTAACACATAAGAAAGAATGTGGGAACATTCAATTTATAAGGGATTCCCATTTCTTGAAGCTGAATAGATGAATGGATATTTGGTAATGACAATTATTATCTACTCATGCTTCCCTGCAGCAGTGCCACGAGCAGGAGGCATACCTGTAGTTGACTTGTTTCTACTGGATAATGTCAGGCGGTTGAAACTGGAGTGGGCCTGTGGACTTTCACTCAATGAAATCGAATAGTTCTGCACTCCTACGTGTTCTGTGTGTCAGCATTTGCAGGCACTCACTCATACTTTCCATTCCACCACTGAGGTGTTCCAGACCTAACCCCTGCCCCAAGGGCAATTTGCATAGCTCCATGCAGAGGGGTAATTTCACAGACAAATTCTCCTTTCTCATCACAAAACATTGTGAATCGTCTCAAATAGCTTGCTGATGCCAAATCCCACCTCCTTGTTCTAGGTTAATCCCCAGAAGGTTTCTTTCTATATTAAGTAATACCATAAATATGGGTAGAAGCTGTAGTTCTGATATGTTTTGGAAGGTTTTTGTAGGTGATTCTGAAAGCACAAAGATATTATGGGAGGAAAACTAAGCTCCTCATGTTAATTTGTTGCTACTTAACCATTTCAGTTCATGTAACAAATGCTGGCAACACTTCTTTAGGAATGCCTATTTAATAAAAACTGAAGAAGTACATGGTGCACAGAGTGGTGCCTTGCATCGTTGCCTTTGGCCACACCTAATGTGAGAGCACCAAGGCTGGAGCACAGGCAGTGTGTGTGCTAAAGCCAACCAACATGGCAAATTGCAGCAGCACCCCCCAAGAAAGGCTTTAACAGTGGAAAACTGGAGTAATAATATGAACCACAGATTTTCAGAACTTGACTGGACTTGACTGACTTTCTCTGTATCTATGAGAAGTAGGAAAGAAGAACTGAAGGCTAAGACTCATCAGCTTAGTTTAAATTCACATCATAAGAAACTGGGAAAGGATTTCTAAACAGATCACCTATTTCCCTTCTCAGGCTCCATTTAAGTGACCTTGTGAGAGTGGAGGAAGGAGCAGGTTTCAGATGATTGTGATTTTACTAAGGCTTTGGTGTTGTTCAGATGAGCAAATCAGGGAAATGTGATGAAGATAAATCTAGTACAGGATGAATAAAATGGAAGAATCAGGTGCTTCATGAACATGTCTTGTGTCTAACCATATTTTCAGGAACTTGAAGGACACTAGAATTCAAAATTATCTTGACAAATTGAAGAAATGGATAAAAATAGTATGTGTTTTTAAACAAATCAAGCAGTCTGTCACAGATTTTTGTGGGCACCAGAGTTTAAGCGCAGAAAAAAAGATTGAGTGGGTGAAAACATGAAAAAGCATCAACAATGCTGCTATTCTGCAAATGGCAAATCCTGGGACATGTAAACAAAGCTTAGGTTGTAGGGAGCATCAAGGTTTCCCACTTGACATTAGCAAAATGTTAGCTGCAGCTCCATGTCTAGTGGGGGCAATATGGCTTTAGAAGGATGCAGACAGATTGTAGGCAGTTCAGAGAAGAGCAGTAGCAACAAGGAGTCTTTTAGAAAACATGACCTATGGGGAAAAAAATCTGCACTTGAGTTCCTTAGTCAAAAAGGAAGGCTAAAGGGAAACATACTGGTCTTCAGATGCATAGAGAGCTGCTTCAAAGGTAGAAGCAGTAGCTTTTTTTTTCTCTATACTTACTGTAAGTAGGATAGAAATAGTGAATTTCAGCTGCAATAAAGGAAGGTTTGATTAGATATTAAAGAAATGTAATGTGTTAGGGAGACATATGAAAATGAAGGATCATGAAAGTATAGAAGATTATTGTCTGGTGAGTTTTCAGTCGTAATCATCAGAAAGAGCAGTTCAGAGGCACCCATTAAGATCCACATGGATTGGTGATTCTGCCCTAAAACAGGGAGTGCTAGTTAACAGATATATATTTACAAAGTTCTCCTGTTGCTCAATTGTGTGCAGCCCTTGGAGAAACCCAGAAGCACGTGGCTGGTAGAGACCAGTGGCACAGATCTGTCAAATGCTGTGTGGGGCATCTTTCTGCCCTGTCAGCAGCACACTGACAACTCACACTGCCAACCTGTGAACTCCCACTGCCCGCTGGGTTCACGTGCTCACCTCCCCTCCTCCGAGTGCTTCCAGTTCAGTTCCTGGTGCACTGCCTCCGTGTAAAAGGAAAGCATGTATAAACTATAAATAGAATTATTTGCAAACCAGGAAAGTTAGTGTTTCAGATAAAGAAAGCTCAAGTGGGTTGGAAGACAGCCCAACTGTGTTATATGAGTGCTGATGTGATCTCAGCAAACAGATTTGATGTAACTTGGAAAGACTGAAGCAATGGTCTCCTGAGAATTTAAGTTGCTTTCTCTACTGGCTGGATTTTGCAGGTTTCTCTTACTGTGTCTCTGCATTTATAATCCCATATTCAGCTAGAAATTAACTGCTGGCTAATGATATATAACATAGTTGTCTCCCTTGTATTAAAAAATGTGTATTTACTTTTAAACATGAACAGGGACATAGATAGGCAACAAATCCTGAAACCTTGGGAAATTCCCTGAGCTCTTTTGTGACTGTTTCTGAAACCTCAGTTATTACCAATGTAGTAAAGAAATGGGAATTTTTCAGCTGCTTTATTGTAAGTGACTTTTCTTGGTTTTCCTCAAAAATATTTCAAGTTCTCAGCAGTTCAAGTGTTGTGTGTTCGACCTTTCTTGTGTTCAAATTCTGTAAACAGTCTCTGCAGAAAGCTGGAAATGCCTTCAGATTTCTTTTAAGAAAATTATTAGTGTTTCTACCCTTTGATGCCAAAAAGGACTGTGTAGTTGACCATTTACTATCACAGTTCCTATCTGACATGAGGGCTTTACATTTTCATTGAGGCCGAACTTCAACAGTTTGTCTCTGCAGACCACACACCAAGAAAATATCAAGCAAGAAAATATCCATGGAATATACACAGATCTCTGAAAATATGCATGCCATACTATTAACTAAGGAGAGAAAGAGTCTAGTCATAAATGGCATCCAAAATCCTGTACCTTTGTATGCAATTTTACATGGGATACATGATCTTTTACCAACTGTGCAAAACACTGCAAAGGGCAGCTTTGGTTGTGAAAGAAACCAAAAAACGTAAAAATTCTGAGCCAGTCCCCCATGAAAGTCACTGCACGAAAAAATCTGCTTTAAATGAAAATCTGCTTTAAATATTTCAATGTCAATCATTCTGTAGGATTAGGAGGATGAAACTGAGAATAGTTAAAGACAGTGGATTAAGTCCCATAATAGACAAACAAAAAAGGCTAAGTTTATAGTAGGGATAGATTTTTTTTGTTTTTTTGCAATGTTAAAACTATTCTGATGATACCCTCTTTCAGGTGGTCTGTTGCCCTTGTGTGTCAGCCTCAAATATCAACAGAGGGCCGTGACCTTTGAATCTGTAACAAACATGTTGCTTTTCTAAGGAAGAATGTCCCAGACATGGCCTAATGACAAGTAGCCCAGCACTAGCTTCTTAAAATAGAAGATCAAATTTTTCTGAAGGTCTCTCATAGCAGAGCACGCTCAATCCTTTCTGACCCATGAGGGCAAGGGACTGTGAGATGATTCCCCACACTTGATTTAGTTGTGAGGAGTCAAGAGCCAGGGCAGATGGTGGTGAGGGAAAAGATGCAGGAGTGACATGAGGAGTGTAAGGCTGCAGTTGGTGGGAAGAAAGGAAAACATTTCCCCCTCCACCCCTCCACTTCTTTAACTCTCTCTGTCTCTGAAAGGTACCTCAGAGCACCCTGAGAGAGCCTGGGTGTTTTCCACCAGTCTGTGAAAGTGTGGTGTGGAGCTTATGTCAAGAAACACACTCAGAGTGTGGTGTAGCTTGTTTTAAAGACTGTGGAGGGCAGGCATCCCAAACCAACCATCATCCTGAACTGGTTGGTTTTATCTGGTCTCAGTCAAGGCCAATATTCTTTAAACCCATTTGAAAAACAAGTCATCTGGATATCAGGACAAGAATTTGGTGTTTCCTTCAGTAATTTCTGTAAAATCTACACAATCTCTCTTGGCTGTGATGAACAAATGCTATCTAATCTACATTTTATCTTTAGTCTTCATTATTGGTTTAAAGTGACTCAGAATTTAAGGTTTTATGCAATAGTGAGGCTTTCCTCATCCCTCTGTTTAGGGAACTGATGAGCTGGGACATGGCCTTGTCTCCACTATCACCTTTCTCCAGTACAATCACCAGATTTAAGCAGTGAACTCTTGTAAGCCTTGTGGGTAAGGGCTGGCCTGGGATGCCCTGGAAACTCCTCAGTGTGCAGCTCAGTGCTGGTGTCCATGCTTGAACAGCAAGGATTGGAAAGCCCTTCCTGCTGCCCACATGCAGATGGGCCTGACTGACAATTTCTAAACCTTTAAGTTCTTGACTTAACAATCACAGTATTTTTTTCAGATCCATGTGTCACATTCTAAGCCATCTTTCTTGGCTCTGATAATACTAGTTAGTTATAAATTTGACACTCTCTTCTCTCATTGCCTTTCCTTCTTGTTCTCCCCTGTCACATGATTTTGTAGCCTTATTCTTCTACTTCTGGTAAAATTATAACTTTGGTCTGTCTTAAAAAGCTTAACTGAGTCACACAGAGGAGTTTAAGGACTTACACTCTCATTTGAAATCACTTACTTGTTTAGTGGCTATATAGTAATTTGGTGTTCACCTCAGTGAAATTGGTACTTGAATTCCAAAGTGAAACCTAGTAGGTGGAATACACTTTCAGTAACTCTTCCCCCTACCTGTATCCTCTCATTGCCCCAAAATGATGGAAAAATATAAGAAGATTAATTTTGGGGCAACTACCACAAGTCACCATACTCTGCATGGCAAAATGGGCCTCTGGCAGAAGATGGGTAAAAATGCTGTGGCAATGCTCTGGTGACAACCTTAGGAGATGTACTGACCCATTAATTGCTTAAATACCCTGGGGTGAGTCATCTGGCTGCTTGGTGGTGTTGTATCAGAGAATTGAGACAATACAAATACCTTTTTAAAACTGGCTAAGGTAGAAGAACAAGCCCTTCTACTTGGCTGAGAGGGCATCAAGCAGGAACATCCTGTGTTTGAGGTTCAATGGCTTTGAGGCACCCGAAGCATCACGGTAGGAGGTCAGTGACTGTTCTGATGCCTGTGATAGTATTCCTTGCAAACCCAGGCATTCTCTTTTGGAACTCCTGCCTGTTGATGAAGGCTTAACCAGCATAAAATACCCTGATCTGATCTCATCTGCAACTCAGCTCCTGGGGGGATAAACAGAACACTCACTGAATGGTTGATTGTCTTGCCAAAGTTGAGAAATGGTAGCTGGAAGAAGATGTGATAGGATCTGCATACCATGTGGAAGTCCAGAAATCAGTGAGATGTACCCTTGGGTGCACTTAAAACACAGGCATGGTAGATCTGTCTGGTGAAGAGTTTTGAGGCAGTTTAAGCTATGGTTCTAGTTGTATCTGACTCTGGTAAGTAAGATCATAAGAAAATGGTGATTTTTTGCTGGCATGAGCTAGCGATGTGTTGTATCAGATTTTCTGATGTACAATCTGTTCTCTTGTGGGGATTTTGGAGCAGTTTGGTGGTTTAGCCTTCTGTTTCTTGGATCATTTACTGTCTGGGGAAGTAGCTTTTCTAAGCAATGTCAGAGCTAGTCATTACTGAGATCTTGTCATTGTGAAAGTTATGCTCTTCTTTAGCCTCCTACCAAGAATTACCAAGGAATGCTGCAGCAGCCCTTGCAGCATGGATCTTGGCTTGGCTAAGATTCTGCAGTCTGTGTGCAGAGAAAAATATGTTGTTGTCTTTGAGTTTCCTTCAGTGTTAGGCAGTATGTAATACAGAGACTGCAGAGTGGCAGCACTG
The DNA here is from genome assembly GCA_013399225.1 of Rhipidura dahli. Classification (NCBI taxonomy): domain Eukaryota; kingdom Metazoa; phylum Chordata; class Aves; order Passeriformes; family Rhipiduridae; genus Rhipidura; species Rhipidura dahli. The sequence goes on from VXAC01003690.1 coordinate 479,240, forward strand.
AATAAAATCACAGACAGAGTCTCGCTGATGATCAGACATGAGGTGTATTTTGCAGCCTTCTCTTGATCCCCCAAATCATGGGTCCTGTTATGCTGCAGCGTGTGCTGGAGGGATTGGGTGCATGGAGCAGAGATAAGTGCAGGTCTTGGAGAGATGAAGAGGTGACTGCTCCAGGGGTGGGCTTATCACTGCCCTGCATCAGCCTTCAACATTGTCTTGCCTGTACTGCTTCCATGTGATGCTTTTGTGCAAGACCTCGGGGCTCTTGGCATGTGGTTCTGATTCATGGCAGCCACATTATGGTCCAAGAAAGTGGCTTCCAGTCAATTCTCTGTGCCTGGGCTCTGTGGCTATCAATTAGCCACGAGTGGTTGTCCAGCTTTATCTGAGGATGTCAGTACTCCTGAAATGAGAAAATAAAACCAATCATTTCCTCCCCATTTACTCTTAATTTTACTGATTTGCTCAAAGAGGTGCAGTTCTCTGGGCCATCTGCGAGGTGGTTGGCACTTACTGAGCAGTCCAGAGCAGTGCTGATCCTGTATGGAGTATCACTGGGAGGAATGCTGCTTTTCTGGATCATGCATGCTTCCATTGTGGCTCTGGAGACACCGTGATCCTTGGCCTGGACCTCTCCTGTGAGCAGGTTGGACTGATACGGTGGGATCCAAGGAGCAGGGAAGTCAGATGCAGTGGAGAAGGGAGGCTCCACAGGTATCTGTTACAGACTTGCTTAGTACAGCACCCATTCATGACAGGCCTTGGCAAGACAAAGCAGATGGGGCCAGGCAAAGTGAACAGGGAAAAGTGTGCCCAGAGGGCTAATGAGGAAGCCAGATGTCCTGTTATACCTTGCTAAAATCTGCTCTCAGTAGCCATTGCTGAGGCTGTGCCTGTCTCGTGCCTGCACCTCTTAGCAAAAACTGTAATCTTGCTATCCATCTGGCAGTACAAGCTCCAGCAGCCTGCAGCTGAGGAATGTGTGTGCCAGGGGGAAGGCTGCTGGGAACACACAGTGAGAGGTGTGCCTCTGGGACCTGTTCCAGAGCTGGTGCAGAAATGACATCCGGGACCAGACAGTGTCATGAGGTCAGGCTGGGCATTGTCACAGAGGATGTGGCACTGCTCCAGAGGCACAGAAGGCACAAAAGGCAGAGTCTCAGGCCAGAGCAGGGTAGGAGATGGGAGCAGCAGCACGCAGTGTGAGTTGGTCCCAGCTATAAAGCTAGAAAGTAATGAGAAGCTTAAATAGGAGGTTATTATAGCTGAGGTTATTCTGACTCCCAAGAGTCCCATTTTCAGGAGGGATTTCTTCTTCCTTCTCTGTTCTCCCCCATAAATCCCTTCCCCTTTTCTTAGTAGACAAACTGTTCCCGGGTGCAGGAAAGAACCACCTCCGGAGTCCTTGGGGCCTGCTCTGTAGGATGTACAGTCCTGCTGAGGACATGGATAAACCCCTAGGAGGATGGCCAAAACACCTTCCCCTCTGTGCTGCTGTCTCTGGCTGTCCTGCAACCCAGCCCCACCTTGGGCTCAGCTCTCTGCCAGCCCCCTTTGGGGCACACACAAAGCCACCTGTGTGACGTGAGATGTCACTGAGGCCCTTGGCCACAACAAGGTGTCCTGGCAGTACTCACGGGTCTGTCAGCTCCACTGGGCTCCCAAGTGGAGCTCGTGGTGTGGGATGAGATCCAGCAGAAGGATACGATACGAAGCTGTCACAGAGTGTGCCAGACACAAAGGGATGGAGAGGGACTGAGGCAAGTAACTCATAAAGTCACAGATGAAGAAGAAATCAGAGGGCAAGATCAGGTTGTAATGACTAGAAATTGGGTGACAATTTGAAATTAAAACTATTGGGCATAAACCTGTGTTTAAAGAAGAGCAGAAGGCACTAGGGAGAAATAATGGCTTGATGGAAATATATGCAGGGTAGCCCATATTGTATGGGCAGCATGTGTTACCATTAATCTTGGGGGACCACTGCAAACAGGCAGGACTTTTTGGAGATGCTGGTGTGTTTCTAGAAAAGATCTACAGCTTGTCTGATCTGCCTGTGGCTGCCTAGTCTGGCAACAGAAGACCATGGCTGGGTTTTGCATATAGCCCAGCCAGATCCTGGGGCTGCAGATTTACAGCAGCAAGTCCTAAATGTCATATCAGCAAAGATGTTCTTGCTCCAGCTGCAGACCCCAGGCACCTGTGGCATGTTGCTGCTCTTTCAGGAGCACTGGTCCAAGTGTTTCCCAGCTATCCTGTGAGCTGCCTCAAGAAGTGGTCTGCCTGGGAAAATAATGCTGAGGGAAAAAGAAATTGTCATCTTTGGTTTCTTTTTTAAAAGTCAAATCTCTTCCTTGTTTGTGTGGTCTGGCATGGTGGAGAAGGTCAGTGTGCCAGAATTAAATAGCTAGCAGGCACTGCTTTAAGGCTTTATTGCTACATAATTTTTGTGTGACAAAACCATAACCAGAATATGAATTTTCCTACAGATGCCAGAATGGCTGTGACGTGGTGGTGGATAACCACATTGCTTTTCTGTTTCTACTAAATCATTTATATTAATGTTTCTCCTTCACATAGCATGCCTTAGAGGCACAAAATAACTGATTTTATATTTGATAAGTTATTGGATGGCAGAGCAGAAAATGCAGAGGAAGACAGAAGTCTGACAAACAGAAATTCTCTACAGAGGACAATCCAAAATTTCTTTAATCTAGTATTAGTGTTTCACTAAGTTTTTCTCTAATGCTGTCATGTTTAAAATAGAGAACTCTTGAACAATCTTTGCTTGCATAAGAAACTTGTACTGCCTTGAAAATTAAATGATCTCCATTATGTTCAGGTTTGACAAAGCTCTGTGTTTATGGAAGCTGCTTCATAAGTAAACACTTCTAGAAGCAGATTTAGTTTTGCAAATTACTTTTGTTATATTTTGGTAATCTTTGTCTAAACAGATTTATGTTAGTGACTAATAGAGTTGTCAGCAATCCACTCATTTCCTTTTCCCAAAAGCTTCCTACACAGCCTTTTTCTGCCTTCAAGCAAACCTGATGGTGGCATAACAGTCTTAAGGACAGAAGTTTCTCCAGGTGAGAAAACACCTGGAGTGAGTGCAGTCAAGAACCCATTTTGACTTCCTGTACTGATGACATACCCAGTTTCCCCAGGTTAATATCCAAAGGATGGAATGTTTCTGTGGGCATGACTGACAAAATGTTGCATAAGCACAGAGTTAATGGCATGCTGGTCTTGTGGAGTCATGGCTTGTGCCTGGATGCCTCAGTGTCTAAGTGGCATCCCCACTCTAGCACTTTCTTCACTATAAAATCTATCTCCTCCTCATCTGTTTTTCTGCAAGCTGGAGAACACCTTTTCTGTGGCTGGTATCCTCTTGTAAGATTTGCTTGAGATTGGCCAGAGCATGTAAAGCCATTGGGCAAAGGAGGCAGCAGCGTGAAAGGCTGACTTGCACACACTGCCAGAGTGACCACAGGGAACTTTGGGTTGAATGTGCCTGTTTTACTGCCCTGGGATGGCAGGAAAGGGAGGCAGAGTGGAGCAGAGGGAATGGTGCTGGGGGATTCTCTAGTCCATGCACACCCTGCCATGGACAGCTTTCCTCCACCAAGGCACACAGAGCCCTTTGTGAGCTGCCTGCCCGTGGCAATGGCCCAGTTGTCCATGCCATAAACTCGAGTAGGTCACTGCTGTGGGCTGCAGGAGCAGCTGCCATACAAATAGCACAGGGTATTCTGTCATTCTTCTTCTGGGGAGGCCTCCAAGTACTGCAGAGCTCTCATCTGCAGGAGAGCAGGAGCCTTTAAATCTTTCCTGCTGTAAAGAAGAGGAAAGCTGGTGTCAGAAGAGTCTGCTGACTTTTCCCTCTGTATCTCTCCAGAAATCAAGAATCTAAAGGTCACTTCATGGAATTTCTTCATTCTCAGAAGCCCTTGCCTTGGGAATGCAGCCAAAGGATCAGTTCCTTCAGGAGCAGTGTAAGCACAGTCACTCTGAATGTCTGTTCTTCCTTCTTTCTTGATGTCTTCCTTTCAGATTGAAGAGTATTTTGCTATTTGGCTGCATGTAATCTGGGTAAAGTGGAAAAAACCAAGCTACATCCTTTTATATAACTCTAGCCTAGCCCTTGGGACAACTCTGAATCCACAGGACTCTTGTCTGGCTTGTCTTCATACCTGGTTCCTATCCTCTGTGTTGCTACATTTGCACGACATTAGTAAAAATAAAACCCTTATTAGAAGTTTTCTGACGGCAGTAATTGAAAAGGCAATGTGATATGTAGAAATTGTTTCTTATTCCACAAATCTTTTGAGGGACTTAGTAGCAACTGTTTACTTCTCTGCCATACGGTCAATAGTCCCTTGACTTGTAAATGTGCATTTACGATGTGCACAACAGATCCATGCAGAGCTCCATGGACCAGGAACAGCACCTGCCTAGACCACAGGCAGATTATCTTTGGAGAGGCTGAATAGAAATTGAGAAATTTCACCACTTGGTGTTAGAACAATAACTAATATCTAATGAATTTTCTGTTGGCAAACAGTCAGTTTTATCACTCTTACGTAAAGTTATTGATGTCGTTGCCAGCTAAGTTAGATGGCATTAAGGGGATCTTTGAAGAAAAATATTTGTGGTTCTTTTTATAATTTGAATGCTATGCCCACAGCAACTTGTTGAGACAGAATTTTGAAAAGTATTCAAGTTTAAGGACCTTGCCAAGTACAGGCACCCTGTTACCTGCAGGAGCATTTCCAGACACTTAACTGGTGCTGGCTGCACAACAGCTTCAGGAAGGTCTAAAGGTGAAGTTTTGGGCTGTGCCTCTCAGGGCTGCAGGATGAAACTTAAGGCTCAGTGAGCTGTGGGCTGTGCAAGCCCCAGTCATTTCTTTGGGGAGCTGGAGGACACTTGGCTGTAACTCAGTAAAATTGGGAGTTTATGCAAGTGATGACTGATTTATGGTTCAGATGTAAACCTGGGCATTTCATGGCATTGTCTCTTGTGCAAATGGACTTCCCTCCCCTCTGGCTATACTCCAAGCAGCCAGCACCAGGGGAATCCTCACTGATGCCAAACTGGAGGTTTTTTTCATTTTGATGAGGGGAGACAAAAATTTATTTTCTAGAGACTTTTGAATGTTTTCTGAAAATTAGTAAAATTTAATGCATCCTATTCAAACAATGATCGTCCATTAAAAAGGTTTTATTTTTAATTATAACTAGTCAAGATAGAGTTGAGCTACTTCTGCTTCCAGGGAACCTCCTGGAAACTGTTCCCATTGAGTTCAGTGTATGCAAGATTAGACTCACCCTGGTGGCTGTTTCAGAGTGCAGAACACTTTTGTTTCAGATGAGACTTCCTTGTCAGGTGATTTTGAGATAAAAACTGTACTTTCCAGCCATGTTACCATTTGAATCTATTAATTTGCTGTGGCAAAGGTCCTGAATAACCTCTCCTGACTGACTGACTGATCCCCTGACTTTTGACCAAATGTTCTAATAGTTTTCCTATTAGCAATAACCAGACGCAGAGTTTTGGATGGGACTAACTTTGTAACAAGGATTATGTTTTGGCTTTTTGTTGTTTGCTTGGTTTCATTTTTTTCCCCCTCAGAGACTGTTCTTAATTATTAAGAGAGTTCTCTCTTATGAGAAAAAGTAGTAGCACAGAAGACAAATTGCCACATTAATCAACAAAAAATTTTGGCTTTAATATGCTACCGGAAGTTGTTCATGAGTTCCTGATGTAGGAAGACATCCCTACATTGTGAAAGTCCAAGCTCCAGTGACTGCTTGTTGCAACTTCTATAGGGATCACTGAGTTTGATCTGTTGAGAGTTGTTGTTGAGAACTAGAATGTTCTCATCAGTGGCCGGAGGAAAAATTTTTATTTAGATTCTAATGATTTAGACAGGTGCCAGCACAGGTTTAAGGAATGTGAGCAGCAAGTTTTCTTATGCATCTGTGTGGATGTATTGAATTCAGCCCTTCTCTCTCTTAACCAGCTAAGACCTTAGATTCTTCTGAATCTTGAAAACTTTGAATTGGTTTTGGGCTTACTTCTGCCCTTGATTGCTGGAAAAATCTTAGTGAGTTCACTGAGACCTCAAACTACATATCAGATTAAAACTTGCATATAAATAATTACCTCTGTAGTTGCCAAATTTTATGTTTTTTTCACTGATCTCTAAATAGTTTTGTTCTTCTTCATTCTGTGTACAGGTGTCAGTCCCTGCCCCACTGGCAGCCACAGTCCCACTGGGTGTGTGAGGTGAGAAACTGCTGTCAGGCACAGAGTCTGTGACCTTGGGGAGGTGCCAGTACACCAGAGTCTGGTGGGAGGACATTACCAGCCCAGAGGGCAAGGAAAGTCAGAGGGACTCGAAAATGGCATCAGTTCTGTTGGCAGCTGCTTCCTGAGCCACTGAGCCAGAGCTGTCTGGGTGTGGCAGTGCCAGCCTGGTGCCAGTGCCTCTGGTGGCATCTCCAGGTGCACAGCGTCCTGGGGCAAGGAGCTGGCATGCCCTGCAAAAATGTGAGATGAGAAATCTTGCTTGGCATGTGGTGGGAGGAAGTAAAGCAACTGCTCCCTGATTTTGAATGTCCTCATGCAAGGTCAGTTAAAAAAACCCCAATCAACCAACCAAACAAAAAAAAACCCCGAAGCCCAAGAGCAAAGCCAAAAGATAACTTCCTGTAACATCAAGATGACACCTTCTCCCAGGGTTAAGCTGACTTTAAGAGAGCCTGGGCTAGGGAGGAAGGGGTTGCAGCACGTGCATAGTTTTATAGTGGCCAGAAAAAGATTTGCTCACCACTGCAATAAAACTTTTGCTTAGGATGAGAATCTAGAGTGGAGAAAACAGACAAACAGAGGAAGCAAATGACAAGTAAGCAGCCAGACAAAACCAAACCACTTCCATGTAAACACTCCTGGAAACTGCAGGCACTATGCCACGTCACGTTCGGAGGAAGAGGCAGATCACAAGATTTTCATACACTGATTCCATGTGAGACATGTTCTTTTGCCTTTTTGGTCATATGAAGTAGAATATCTGGGGGAAGGAGAGCCTTTACCACCAGCACTGTGGAGGCAATTTTAAAACCTTGTTCCAGGAGAGGAAGTGAGAAGTGGTGGAGTGGGAAGATGGAGGGACTTAGCTAGCTCTGCTTAGACTGTCCAGATGTTTGTTTTTTTAAGGGACAGAGGCAGAAGATTGTTCTTGCATCTTTTAAGGAAGAGGAAGATGAGTTGGGTCAGATGAGCAGTGGTGGAGCGTGGGCTGAGATCCGTATCTTCCCCTGTCATGAAATAATGATGAAAGCACAATAAACGTGTCTGGTGCTGCTGCTTCATGGGTGAACACTCTGCATACTGTTGGCAAAATGGGAACACAGAGCACCCTGGAGCTGTTCATCAGAATGGCAGAGAGGTTACATACTCTGGAACTGACCCAGTGAAAGGGTATTGCTGTTTCTCCTTCCTGCAGTGGCATATCCATTTCTACAGCACCTCTGTTAGCTACTGACACAGAGACATGACACAACCAGGCATCTTTTGCAGTTCACTCAACCCATTTTCTCCCCATCTCTGATCCCAGCATGCTTTCTCTGTCCAGGTTTCAGTTGATGCCATAAACTTCAGCTGCTTCCCAGACATGTCCTGGATATGTCTTTATTTCTTCTCACTGGCATTAGCCTTGTTGTTCCTACTTAGTAAAGCAGTCTTAAGAGGTCTGCATTAAGAATGCAGGAAACAAAACATTATGACACTGTGAAAACAGCCTATTTTTTCTTCCCCAGCAAACTCACTCTGGACAACAGTACTGGGAATAAGCTCTTTTTGTGAAGGGTTTTTTGGGAGATACATTGTGGTGTGTGTCATGGTGAATTTCCAGACACAGAGGGTCACTGCCTTTTCCTGAGGGAAGAGAGCAATGAGACACCCTAGGTTTGCCAGAGTGGAAAAGCAAGTGTCTAGAAGTTTTTCACAAAGGTGCTTGAAATGTGGGCTATTTTCCTTGGTAAGGGTGGATGCCATGACAGGAATCAAGAGCTGGAAGCAATGTGTCCTGAAAGGCAGCGTTTCTGATCCCTTCTGCTAATTAGGACAGAAGAGCTCTGGGTTTGGAAGAAAATACACTTCTACTAAGCCCACAGGTTTTCTGTCACTGTCCTAGAATGTACCTGTGACAGAGGGGAGAAAATGAAGAACCTCAAGGAAATATTGATAAAATTCCTCTTCTTACGGGGTCAGTCTTGCATAATCAGTGGAAAGTTTCTGTGCAGAACAGGATCCTTGGCAAGAATGCACCTCTGCCAGGTGAGAGACAGATGCCCTCAAGACCAGGCAAACTATCCCATATTTTTCTTCCTGTTTGCTCCAGGAATATATTAACAGGTTATGGGAACAAAGCTGGGAACTGTGTCTTTGCCTGTCATCCTGGAGTTCACATGGTGGTTTCCAAGCTAGAAAAGGATGGGCAAACATCAGTCAGGAGGGGCTGAGGAGCTCAAGGTGCCCAGGGACAAGCTATTTCTTTTGCTAGAACAATTCTTTGGCTCAGTCCCTGTGTGCTCTCAGGTTATACCTGAGGAAGAAGGTGGCTGGCAGTGGCTTGCATAAAATATTCTGGCAGTGGCAACCTGTTCCTTGCTGGTGTCCTCCTCAGGCATGCAAAAACTTCACTGAGGGGGTGCAGCATGCCTGAACAGTAGCTCCACTGCTTTCAAGGAGCACCACACTGACAGTCTGTGCATTGCACATCCAGCTTGTGTGCATGCAATAAAACGTTTTTTTTTTTTTTTGCAATAGCAGCAGATCCACTCTTTTGGAAGTAGGCTGACCAAAATAGTTAGGATAATCCGGTGTATTTCTGTCCTCACCACTGGACATGCTTAGAGGCCATGACAGAAATTAAAGTACAACCCAAGAAAAGAGATAGCTTTAAGAGGTTTAAGAATTGGAGGTGATAGATGGGAAGAAAAGTGTGTGGCCATTTATGCAGTTTGGCTATTATTTTTGACACCTTCATTTAACAGTGAAGGAGGAAAACCAAAGTTTTGCAGATGTAGTTTATGTGGAGCCACTGTCACATTGTTTGTCATGCAAAAGTTTTATCTTGCACTTGAAGTAGTATGGCTGCAGCTGTTGAAACAGTCTAGCTTTCTGAAAAAACAGTAAAATATTTATGTTGTTTTATTTTTTTTAACTTGAAAATGGCAAAACTGTATATTGACATTTATCCAGTTAATGAAAGGAAAAGCCAAGCTCACCTTTCTATTTAAATTTAGGTCCTGAAATTATTTCAGATCAACATCTCATTAAGTATTGAACCTGTACATATTGTCGATCCTTTTCCTTTCTTCTTGCCTACTAGGCAACAGGAAGTCCTCTTACTGTCATGTGCTGTACTGCAATACATCATAGCCCTTGGTTTGGGCTTTTCCCTACACGTCTCAAAACCTGACTCTTCTTCAGTTCTCTCTTTTGATTCTTTCCACACATGGATGGAACTGAAAGTTTCTTCAGCCATTACACAATGTGACAGGCAGCCTTCCAGACCAGCTGTCTGGAAGGTCTGGTCTGAGTCCTGTGGTAAGGAGAGATCACCCTGCAGCAATTCCAGTGTAACTTACACTGGTAGAAATTAAAAAATAATTCTGTAGAAATGAATGAGTTATTTCAGCCACCTAAATGTAAAGAAAACTCAATCTATTCATTTCCAGAGGATTCTTCTAATAGGCCTAGGCTTGATTAGTGCCAATAGCCAACAAGGAAGCTCTTTCTTTGACTGTAGCTACATAACCAAAATTAGCTGTGTTCAGGTGTGTTACCTACAGCAATGGCATGGGAAACACCTTCCATTGACAGTGGTCAGGCCAAGGCAGAAAAATGTCAAACAAATATACAGGCAGCCATAAGACCTGCTGTTTTGCACTTTAGTACCACTCCTTATCTTCTTCCTTTTATTTACAGTTTCTTAAAAAAAATTGTAAATAATTCACCTACGGTTTTCTTCCCATGCAGTCTCCATATTACCATGTCTATCTTCTCAGCTTGGTTTCTTGCCAAGTCCTTTCCTGCTTCAACTCATGTGCCTGTGTGCATCCCACATGCAATCAGCTGTGATTGCTGGTTGGGTTTCTATCATGTATTTACAGTTCTTCCTATTTATTTGGGCTGTCTCCCTACAGTCTATCCTGTATCTGCCCTATGACAATGAAATTTTGAATACCCACAAAGAAACCTGCTATCTGTCTGCCTGGCTGTCACCAGTGCTGCTAATCCCTTGGGGAGGCAGGAAGGCATTAGGTTGGTGGTGTGGTACCAGTGAAGTTATTCTTATACGTGATGGACCTCTTTCTTTGTTGCTCTCATTCTGGAGGTGACAGTAGCTTTTTGTTATCTGGCACAACTAAGAGCAACAGATGTGCATATGGAAAAAGAAAATCAGATTTTTAGAAGAAGAAACTGAATTTTGACATCTGTTGCCTATATTCTGAACGTCTGTACCACTGAGGCTGCTAAAATGATGTAATATTTTGTCCTTTACATGCAATATCTATATGTCTGCAATAACAGTGCATTTGCGAGTAGTGCTTGGTGTATTTTAACATGGATATTTAAATACTGATACAAATGTAGAGCTTTGGCAGGTTAGTGGGAGTGCAGAGAGGCTGCTGAGATGAACTTCTGTCGGACACTACCATATCTTAAGCCACAGCAAACACGAGAGGCCTCAGAATGACTTTTTAGATGCTGATTGTGTTCAGTGCCTGCCTGGTTTGCTGAGCTGAGCTGTGTTTTGGCTTGAGGTAAACATTGTGACTGATGTCCCAGATCCTGGAGCAGTTTCAGCTAAGTGACCGCTGGCAGCCCTCTAGCATTGTGTTCTTCCAAACATTTATCTGTTGCTGTTGCACATGCTGTTTACTTTATTTTCATTCAAGTGGGCTTTCTGTTAAACATTTTCCATATTTCTTTTCCTTCTCGCTGCATCAGAATGCAGCAAGTCTGACTGCTTGTTTAGGGAGAGGTGCCAAAGGAGCCAATGCACAGCTTTGGTCACAGAGCTTCCCTCCAAGCTGGTAAGTCATGTAGATCTAAATGGTTGATTAGATCCCTGCCTAGGCTTGAGCTCCAAAAATTATTTGGAATCCAGAGTTATACTGGTAATAAAATTGTTCACCATTGTCATCTGACAAGTGGTCTTCTTCAGGGTAGTGACGGGTGCAGTGAACAAAATAATTGCATCTGTAGGATCTTAGTTGTGTGATATATACACCAGTGATGTCGACAACCCCTGGTGTGAAAGGAATCCCATTAGTAATGAATGGCATTCAGGACACATGGATTTGTGAGATTTGGGGCACATGATGCCTGTTTCTCAGTGTTCTTCACTGTTTTGTTCATCTAAATTATTGCATGTGTTCTCATAACCCATTCTATACTTATATATGAAGTTATGCCTTTGAATTAGGGACAGAAGTACCTATTTGCCTTGCTTGGTTTAATGCACTTAGTATTATTGATATCCAATTATCAAATTTAATTTCAGATCTTATTTTAGCAATAAAAATTTTTAAAAATGGTTTCCTCTGGCACTGAGCAGTGTTCTCAGTGTAGTTCCTATCTACACACATCCTAAAACCTTCTCTGAATGAGTACCTGAATTTCTGTATTTAGGGGAGGGGTTGTTTCCTAGGAGGTTGACATTTTGCTAGTGATACTCAAGACTAAGCTTTAATTTTGAATCTAAAGATATTTGTATTTAGTCAATTTGTTCTTTTGTCTCATTTTGTGTTACTGCCTACAGCTCCTGCTGCTGTGCTGCTGCTGCAGAGCAGTGATGTGTGGTGGACCATGGTGTGTTGGCTGCCTGTGGGGCAGCAGCTGAGGTAGGGCACACCAAGAGTCGTGTCTTAAAAGTCAGCACCTTCCTTGGCTGCCTGCCAACAGTGTCCCAACAGTGGGGAAGGAGTTGATTAATTATAATGATTCAGAAAGCCATCACAATGATTCAGAAAGAGCCACAGTTGCAAAGAGCATAGAAGTTATGTTGAAATTAAAGACAAATTCCAGGAAAGAGCCAATTTTTGGCAGGTCACAATTCCTGGTACTGGTCTGGCTGTATCTTGTAACTAAATGGTGAAAAGCTGGGTAAAGCAGCAAAGCTGTGATGGCAAAGGGCAGGGCTTAAAGCTCTCTGGTTAGAATGAAATGTAAAAGTATTTTTCTTGTCATTTTGAACTGATAACTCCCAACATTTCCAGTGATTCCAATGATCCCGTAGAAAGTTAAGAAATGTATTTAAGACCTGACACAGTAACAGAAAATCATGCATTTAAAGCAGCAAACTGCGTATTTGTGGCTTTGCTACAGTAAGGATGAGGCAGGAAACAGAGAATTCCTCAGCAGACCCTTAGCATGACAGCAGAATAAAGGAAAGAGATACATGGAGTTCTTTTAGATTATTTCTCTGAGCTAGGTGAATACAGACTTCATCCTGATGAAAGCAACATTTCCCCTGGAAATGAAATTCAAAGCACTTTAATATCCAATAATTTTCTACAGAGCCCAACTCCATGGGACTTCTCACAAAGGATAAGTGAAAAAAGAGCCAGAATAAGCCAAGTCTGGTTGTGACAGCAGACCTGGTCCTGTGTAAAATACCTTCACACTTGCAAAGCGTGCCTGGTTATGAGCCAAGGAAATTTATTTCAGATGTTATATCATTGCCAAGTATTTGTGGAACTAAAACACTAACTGCATAATTTCTGCTTCTTTTGATGAAGTGGCAATGAATACAGAAGTTTTAGCAGAATTAGACCGAATTAATTGAGCATAAGATTTTCAAAAAGAATCCTGGATTAGACATTGTATATCCCTAAGCATATCTACTGCCTTGTGAGGAAAAGTCAGAAGTCCCTGCTTGTTGAATTGTGGATTGCAATGTACACAGAAATGTATACAGATAAAAGTACACTCTTACTTTGGAGACTAATTAGTAAGTTCCAAAGTTAGACAACCATAGGGAAATTCAAGGGTAACTGACTGAATTAGCATGCTTAATCATGTTAATGTCATCATGTAAAAAAGGACAAAGAAAATGTTCCTTTCATTTTTGTGTGCTTGCCATTGTGAACAAGACATGCCTCTCAAAGAAAGGCTGGACAAACTGGTGCTGTGTAACCTAAAGGTGCAAGAAAAAAAAAATAGGAGAGCCAAAATTCATGACAATGATGTTAAAATATGCAAAAGACTGCTGTTAAAAGGGTGGGAACAATCTCTTCTCCATGTTGTAGGGAGTATGGCAGGGCTGGAAATACACTAAGTGTTTATTCTGATATGAAGACCTATTTTTGAAGAGCAGAGGTTGTGAAATATCAATATGGGGAGTTTTGGAGTCTCCATCTCTGAGATAGGACAAAAACATTTAGTTAACCCTTCCTCAGTGCAAAGGACTGGCAGGGCAAAGAACTGGCATAAATGACCTTATGAGTCTCAGAAAGTACCAGTAGCTTTTGGAGCAGAAGGACTTTTGTTCATCTATTTTGAGGTGGTTGGAATTTCCAGCCCTTTCTTATCTAAATAGGAACTCACTCTCTGGAGTTCATTGTTCAACAGGAAAAATTAATGGGTTTCACCTTAGCTGGAAGACTTAATTTCCTGTTTGATAATATAAACAGAACTGTGTTCTCAAAGAAGAAAGTCCCAGACACCTTATTAGGAAAAAAGAACAATACAAAAGAAAAATCCCAAAGGACAGTGTAGTGTGACCAAGTAAAAAACTTTACAGTGTAACACTGTCTTCACAGCACGCTTTTTATTATTGCTAACTCCTGCAACCTAACCCAAATTAGTTCCACAGAAAAACTTAGCTACCTAATGTCTCAGAAGATACCAGTGTCAACAAGTGAGTTCTCAGTGCTGAGCCCCTGTGCATTTGCTGGGTTCACAAATGATGATGCTCAGCTGCCTTTCCCATGACATGTGGCCCACCAGACAGCTAACGTGGCCAGCCATGTCAAACTTACACAGCAATGAACACACAGTGGAACAGGCTCAATCAGAGTGATGAGGAAAGAGATGTCCTCAAATAGCTCAGACATGCTCTGGAAGGTGGGGGACTTGCCTGCAATTTTCTGTTCCAGAGCAGAGAAGGGTATTCCAGCCAAGTTCTGCTAAGCTCGTGTCAATGTTGACATCCCCAGCACCAATTACTGTGTGGTTAGAGCGGAAGACAGAAGATGAACTTGCACTTCTGTGTTTGATAGTGTGACAAGACACCAAAAAGGTAGGCATCACTGCATTTTTAGGCATTGCTTTCATATCCAAGAGTGCTGTTCTCGTATTTTTACTGTTCGAGTCTTAGAGGTCTGCTTTGCTTTTTGTCTCTGTCATGGATGGCCCTGTGGACTTACCTGTACTAAGGTTTTCTGATTCTTACCAGATTTGTTAAGGAGTGAGAGCAAACTGATGACTGATTAGATCCTCAGGTGGAATGCTGCCTAGAAAAGAAAAATTCTTCTTGCTTTCTAGTAATAATAGCTTGTCTCTTCAATCATAAGGGCTAACTTGAAAGCAAGTAGAGCAGGAGTGCACTTGAAATCCTATTTTGAACTACTTACAGCTTCTGACACTTGCAATAGTAAAATTTTCTGGAGCTGGTTTGCTGTCCAAACATAATGTATTGCTTTTATTCAAATTAGTTACATTTGGAAGAACCATATCCTGCATTTAAGGAAGAAAATCAATACATTACTGTCTTCTTTTGAAATACATCCACAGCTGAGAGAAAAAAGTAGGAGAACCCTTGTCCTGTTCCACTATAAAAAGGGGGAGCCGGGAAAGGATTCTTTTGATAGATTTTTCTGACAAAAAATCAAGCACTAAGATGGCAATATTATATCTGAAAACCATTTATTGATATAATATAAAAGGAAAAAAAAACCAACCAAGGACAAACAAACAAAACAAAATAAACCCAAAGTGTTTTCTTATAAAAAAGGGGGTTGGGGGAAGAGGAAAAGGGAGCAGAGAGAGAAAAGAGAGAGGATGTTGAAAATGACATTTCCTGGAGGATCTGTGCACTTTCATTGTGATTATGTAGAAATGTCTTTGGATGAGGGAGGATGGAGCTGGTCTCAAATAGACTGTTGACTTACATGGAACAGAACTTTTATCTTGTTTCCAGCTCCTATATTCCAGCTCATTAGTTTACTCTTCTGTTCTCACTTACAAATAACAAGAGACCTTAAAAGGTTGCACTGACAGCAGGTTAATAGCCTTACAGTCTTAAAGGCAAGTGGTGATAAGAGGATATATAATCCTATGAGTTTTCTAATTGTGTTGCTGCTCCCTACAGTGTATATTCCCTGGGTCACCTGATAAAGGTAACTGAACTGCAGTCATTGGCCTCAGGGACTTTGCAGTGGGGCCACAGCTCAGGAGCCCTTGGAAGCACTTTTTAGTGTAACTGCTCACCAAACTGCTTGCTCTGCACTCCCTTAAAGGCTGCCTGTGAGTACCTGTCCATGTAACCTATTATTGTGATTCGGGTGCCACTGAGTAACATTGCTCATTGCTTTCCTTACAGCATCTTTATGGACTGCTCTCTACTCTGTGGGCTCCTTATACAGTGTCTGATGTCAGAGTGCTGTCAGTGTTCTGAGTGCTGTGGGGAGATCTGAATAAAGCTCCTGCAAGAAGGTGCTTTCTCTGGAAAGACATCTCAGTAAAGGAGCTGGGTGCCTTGCACATGTCCTTGCTGATTTGCTGTTTCCCAAAGATGCATAAATAGACCTAACAGAAAAAGTACAATACATGGAGTACTTTGCAACCTCTGTCTGATGTCTCCTGGTACAGATTATACATTTTCAAGCACTCATAGCTGTTCCAGTTTTTCTGATGGAAACAACAGCCATAGATTTTGTAAGATAAAAAAAATACCTTGGCAACAAATTTCCTGAGGTGGCTATTCCAAATATTTCTCTAGCTAGAACAGAAGTCAAGACTGCCTTTAATGTACAGTTATTTAAAATGATAGGCTAATTTATGAGCCTGGAAAAGAAAGAAGACAAGACCATTTACAAAAGCATGTTGCAGTAATTAAGGTTATTATTCATAAGCCAGTTCCTCCAGAAAGCCTCCAAACTGTTACCACCCACTCCTTCTCCCTCAGCTTCACCAGTTGCTTTTCCACTTGATTATGGCGATATAGACTACCCTTCAGAGGGCCAAACTTTAGGACAGCCATCCTGTCTTTCCTAGGCTTCCACAGGCACTGCTAGCACTTGCCTTGAATTGTATTTCAGCAGTTGTGTAAATAAGAATCAAAGTGAACATCTAAGTCTCGACTGATTTGATTTATTTGTGAATATTTTTAAGGCAATGCACATTCATGTTGGCACAGGTACTGCAGCACGTACTTCAGTCACAGTGCCAATTCCAGATTTCAGAGAGCTCAGTTTGCAGCCTGGATGTGTTATGACACCGTTTTTCCATGTGGTATTAAATTTAAAACTAGTGATGCCAAGTGATCTGCTGTGCTGCAGCGGAGTTTGGCGTTGCAGCGTGGGACTCCTGGAGCTCCCTGGTCCTAGCGCTGCTTGAAGCGAGGCAGGCTGTGCTCATCCTTACACCTGAGGAGTGTCACAAAAGCTGTCAACACAGCGTTTTTATGTCATCGTAGGTGTCGTTTTAAGTCTTGTGGGACATGACTTGAGGGATCCCATGCAAAATCAGAGCTGGCACTGTCTCAGCACAATGACAGGCTCAGCTCTGCCCTCGACAAGCCCGTCCGCGGCTCGCTTCGTGTGCGAGCTCGTTTCCCGTGCGAGTAACTCATCCCCGAGATCCCGACAGCCGGAGGGCCGGGAAGGAGCCGGGGGAGGCGGCGGGGGAGGGAGCGCTCGCAGGCGCCCTGGCCTCGCAAAGCCAGCGCAGGGCACGCCCCGGGACGGCAGGAGGGGACACGCGTGGCACTGCGCGGTCACAGGCTGCCTCCTGCCCGCGGGCACCGGCAAGGACAGCCGGCAGCGCCTCCGTGCCCCGGAACGGCCGGGCAGCCTCTGCCTGCCGCCCCCAGCCCCCAAACATCCCCCACTGCCCAGCGTGGTTGCTTAAAGTTTAAACAAGTTTAAAGGAATTGAAGTCTTGCAGAGATGTGATAGAGAGGTTTAAAAATACGGAGTTTAGTAATCACTTTTCATTCTTGGATAAATGAAGGGACACTGTCTGGTATGAAGTTAGTTGCCCCCCTGCCCTCTCAAAGTACAGGAATAGGTGTTGTCCTCATATGTTAGAGACAGACTTTGAACCTCAAGACCCTTTGAGATAGCCCAGATCACAGCCACCCTTCCCATGAGCTGCAGTGACAGCCGTGGTCCTCACCCAGCAGAGCCAGGCGCCAGGACACAGCCAGCTCCATCAGGGATGGATGGAGAGTGGCATGCCAGGAGCCTCACTGTGCTTCACAGTGATTTGAGGAGTACCAGAAAACGTTCCCAGGAATAAGTCTGGAGAGGGAGTTTCATGCAGGATCTTTCTTTTAAGGAAGGACTAGGAAAAGACCAAGAAACAAATCTCCAGGTACTGGTAATCTGGAGAATGTATCAATCCCATTACTGACTGTAGGATAAACATGTAGGACGTGAAACTTCTGTTTGATCATTTTCTTGTTCATATCCCAATGACACATATACACAGGCAGATCTATCCTGTCCTACAGAGAGCCAGTCATATGGACATCACTGTGGGAAGATGTCTGGGAGGCAGGGTCAGTGACCTCTGTGTCCTGCTTGCCCCTGGGGTGTGAGATGCTCACTGCTGTCTCTCCAAGGTCTGTGCCTTTGGCTTCCTCCTGCCATTGCTTTTCATCACTTACTCCTCTCCTGTATTTGTTCAGGATCTATTTTTCCAGCATCCCTTTTGTCACAGGCATTTTTTGCTGATTCCCCACTAGGCTGAAAATAAATTGCGCTTTGTCACAGTTGCTGGTATATTGGGGGAGCGAGAGACCAGTGTGTAAAGTGATGGGAAAGGGCTCTCTAGCACTTCAAAAGCTTTAAAAATCTTGCTTTCAGTTTGGAAGGGAATTTCAACTAAAACCACAGAAAAGCTATTCAGAAAACACTGACTGTATGTTGTTTTGTGATTGTTCCCACATCCCTCATAATTCTAAACCGCAGCTCTGCACTAGAGGCTAGATACACATGGTGGGTATTTCTGCCCTTGCTAGCAGTGGGATAACAGGAATGCAAGCTTCCCTTCAAAGTCCAGAATCAAGGTATTGACAAACACTAAGAGAGGGATGTGAGTTTTGAAGTTGTATCTTCCCTTAAAAAAAGAAAACCATGTATCTTCAAGGCTTTCCCCAACGCTCTTTTATTCTTCTCATGAATTTGTTGGTATTGTTTTCCTTTTCTCTCCTCTATACAGGAAATAAGCCTGAGCTCTCTCACACTTTAATATGCTTGTCATGTTATCTGTACAGAAACATTTCAGACTCTGTACTGAGCACTTCATTTCTCAGCCACATCTTTTCAAGAACTGTCAGCCTGCAGAATAACTTTGAAAATAATTTAATTCATATTGCGGCAGTCCTGTGTACTGGAGCTGTCTTTAACTATTCCTGTGTTCTTCTGGTACTGCAGTGTAATATTGATTTTGTTTCTGCTGTCTCACAGATGCTTGGTTTGCTTGCAGAGCAGCTGGAACTGCACTACATTTTGCAGCATGGATGAGCAACTGGTGTGGGTGCACACAGCGAACCAACGCTTGGAATTTCTGAACAAACAACTCACACGTGTGGTCACTTTCGGTCTGCAGAGAACTTAAGTAAGATCACCCCTATGGCCTTTTATTTCTATGTTCCTGTTCTTCTGTTGTAGGTATTTTTAAATAATAGTTTTGGTTTTACTATTTGCATAACAAATGGAGTTGTTTTGCAGTGTTTGGGCTTCCTGAAGAGACAACTTTTCCTTTGTAATCAGCTTTTCAAAATGTGACAAGTCATTCCCTGAGCAAGTTTCGGTTTCAGTTTTCACTTGTGTCATGTTCCACTGAGGGAAACCGTGAGGAGTTCTTTCAAAAACAGATAGTCAGGAACGAAATGAGGCCAAACGAGATGAACGCTGTATCTGAGAACCGTTTATTGGTAACGAAAAAAAAAAAAACCAAAATAAAAAGGAGTTACCCTACTAAAGAGGGCTGGAAAAGACAGAAAAGAAGGAAGGAGAATGGAAAAGGAATAAAGGACGGGGAGATAGAGAGGGAGAGAGGGGAGACAGGGAGGAGGAGAGTGCGTTACCACCGGTGGCCCCAGCATGCCCACGGCGTGCCCTGCCTGCCTGCCGGGCTGAGGGCGCTCGGGCGGGACCCGGAGCCCGGACAAGGCGGTGGGGCTGGCTCGGAGGCCAACACGGTTGGACACAGGTGGCTCAGGCAGGGACACAGGGAGGCAGGACAGGCGTGAGGGCGAGCAAGAGCCAGCGAGGGCAGGAGAGCCAAAAGGCAGGGTGAGCCCAGGGCAAAAAGTGTAGGACTCAAACAGCTCCAACTCAAAATCAAGGTTCGAAAGGGTCTCAAAAAGTCCCTCGAATCACCAAGCCTCAAAAGTGTGATAAACAGATGGATTTTAATTGTTGGCTTTTCTATATAATAAGACAACAATCATATATAAGAATGTACCGAGTAGAATTCACATTAAGTAAGAGTGTACTAAGTAAAATTTATGTTAAGTGAGAGAAGGTTAGAACGAAATGTAACCCCAAAATAGTTGCAATAAATTGAAAAACATAGCAATAAATGTCCTTTTTTTAGTTGATTAGCCAGAGACAGAATAAATAAACTGTGTCTACCCTAAGAAGCCCCTTATCTTGCCGAAGATTCACAAAAAGCAAAAGCAAAAGTGTCGAAAAAGCCCCAAGCCAGGCCCACACTCAAAAAGCAAGGTCAAAAAGCCGCAGGGCTTGTAACGCAGTTACTTTTTATGCCTCTGGCCCCTCCTGGCAGGAGAGCACTGGCCCAGTGCAATGTCCCACTGCAGCCCTTTTGCCATATGATTGGTGTGTCTCTGGAGGGTACAGTGTCTTTGGTGTTCCCCTGCTGGCTGCCTGTCCCATGTGGCACATCAACTGGTTGCCAGGCAAAGTCTCCCCAGAGGCAAGGCTTTCCTCCATGCTTCCTTCATGCCTCCTGCACATGTCACATGTCCCCCCCATGCCTCTGACAACCATTGTTTAGGCAAATCAAAACTGAATTGGCTCCTCACAACTTCCTTTTCTGATGCTGCGTTTTCCATGAAACGGGAGAGTTTGGGCTTTGGTTTATTTTTCTTGTGCAGCTCTTTTGAAAATTATGTCAGAGGCAGGGTGGAAAGCTGGGTGTGCTGCTGCAGGTCAGCAGAACGAAACCACTTTCAGTCCCTGGTCCAGGTAGTCTGGATCTACTCTGCACTGCTGACTTCAATGTAGACATGTACAGACTCCTTTGGAAAAATAACTGCATGATATAATCAATCCTCCTATTTAATGCATAGTGTTCCAGTCAAGAACAAAAAATTATGATGTATGCTAACCACCAGAGTTAAGGGCAGTCTGAGTTCAGCCTTGCAGACCTCTCCTAAAGAAAATGTGACTCATTGCTCAGGGACGTTTTTTAACCCATCCTCTTTATACTGAGGTTGGGGAATTCCAGTGTGATGAAAGAAAAAAAAGTCATTTTATTTTACTGTCACAAATTCATGAGGTTTGTTGGCTCTCTTTTAAGATCAGTGTAGTTCAGATTGGTTATAGGCATTCTTCCACTGAAGTCCTGAGAGGTGGACTACCTTCGTTTCTGCTGGTCAGATGCCTCACTTGGAAAGACAAAGACAGAAGCCAAGGGAAGCAAAAGTTGAAGTCAAGCACCTACCAATACACCTTTAAGCAATTTTCATGCCTTTCTGGATGGAACATGGTATAGCAAGCAGCCCATCTACCAGGGCTTGTGAGAGCATGGAGCTCTCCTTCCCTCCTTCCTTCCTGTCTTGGCTGCGCTTCCACACAACTTGTGTCCTACAAAAGATGGCACAGCTGACACCACTGCTGTGCTGCTTTTATGAAAGGCAGATATTTTATTCTCCTATATGTGTGGAGCCTGGCCAAAATGGGACAAGGAGCAACACATTGTCACAGCATGTCAGATCTGTGCACAGACACAGGCCTTTTATACAATGCCAGGTCTTAATCAGTCCATGGGTGCACAAGTTTGGCCCATGGCTATTAAACCGTTTGACTGCAGCAGCCTGAAGGTTTCCCTTCAAAAAGCAGCAGTGTAAAGATTTTGGGAACATAGTAGTGGCAAGATGATGGATTAGACACTTAGAAAATGCAGCTAGACTAGAGGTTACAAAGTGGGGTGGAAGGTTTTTCTATGTGATCAGTGTGGGTGATGCTTAAGAGCTGTACAACATAAACTGATCCTGGGCAAAACATGCTCTCTCATTCAGACCTTTAACAGGTCAAGTCTATGAAACATGTAATGAGTTCACAGCTCTGTCCTGCCTTTCCTCTCAGGTTCCTGCTTGATGCCATACGCAGATGTTTAGCTGTTTCCAAAGGCCATGTACTGCCCTCACAGTTATCTCACTTCCAATGAGATAGCAATGAGCAATGAGGAATTTTGGAGGAACTTCACGCGGCTGTGGGCACCCAGCATTGGCAGTGGTTGATTGCCAGCCTCTGGCACCCTTTGGCCAGTCCTGCCTTGCCCTTTCCAGGTCCTATGGCAGGCGGAAGCCAGCCCAGGTAGGTCTCTACCTGTTTTGGCTGAGTCATGATACTGGTTGGAGATTTTCTCTAGGGAACTGATGACAGAGACAAAGAAAGTCATCTTTCTTACTTTGTGACCTGGGAAAATAAAACCTTCCAGCAAAGTCTCCCCTTCTGTTGAAAGACTTTGTGAGATTGCATAAATGGGTGTGTGTGAGGGAAAGGCCTCACAGCAAAGCTGCCAGCACTATGCTGGTCCTTTGAATTTAGGAGCTGAGTCCTCCACATTTTGTGATGGGAGAAAGGTAAGGTGTTTTCATGAGAATGATCTCCTTTCTTCTGATTTGCTAAACTGAGTAAAAGCAAACCTAAACATGACATCCATATACTGCATGATAAGAAAAACAGAAGCCATGTATTATGCAGATTTTTTTTTTTAATGGCAAAGATGCTTTCATTGCGTCAATTTCTGCATTAGAAAAGCTTCATACACTCTGTAGGTTGCCTTCCACAAATCGTGGTTCTATTGTGCTGCTTCAGCTCCTATTTCTTTGAAGGGTTCTAACATTAGAAGAGGCTTATAAACATTGCTGAGAACAAAGATAAACATTTTTACCTAGAACTGGGAGCTTTTTGTATAGAAAACTTGCACACATATAAAAAACTCAGTATACACACAGAAGTGCTTTTATAAAAGATAAAAATTGTATTTGCAGTGGAGTAGAATCTACACAGCAACACCTACATTTCAAATTAATCAAGTGTAAAGCAATTAACTTTTTTTTTCAAGTACTCTTCCTTGTATGCTTTGTAGACTCATAACACCAGAGTTTTCCCTTCAAAAAAAAGAACATCCTGCATTTTTAATGTAAGCAAAACCTTGCATTAATTAAATAATGCAGGACTATGCATTTAAACAATACATTTTCTCCAAATAATGACAACTTTCTTCCTCTTGTAATGAATCCTATAGCTGGAGTCTTATATTGCACCTTGTAGTAAACAAGTTGTAAAATGTTTTCCAGTCCTTAACAACCAAAAAAGACTTAAAACCTTTTTTAAAGGATATTGTTACAAAAGTTGTAATTATTCCTTTTCATGTAATAACTTACTTGAGTGCAATCAGAACTGCCAATGAACATGCCATTTTAAAGCTTTATTATTTGTATTAAAAAAAATACTTATACAGAAATGATTTTCAAATTACTCTGTGCTATGTCTCTTCCAAACTACCAGTATCAGATTTACTTAGCTCAGCACTATCATTGTATGAGTTTCTACCTTCATGAGTGCAAGATTTGCTTTGCTCAGTGTCACGACTGTAAGACTGTCCCCCTTCCTGAGAGCTGGAAAGAGCTGCCTTCAGTTTTTCCTCAATTTTATCAGCTGCAGCACACATTTTTAGCTCTCTCAGGCTGCCTATTAGGGTTCCATAGGCTCCCTTCATCCCATGTCTTTGATACCAGACTCGAAGCAGCCTGATCTTCTGTTCAGAGGTATCACCAGGATAATCCTGAGTGATTTGGTCTATGGCAGGTTCTGATATATGGTGGTGACGGACAAATTTCTTGACTTCTGCGAGTGTCATCTCTGCCACAATACCAGCAATGTGGCTGCTCAGGTCAGCATCTAGGAGCATGAAAGGAAATGAATGCACCTGGCACTTGTATCTTACTGGGTTTTATCACCTGCACTCAGATTTGATAGTTCTCCTATCCAAACCAGATTACGTTTCAGGTATTCATGATTCAGTATGTTTTATGATTTTTACAATACATGGCAGGTCTGTTTTAACATGTTCCTACCAAATGCTATGTATTTCAAAGATTTAGGCTTGCCATCTATATTGCTTTCTACCACCTAGAACAGTATCAGTTCCCTCTGTAACCTGTTCTGTCCTTCTCTGTCATTAAAGTGGCATCACCTCTCATGTACCTGTTTTTCTCAGAACAGTGTTGGGAGAGGTCCTGAAACAGGACAGCTCTCCTGTTATGATAGTCCTGGAGCTTCTATGCTTTTCCTGTTGTACATCACTCCTGTGGATTTGTCCCTGAACATAATGTAGGTTTAGGAATCTTCAGTCCCACTGTTCCGTGTGGGACTGCTTCCTTATCATAATTATGCATGATTATAGAAACACAGTTTGCTGTCTCCTGGTGTCTGTCCCACATGCAGAACTGAAATTCACTTGTAGAAAATGAGGAATTGCTTGCAATACAAAAGAAATTCCTCCCGAGGCAAGACTTCAATGATGCCCCTAAATGCCTTGATGAGCATTATATAAACTGGCATTTCTTTAGAAAGTGTTTGCTTTTGTGCAGGAATGACAGGTCTGGACAGTGGCAAAGCCTATACAAAAATACTCTTTTTCTTAGTTTAGGAGTTATGTATCTGTATCTCTGTTTTTAGTTTTTACTGAATTTTGAGAAATTACTTGTCTCTTACCTGTGGCTATGAGAGGTACGTTCTCCTGAAAAAAAAAAGCAGGAGAGAAACAAGTAGGAACAAGTATTGTAAAACACCAGCCTTGTATAAGAGGATAAATACGTTTCATGACACTTTAATTTTCTTTTTCGTTTCTCCCTGACTCCCATTTTATGAGTGAGAGAGTCAGACCTGACAGATAGACCTCTTTTGACTTGGTTAAGTCTGGGGAAACACCTCACAATTGCTATTGCCTAAAATTATGCATGGGGATGGGAATATCCTGGGTTGGTGGAGGCCTCATGATTTATGAAATTTTGATCTTGGTCATGTGACTTAGGAAGAATTCCAACAATCCTGAAGAAGTGATACAGGGTTTCTCTTATTTCTCCCAAAAGAGTCCTTGTGGTGAAATTTACTTCATTCATGTCATAGAAGAGAGGCACACAATGTTTGGGGAGTCCAAGTGTAATTTAAATAGAAAAAAGTTCTTTGCATTAAGCTGAGTTTTTTATGATCTAAGAAACAATACTTACATAAGGCTCTGGTTTGTAAACTCCTTTATTTATGTTCTCAGTGATTGTAAGACCCCTCTGTTTTTTCTTGTCTGAAACAAAAAAAAACATTTTTAAAACCCAGGTCAGGATATCTCGCCTTTGGACTCCAAGAATATAAAATTGTATCTGAGTAAGCAGCTGAATATCTTATTCAGAGTATAATAGGAAAAAGTAATAGGGAATCACTTACACCAGAATATTGCTCCAGCTAGTAGTAGTGCTACTGCAACTACTGGAATAATGGCCCACAACAGTGATCCTGGTTCTGTTGGAACATTGGAAAACTTACATGAAAGTTAACTCAAGAAATGCAATACAGCAGCACACCAAATTTTAAACAAGATTGTGTTAGATTTTAAAAGCCCTCCTGTTTCCTAACGACAAAAGCCAAGTATGTTAAAGACATACCTATCATGAGTTGCCCCTAAAAAGGAGTAGCAGCTCCTGCAGCTGCACAGTGAGCAAGGGAAAATCTGCAGGGCCCAGTAGGACTAATGCCCCAAGCTGTCAGGAATCACCATGGCCAGTGTGTAGAACAGGACACTTGCAATTGCCTCACAAATACAGCACATGCTGGACCTTGCTATGTTTTAAAATGGTACCTTTTGTTCCGCACAGAGTGTCTGAAGTTGAAGTACATTGTTTTTCAATTATACCACTTTCACATCTGCAGAAAATAAGAACAGGAATTATTATGAGATTTTTTTTCTCTTTGTAGACTGTGAAGAGAGCAAATCAAAATCTTCTAACATGTTTTATCAGCAAAATATTTCATATATCAAGATCTTAAGTTTTGGAATTTAATAGGTATGAAAACAGCATGGAAATTTGTGGCAGCCAGAAAATGTATGAAATTATTTTTCAATGTAACAGTCGATCACACAAAGACAACAGGAAAGCTCAGATGCTTTATTACACTTTTTCAAAAGTATATACAGACTCAGTGGATATTTAAGTTTTTATGCATGCCTTTGGAAAGCCTTCGTGGCTGCAAATTGAGTTAACTGAACTAAGTCAGCTCAGGTGCAAAGGAAAATTAGTATGCTTTCCCTGAGGTTACAGATTACTTTAGCCTCTGTCTTGAAACCAGCTGGAAAAAAATGTGATTACATTTTAACAATTTCATATGTAGTGATGAAGGCATGAACTTACATGGTACATGGATGGCAAACCGAACATGATAGAGAGCCATTGCAAAAATGGTTCTTTACACAGGCACATTTCGTGTCCTCTACTGGGGTACAGTCCTTTGCAACCTCCAAACCTAAAAATGAATTCCTCAAAGTGTATTAGTTTGAAAAAGCAGACTTCTGCCCACACATTCTTGTCCTCAGACTTGCTGCTAGCTCTGTCTCTGCTGGCACTGGTGAGACTTGACTTTGTAACACATCACACAGCTTTTTAAGGAGCTGTGCTGCCAGAGCACTGGGAATATGGGGCTGTCAGAGAGACCTCTGCTGGACGAGGGCTCAGAAAACTGATCATGGTGTAAAGCTATCACTGGAAGGGGACTTATTCAGCACTGCTGAATCCCAACTTCTTTTTCCCATTCAGAAGTGTAAAGCCAGAAGGAAACTCAGAAGGTCACACAGCCAATCTCCCCTCTTGATAATGGAGATGGGCTCTTTGCACTCCCTGACAGACAACAAGCTTTATCTTTTCTTGAGTCCTCCAATTCCACTCTCTCTTTTTAGCTAACATATTCATGTTAAGTATTCTTAAGAATCAAAACAAATTGATTAATTTTCTCATATCATCAGTGTATACAATGATGCTGTCTCCATCTATGAAAAAAAACTTCTGCATTAAAAATTACTGTATCTGCCTATTATAAAAGCTATTTTCATAGGCATATAAACATAAAACTAATTTTTGAGTTACTAAATTTAGTGCCCTGCTGTAATTTGAAACCACTTTATGTTTCAGAATTTGATGAAGCTCTACTATGAAACCATTGCTGATGCAACTCACAGATGTAACAAACATGAATTATTATAAGAATGGTTTGCATGGAACTTCAGAGGTAATTTTCCTCTTACCTAATGTCAGTCTACTGACATCTCTTCAACTACATTATTGTCCATGGAATATTGTGACTAGCCATCCCATTACCCTTTTCCTCCTTTCAGTTTAAATAATTGTGACACTGTATAAAATACTGAATTGTTTCGCTCTAGCCAATTATATCACTCATGCAAAAATGCTTATTATAGTAGCAAATGAGAGGAAAGTTTTCTGTCTGTATTGAGGTCCTAAAGGAATGGGAGAGCACCAGAGATTGATATTCCAACAGGTGATCTGAGTACAACCATACTGGAGTTAAGAACTGTCTCCATTCACTAAACTTGATTTTGGGTATGAGGAATGAAGAACCATCATTCCCTAAATCCCAATAGATCAGATCTACAGGACACCTGGTGGAACTGGTAGAAGGTAAGATTTATGGATTAAAAAAAAATCTGTGATGGGTATTTATGCAACAGGTAGTAAATTTCTGCTGTCACTCAGCAGGTTCATGAACAAAGGGCTCATAAATAGACACTAAAATGACTAGGTAGGGATGGATCTTCTAATGTCCTTTCCCACAGCTCTGGCTGCTGATAGACTGCAGGGAACAGACCACAGAAGGCAGACAGGTTTGTTTGTATTATCTCTAAATAGCAACTCTTGCCTCCCCTGCTGACTGCAGAGTTCTGGGGTAGGTAGGTCACTGGTCTGACCCAGCAGGGCTTACCTTATAGTCTTACACAGGTATCACACACAACATCTTGAGTGTTTCAAAAGACAACAATCAATTTTAATGACATTTTCAATTACATGAAAGACTACAAAAGAAACAGTCATTGCTCTTTTAAACAACAGGTGAAGAAGAGGGAGAAGTTGTCTTCCTTGACCTAACCAGCTTGTACAGTGTCTGCTTTGCAAGGACTTTGGCTAAGCAAAGGCAGATATAAGAAGAAATAATAGACCAACTGTTCTTCTTCCTACTTTGTGCTTGATGAAAGGGAACTGTAGGAAAAACTTATGACTTTCTCATTAATTCATTAATGTTCTACCACTAAAAGTTTTGAACCTACATGCTAACCACAATTCAGGTATTGGGGAGACTTTTCAGTGAAATCCTGTATGAAAGAAGAGTCGTTGTTACATTTGCTGTTTCTATAGACATACCAAACTTGCTATCACATGATCTGCATCTCCAGCACTTGTCCAAGTCGTTAGGGTGATCCATGAATTCCTTCCCTTTCTCACATGGAACACAGTGTTTGGTACTATCTGTTGGGCAGGAGACATTTTTAACAAAACCTGTAGAGACAGAAAACCAACAATTTAGAGAGAAGTTCTAAGACTTACATCAGAATTTAATTTTTAATCCCTAATACTTTTTGATTCCAAATATGGAATCTACATTCTTTGTGCATGTGTAGATGCACTTCAGGAATGTAGTATGCATAATATTTGATTATCCCCACTCTTCCTCCAATTTAACACAGAAGAACACAGCAGACAAAACTGTACATGAAAAATTGGAAACCCCATGAATGTATGGAATCTTGTAGGCAAAAGCATGTGTTTTCACTTTTTTAACCTCTTCAAAATATGTGTATCTTAATTCTTGGCTCTTTTGTAACAAGCATGTTATGAGAGAATTACTGCTTTGTAGTGAGAAGTTAGTGGTGCACTGAGCTCAAGAAATATTTTTGAAGTGGCTTATGTCCTGTAACAAAAAAAGATAAAGCTAGAATGAAGCACTGCCTCCAGAAATCCACCTCATGCCACTTCAGTATCCCAGCACAAAGCGATTCCGCTGTTAATGACTCCTCAACAGAGTCTTACAGTGATACTCACCACGTTCACATCTCTTGCAACACTGGGCATCTGAATTGTATTCATCCTCATTACACTTAATGTCCCTCCTGGCAATGATCCTCCTATTGTACGTCATTAGAGCTTCAGTATCATTTTTGCACTGTGCTTCAATAATTAAGGCAGCCACCTAGGAGAGAAAAAAAACTTAGGCAAAAAAACTGTTTAGGGCTATAGGTGTGCTTTAGCACTAGCAGAGTTACATTAGCAGTGTTACTCTATAACTAAACATATTGATAAACACTCCCTTATTCAAACTGTTTATTTGAACTCATTACTTTAGATTTAATGGAGTATGAGGGTCCAAATTAAAGCCATAAGCCCTACCATTACAGACATTCTGTAATTAATTCTGTAATTTGTTAATTTCAAATTAATTTACAGTCAATCCATTTCTTTGAATTTCTTTGCACTGTCAAGTTAAATTGCATAGTGCTTGGGGGTTTTTGTTTGTTTGTTTTTATTCCTGTTACTAGTCAGTAGGAACTTTACAGGTCCATGCCCTACCTTTTTTCATGATAGTAATAAATCACTGTGGCCAAGAGGCCAAACCATTCTTTTTTTTTTTTTTTTGGTCTAGTTTGGAATAGGGTGGGGAAACGATAAGGATAAATCTGGTGCAGTTTGCCACCTTCTTAGCAACATTTTCTGGGGAATCCTGTATTTACTCTGCATGCTAAATATCAGATATTTATAAAATGGAGCTATGGATGCTGACCATTCAGTTAGATGCAGAAAACTCTTTATGTTAAATTAACTCTTTATGTTAAATGAAAAATCATTTTGGATATCTAACTGGGCTCTCGAATGAAGGAATTGTTACCTGTTGCTAATTAACTGAAGTAACCACTATGACCATGGCCTTCTACAGTAGCCACTTCTTTTGATCCTCTAATCTATTCATAGGTGGGAAAGTGGTAAGCATTTTATTTCTTTAGCAGCCATCTGTTTAAAATGTATATACTGCTAGTTACTAGACTGAAATTAAAAAGGCCTTTCTGTGCACCTGGAGGTGAAGCTCCAGCAGCTGAAGAAGCATGTTAGCACTTGAGGAACTGTGGATATAGATGCCCAGCCCATCACGTCCCCTGTTTGATGCTCTCTCTTCCTTTGCTGCCAAAGCTTTCAGGGTGCTCTCCTCTGAATCCCAGGGTAATGATGTTAAAAAATTAAAGTCTTCTTCACAGAAGCTTTCAAATGGATGTGTCAAATTAGTGTGATTTGTTTTCCTTTTGCCTAGGAAAACTGTCTCACTAAACACTGGATTAGAAAGTCCAATTAAAAAATAATTACATAAATACAGTCGGGGATGTATGACCAGTATGGTTTGGTTTTTCCTGAAGCAGTATGAAGAAAATGTCCAGAGAGTCATGCAGAAAATAGGATATAATCAAAGAAGGAAACAGATTCCTAAATTACGAATATCAGTAAAACTGCTGATTTTACCAAATGCCTGCAGACATAGTGTGTGCAGAGACACGTGTACCCTCACATGAACAAAGCTCTCTGCCTCATTTGTGCTTTTATACAAATGAGCTATGCTGGTACGAGTGGCTGCAGAAGCATAACATTTTTAGATGGATGCCCTCTGCTCCTGCTCACGGAGAGGAACTTCCTGGCCCACTTACAAGAAGTGGGGGTCACTTCTCAGAATTTGACACTTAAGTAGTACCAAACACCTACATTGGTTGTTTGTAGGGATGTCTTACAACATCTTTCTGTAGAAGAAATAATGATAAAACTATGAAGACTTTTTTCAAAGCAACACCCTAATTTTTTCAAACTTTTTTTCTCCTGGTTTTGCACCCTCTTAAAAGTAATACGTTTTCTATTTAAAAATTTTGGTGTATCTTATTGGAAAAAAAAAAAAACAAAGAAGAGTCAATAGTAATTTAGCTTCCTGTGCACACCTTAGCTGCTTTTTCTGTTGCCACTGAGCAGTAAACACTAATATCAGAAAGGAAACTGTTTAGGGACTTTTATACAGGCAGGGATGATAGGTGCTTTTTTATGACGCATACACTCAAGCAGTGGCTGTATGTTTTCAGCCTAAAATGACTCACAGAGGCTCTCTTTCAATCTTCTCAGCCTAAAAAAAAATAGTTTTCATATCGACACTGACGATTTCGACTGCACTAAGCAGTCAGAAGTAATAAGATCAATTGGTCAGGGACATCTACCCTTAGCAGAACCTATAAAAATTATCATATGAGCCCAAATTTTCTGGTTTCTCTCCATTTGCATTGCCCAGGCAATGAAAAGAGTTTTCTATCTGCTCCCTCTCCTTTATTCCAACCGAGTCCTCCAAAATGCTTTCACCAACTGGTATTTGCTAAGGACACCTATTAAACCTGGTTTTGTCTGCATTTCCAGGGCACAGTGATAAGACCTTTTGTCTGACCACCCTCGTGTCATTTTGGGATTCTCAGGCCTCCAATTTTTCCTCTCAGAAGATTCTTCATAACATGTCAATCTATTTCAGCTGAAAAGCTTCTGCAAGACACAGCTTATAGGTATGTAATCTGAGCTTTGAAAGTGTGTGAACATGTAATTTGCATACAGGACTTTTAAAAACTTTACAGTGTTAACCCTGAGGAAAAAAATGTCTCTACTTTCTCCTGTTATCTTTATAATACATTTTATTTTTAACAAGCCATTCTCCCATTTCTAACCCATAAATGCTGATGAATGAGAAGGCTAATGGCCACAGAATGTGGCCCTTTTTTTTTCCCAGTCCACATTTGTTACACGGACCAAGGTGCATGAGCTCATCAGGGGCTTTCTAGGTGTTAAAAAAGGAGGAGGGGGGATTTTTCTTGGTTTTATTTTTTTGCCTTGTGGAAGCTGGGTTGCTAGAACTAGCTCCATTTTAATATGCTTTTCTCTGTAATTATTCTCCCTTGTATTAGCTCTGTCAGGATGGCCTTTTCAAAGAGTAATTTCACTCAAAGAGTAATCTTAAGAGGATTCTCTACTCCAGTTCTTTCACTATGACAAGAAATTTCTGCTTCCAAATCTGCACTATCGTTTTTTCTCCAGTTCTTTTTTTTCTCCCACCAAGACTGAATCTCATAGTTAGCAGCAAAATAACCTCTAAAAATAGTATTTCACATTCTAAAATCTTTTACCAAAAAACCAAAAAGAATCCAATTCCATTTTTTAAAGCCCAGCAATGGGAGTTGGTATTTCCCCTAACTAGAAGCATCCTGAGCTCCTTAAATTCCAAGGGAAATGTGTGTGTTTAGTGCCTGTGAGAGCAAATAGCCCCGGCTACTGCCCAGCATCTTAAAACACTCACTGTCCAAATTCAGTCCACTGCTCTTTCAAATCTCACCTGACTCACATGCAAATTGCAACAATATATTGGGGCTGGGAGTTGTATAATTGGTTATTTTGTTGGGTTTTCTTTTTTTCAGAAGTACTGTACTAGTAAGCACCTAGTAAAAATGACACAATTTGGAGAGCTGGGAGTGATATCAACTTTGTTGTGGCTTAGGATGAATTAGAGCTGGACAGATAGAAATATCTTCCCCTTTTTCTTTTGTAACACAAAGTGGTTTTCTTGTGACTTTCTCTTTGTTCGGTGAGTTACTGCGAAGATACAGGTAGTTACTGTGGAAACATGCACAGACGTGTTTCCAGAATTGGGGCCCTTATACTTTTCACTTGAGTCATCCCATCATTTTATGGCTGTTTATGCATGTACATGTAAATGTGTATATTAGTTTTCCATGATATGAGGAAGAAAGATCCATGCAGTAAGGTTGGAGCCCCATTTTCAAAGGTATGTCTTCTGAACTTCGAGAAAAGTGCCTGCTCTGCAGTCCTATCAGATAATTACAAAATATTTACATAACAGTTCACTCTCTGCCCTATTCCTTTAGAGTGTTGTCTTGGGGTGATTTTATGATGATACTTTATTCCCTAATCATCTGCTGTATGCCCCGAAATGGCTGCTGTAGCTCTAATGTGATCCCAGGAGCCTGGGAGCCCGGCGCGGGTTTTACTCAAGCTTGCTCTCTAGAGTGCTTCAGGTTGCGCCATGGACTGTGTGTTTGTTGCCTTTGCTGGATTAGTTTTTTTGCTTGCTTAGGCTAGAAGCTGTTTTTTTTCTTTCCCCACCTTTTTCCCTGGACCCCAGAGGAGATCCTTCAGTTGCTTCTTTTCGGTTTTATTTTTCCCGTGAACTGTCTTGGTGAGTTTTATTTTCACAGTCCAGGGAGCCCAGCCAGTTGGAAGCCCAGGAAAATCTGAGCCAACAAAAGAAAGGACACGAAAACCCACTAGTTTCACTTTCTGTGAAAACACCAAAGCCAGAAGGTTCCTATCTACTTTTTGCCTGAGCTGTTGTGTGGACTCTTTCCATCCCAGAGACAAAGGGAGCCGCTGCCATCTTTGCCTCCGGCATGAGGCCGGGGGCAGGATGTGAGGTGTAAATTTCAATTTTTTTTCTTTCCTGTGTCTTGTGGGTATCTTGCTTTGTTAATAAACAGGTTTTTGGTTTTTTTTCACTTTCACCCCCTGGTATTAATTTCTCTCATTGGCAAAAAGGATTATTGGAGCCCTTCTCTTTAGAGGAAATGTTCATTCCAGAGCATTTTCTCCTAAAATTTGTCTCTAAACTGAGACAAGTGTGTCTCTCAGTGGTATGTAGTTTTGTAGCTTTTTCTACAGGGAGAACTCAGATGTTTTCTAACTGCATAGACCACTGCTATTTTTGCAAGACTATTGCTAAAAACTTCTTTTACTTGAGTGCAGTGTAGAGTTCCTTGCAAAATTGAGGTCTCATTCAACAAACTATTTTTTCATATTCTGGTTTAACCAAAGTAATATGCCAGACTCTGACCAGGTTTACTACTTTATAAATAGCTAAATGACATGCTAATTAAAACAAATAAGTTTTTAAAACCAGAAATTATGTAGGAATACTGTAGTCTTTCTAAGGTGTACTGAAATTTGGAAACAATTGGAAAATAAGAGCAGAAATTATATATTTTACAGAGCAGTGTTTTAAAAGAAAAATTTTTTAACCCATATATATTCTGAATAATTACAACATGCTGAGATATGCTGACATTTCTGTCGCTAGTTGGCTGCTCCTGTACAGGAACAGGAAATATACACTTCTGTCAGCAGTGTGAAATCCTATGTATTTAATTATACTTTGGTGATTTGTGCAGGGGCATGGATAGAGCTCTCTGAAACCCTTTAAATAATTTACTACCTGTTCTGCAGTAAATCAGATCACAATTTGAGTGGTTTATACATTAAGACCTGATTTTAACCTGACAAGCCGCAAAACAGAGTTCGTTTATTAGCAATATAACCACACCGTGAAGACACCTCGAATGTCAGCTCTGGTGAGTTGTCTCTGAAACGGGAGGACTGGGGCTGGGGAAGCAATGTGTACTGCATCCCCACCTCCAGGCAGGTGGCAGCGCTGCTATGCAGCAGGGCTCACTGCCACCTGCCTCATCCCCCTCTCTCCAGGCCTGGGGCAGCAGGGCTAACTCGGGGCAGCTCTGCCAGCATGCATGCCTAGCCAGGGCATCCCCACGTGCCTAGGTCTCCCTAGATCTCCTGCCCTGGAGCCTCCTGCCACTACAGCTCTTTGGCGCAATGCACCTGTACCAGTGAACATCCCTGGGCTGGCCACTGACACACTTCCTTACTTTTGCTGTTGACGGCAGCCATTCACAATGGATCTTTGTGAAGGTTGCTTTAGCGATGAGAGTGAGACTCGAGACGGAAGCTCTCAGAAGCTGTAGGGACCCATGCTGTGTGCACAGGGCATGGCTCAGGCAAGACGGGAAGACCCTGCCCTGTTGCTTCCAGTAAATGCTGCACACTCTGTTGCCAGGCTTGGACTATTCCTCTAGCTTTTTCTGGGCCACTATCCCAGCGGTTTCAAACTCCTCCTTCACACGTATTTGCTTTTATGCTTCTTTACCAATTCGCTGTGCAGTGCAGGTCGGCTCCCATCGAGCCCGGTTATTAGCCCGGGCAGGTCCCGCATCTCCCGGTGTTGACAGTGCGTGGTCACTGCACCTGCCTCGCCCGCGTCCCCGGCCGCTATGGGTGGCTGTGGATGGAGGCCAGCGCCAGTTGTCCCTGGGTCTCCCCACCTACAGCTCACGATCCGGTGTCCCAGACAGCCACCTGCATCCATCCCCCTTTTCTTCCGTCCCCTTTGACACTTCCCTTCACTCAGCGCTCTCAAAAGTGCCTGATTTGGAAGATGGGCTTTTTCCACTTAAAACATCACCTAACGAGTTAACTGAACTGTCGGTAACAATTCGTCGCGGCCGGCGGCGAGCAGCAGCCGGGCAGCGCTCCTCGCCCGGCTGCGCCGCACTCCTCGTCCCGCACCGCTCGTCCCCGCCCGGCCCCGCTGCCCCGGCCGGGGCTGGCCCCGCCGCCCGCCCGCCCGCTGTCCCGCACGGGCAGACACTTACGAGGAGCAGGGGAAGGAGCCCCCGGGCCATGCAGCCGCTGTCCCTCACCTTCCCCATGCCGCCGCTGCCCAGCGCTACCCCGCACCTTCGGCAAAGCGAAAGTCCCTCCCGGCGGGACAGACGGACCTGCGGAGCCCTGCCCACCCGGCTCCTCCCCATGTTGGCAAACACGGCTCGGCCCGCCTCCGGCGCAGCATGGCACGGCACGGCACGGCACGGCACCCCCGGGGCTGGAGCGCGGCGGGGCTGTCGGTGGTGCCGGGGAGCGCTGCCTCTGCCCCGCGGGAGCTCGGGCGCGGTGATCCGGTCCCGGACAGGGATCCGGCTGCCCGGCGAGCCGCAGGCACCGGCGGGACAGCCCCGCGCTCAGTGCCAGCGCCCCGCGGTGACAGGGAACGAGGGCGCGGAGCCTCCGCTGCGGTGTCCCGGGCGCCGCGGGGATCGCGGATTCTTGGTTGGGGACACCCACTCGGCAGCTTGTGGATCCCGGTCACGGCCCCGAGGTCACGAAGCCAATGGCCTTAGTGCTGGGAATGAGGCATTCGACTCCTGTGCTTCAGCTGCTTGGCGGAGCGATTGCCTCCCCACCCAGGGCAGAAACTCTGCTTTTGTAGTATTGGCAAGGACAGGCTTGGGGTGGGCAGTCCCGTTTGGGTAGCATGAAGCGGGCACTCAGAATAAGCTAAACTCACTTCAGCAGACAGTACTACCCTTTGCTGTCTTACTGAAAGGGTTGCTCAAGCCCGTGACTTCTATTTTGTAACTATTTCCAGTCACTTGTGCTTTTCTTGCAAGCTTTCAGTGGTTTGAAATGCTGGTAGTCCGGCCTCCTTTGTAGAGTCAGAAGTAGCGTGACGGCGTTAGTTACCAATATGTGTTTTGATCTTTCAGGTTTTGACATGATGCCATTGCCTAGGGAGGACCATGCTTGCAATCGAACTAGCATTTTCATTTTAAGCACCATTTTTCAGTGGTTTATGACTCAGATTTTCAAAAACCCTTCAGCTTTGCTGCTGGTATGGCTCTTAGCTGCAGCACCTAACATCAACAAAAAATAGTTACTGTTTTAAATACTTCAGGCTTTTAACCACTTCCGCATAAAACAAAAGGTACTGCTGACCCGTTTTTAGAGATGCTGCCTTTGGAGGACACTTGAACAATCCACTTTTTCCCTCCCCAGTGGCAGTATGGAATATAATGAAGGGGAGGCACCTCTCTTGGGTGCAGTGCCTGGGTTACATATCTCTAGTTCCTACTGTGCAAAGCCAGGTGTCTGTAAGGCTGCTAATTTTAGTGGAAATTTGCGTGCGGGTAGGGGTGGAGTTGGGACTGCAAGCAGTGTTGTCCGGATCTGGATGGCTGCTGCAGCAGAAAGCTTGGTAGAACTGTTTCCAAATCCATCACTCGAGGGGATTGTGTTTTGTCCTAAAATCAAAAACTTATGTGAGTGGGCCCTCAGCAAGCATTGCTCAGGGTTCAGTGACATCACGGTGTGCATCTTGCACTGTTTATCCGATATCTTCCGCTCATGTCACTCGAGCCTATTAGGTGCATGTGGTTTGCACTCCTCCCTGCCCCCCCCGGTAGTGATGACTGTGTGCATGTAGCTGCTTTGGGGTGAAGTGCTTTTGTCTTGGTAAGGAGCTTTGAGAGACATTTGAGAAGACACCAGATCCATGTCAAAACAACAGTATCTGCGTGTGACTTGAAGTCATACCTTAGTTAGTTAGTAACTGTAGTTTTGTGGGGTTTTTATATATATAATGAAGAAAGAGAAATGTGTTTGGAGGACTTGTTTGACTATTCTGAGTTGGTATCAGTGAGTACTATAAGGTCAGTGTTTTCATCTTTGCTCATCTTTGCATCTTAGCAGCTTCTTTTTGGCAGGAAAAAGCGTCAGCGTTGACTCTTTCCCTTACTCATCCTTCATCTAAAGCCTAATTTATGTGTCAGCAGCAGCCTGCTCAGCAGTCCAGGCTCTGCAGTATTCTTCTGCCAGCAGATGGCCTTGCGCCTCTCCTAATGTGGGAACAGGGATCAGACTGGGGTGGGATCCAACTCAAAGAACAGTTAACACACACTTTTTAGCTCCTTTGCAATCCCACTTTAAAAATGTGAGATTTTGTAATTTAAGTGAAAAGTTTGAGGGTTTTTTACTGTGCTGATTTTAATCTGTGTGTGTGCGTGTTTTGTTTCTTTTCTCCCCTTGTAATTGTTGTCCTATATATACACACTTACACTGGTCATAGGAAATTCTGGTCTGAGCAAAACCACCCAAGGAACAAATTTGGGCACTAATGGTAACAGTATTCTGGCACTTAGTGTTGCTGAGTTGGAGTCAGTATTCATGCCTTACCTTTTCTTCCCTCTCCAGAGAGCTGTTTGCACCTAAAGAAGCTGATTCTGTTGGTGTATTCTGACATTATGGATTGCTAGATTTTTGAGAAGATTAATTTAGCCAGTCTGTCCAGGTGAAGAAAAATTTGTCAAGGTGCAATAGAACATAACTAAGGGCCCAGAGCCCTGTGCATTGTATTGGTCTCACCTCAGAATGCTGAATCCATATTTATATTCTAGAAGGAAAATAATGGGGGAGGAACCACAAGATCTGACTTGCTTTCTACTACAATTCCTCTGTTACATTATTACACATTTTAATTTTTAAAAAATATTTGGTTTAGATTTGTTTTGGCATATTGGTAATCTGTAGCAGTTCTTTTGTACTAAGATTGGGCAATTAGATTAATGTAGTATAACTTAACTAAAGGAGTTTCATCAAACTTTAATTCTCCTTTATCCTAAAATACACATTAAAAGATCATTGTTGGTTGGGTTTTTGGTATGTTTGTTTCACTTTCTATCTGTCTTTTGTTTTATTTTGCTTTCCTGTTTTTTGCCTCCCCTCCCTCATGTATGTTCAGAACAACCAAGCTGCTTTTGACTTTTTGTTCAGTTTCTAGAGTGAGTGATCCATTACTCATGCAGCACTATTCCATCTCCTTCATCTTTGATTCAAACCTCTTCAGTAGTGTGACATGTCACAAGCATCAGCTGACACCATTGGGAAATGATCAGAGTGGCGTCAGTCTTTAAATAATCATCTCTTGCTCAGTACAGTTTTATGATGGTTTTATTGTTTTCCAGAACTTCTGTGAAACATTAAAGCAGTGCCCTTACTCCACCCTTTGCATTATGGTCTTGTAGACCAGAAAAGATCTGTAACCACTGTAACTATTGGCTGTTTGTTGCAGTGTGGTATGGGCAGATTCTGACAACTGAAGATTGCCTTTCTCCCTTTTTTCATAAACCCCTATGTACTACTTACAATCACCTGTGTTGGCGGTGTAGTGGAAGGTTCTTGGTCAGATGATGTGACGGCAAAGTGCTTTGTTGGCCCTAACACCGTGTGCTGCTTGTGGAGAAGCTGATGTGACAGCACAGAAGAGGGAAAGTAGGGTGTTACCAGAAAGGTTTATGAAGACCCTGTGGGGTTTTTCATATGGGTGCTGCCTGGTGTTACGTCAAATCACAGATCAGGATGTTGTGGCATGCAGTGTGTTTCTTTTAGAGGTAATAATGATCTGATACACCCGCCTGTGGAGCCATATATGCTTCTGTTTATCTGAAAAAACCCCACACTAGCAAGAAAACAGAATGGAAACAAACAAAAACAAAAACAAAAACAAAAACAAAAACAAAAAAAACCCCAAAAAAACAAAAAAAAACCAAAAAAACCCAAAAAACTGCCAGCCTAGAACAAAACAGTGGAAACCAAAACTCGTAGCAAGTCACTTCTAGTCTCCTCTAGCAGTTCTCCTCTACAGAAGGTGATAAAGGAGAATTAGTCATCGACACTGTCATTCTAAAAGAAAATTGAAACAGACCTGTGTCCTTTTTCTCATATTTCAACTTCCTGACACAACCCTGGATCCATGCTTTTGTTCAACAGACCCAGTTTGATGACGTCAATGCATTCTTCACAGCAGGGAAAAAAAAATCATTTTTCAAACAAACTGAGCATTTCCTTAGACTGGAAAAGCAAATTGGCTGGATGCCTGGTGGCTCCTACAGCCAATCACTATAACCTTACCATAAATGTAGATGTGTTTCTGTCTTAGAGTTGATTATTGACTTTATTTTAGACATGGGACCATCCTGTCCCAGTCCTCTGTGTGTGCACTGTACAAGGGAGTGCTGAGATACTGAATACTGCAATATTTACCAAATATTTTGCACATTACAGGGGCTCACATAAAATTTGACTTTGTGACTTGATAGATTGTAAATGCATCTCTTTTAATATTTTTGCAGAGCTATGTATCCATTCAGATCTTGCAGCAGGCAGCTTTGCTTCAGAGGCTGTCTAGCGATCTTTTCTCTTTTTCTCAATCTAACTGGTATTAGTTCTTTTTTGAAAATGCTATTACTAAGATTATGCTTTATACTTGCAAAGCTTGGTGTACAGCAAATGCCAACTGCTAAATGTGTAACAGATCAACTCCAAAAGCTTTTGAGATAATGTGCTAGGGATGCTAGATGGTCCCCAGAGGTGAGTGAGAAAGTGTTCAAACCTTTTCCCTCCAGGTGTTGCCTGGACACAGCACTGATATTTAATTTGTGTGTTTCTTCATTTGTGAGATAAATCCAGTGCTGAATCCTTGTGCTAAGGATGAAAGAGGAAATTCCTGTAGAGAAATGTTTGGAGTTAAAAGGTAAATGTGAATAAAAGGAGATCTTTAGTTCTGCTTTTGACCTTTAATCTGAAGATGGCCTTAATAGATACACCAGAAGGCTGCATTTCCCATGTTGAGTAAGTGATGCTCAAAGAGCCACCCTCCAAGGAAGTTTTCATTATAATTTTAAAGTAAACTAAGACACTTTTTTAAAAAATGTCGTAGTGAGGAGAAGAAGCAAAAGAAACATTTTAAAGGGTCTTAGCATGATGTAGTTTCTGATATTGTAAGAAATATTACATCTTTGGAATTCAGTTCCAGTGTTTTGCTTTGCTCTGTCATGCTTCTCTTTCTGGGGTATCATCTGTCAAGTGAGACTAGCAGGCTTAGATGAAAGCAGTGCCTTGTGGCTGAGACTCCGAACGCTTTTGGTTTGGTTTCTTTTGATATCACTTAACCTTTGAAATTTTTTGGGGGTGGGGAAGACATGACAGTGAGATGAAAAGTGTTATCCCTCCCACTAACATCTCAGATGCAGTTTGGCATCTGCTGTGACACCAAACAGGATGCAGTGACCTTACTCTGAATGTTTGTCTCCTTGGCACTGCTGTGTGCTTGTAAGCAGGACTTGTGCTTCAGGATTTAGCTTGTTCAACAGCTAAATCCTGGTAGAAGGGGGCTGTTGTGGTAGGAACAAAGTTTGGAGGTCGGGGAGTTATCACTGTTCCCTACCTTCACCTACACCCCCACTTCTACCACACACTTGCACAAATAGAAGAGAGGCCTGGGTAGCTGATGAAGCTGCAGGAGTGAGTCATATCTTCTCTATTCAGCTTCACAGCCTGCTGCATAGGAAGGTTTTATGAGCTGTAGCAAATGAATTGAGTACAGACTGATTTATATTTCTGTTAAAATGCAGTGGATTGTTTTCTGTCAGTGGTTCTCATCAGCAATTATATGATGTGCTTGGATAGTTGTGTGCCTCTAAGGGTGGTCAAAACAAGAAGGGATACAGTGATGTTAGCTGTCTGAAGCAGTCTGTTGAATTCCCAGATAAGACATCAGTTTTTTCAGCTGAATAATTTCTCAAATACTTCTTGAAAGCCATATTTTGAAGGAAGCACGCTTGCCACACAGCAGAATAGCTACCTCTTCTGCTGTCAGCCAGCTCAGATGCAGGAATGGGAGACTGGATGAGGGACTGAAGAGGGATGGACAGCAGAACATGCATTTCTGGTTCCCTGGAGTGGGCAGGAGAGTCTAGTACTAGTGCAGGCTGTGGCTTTTAAAGCCACAGCTTTCCTTTATGTTTTTCCCAGCTTGGGGATGCTCAGAAATCTCCCTGCCTGGAGGTAGCCAGCTGAGAGGAGAGCAGTTGTTCAGTTTCATGTGAGAAATTAAAAGGAACTCCCATGCCTTTGCTGTAAGTGTAGGGAAATGGTCTTACCTTCTGGAAGAAGAGGTTTTGGATCAAATTCTCAACTTTCATTTATTTATTTCAGTGAGCCTTTTTTTTTTTTTTTTTTTTTTGAGATCAATAGTAATTTTGGTATTGCCTTGACTGAAGCTAAGATTTCACTACATAAAGCATATATAAAGATATGTTTTGTCAGTATCTGAGGGTTTCCCTCTCTCTGGGAGGCAGGGCTGGCCACCAAACCCTTGTCCATCAGCTCCCTGAAGGGGTAGCCCAGTCTGCCCCACACTGGGCACATGGCAGAGCCTGGGGTGTCCCAGTTTGGTGCAGTGAAAGGCTGTTGATACATGGAGCTTATTCCCTGCCCTCCCAGCTACTGTCCCACCACTCCTGAGTGACCCGGTACAAATTCCATGTTTTCTTCTCAGGGGGCCCACCTCAAATACAGGATCTGACAAAAACAAGTTGCAAAAGAATAACTGTAAGTTATTAAAGGCAAGGTGATAGAGAAGGTTTAGCCCTCATGAAAACAGTAGCTTGTATTGTGTATGCAGAGTAAAAGAACACAGATGTTAGCCCTTTTTCCCAAGTGGGGTTGTGCTGTGTTCCTTTCAGCCCTTTTCCTGAAAGGCCTGGCCATTTGCAGTGCCAGTGGTGTTCAGCTTCTAGTGCAATAAAATGCTATAGCAACACTGTTTTATTTAAATCTGATTCAGAAAGGGGGATGTGTTTGAGCTGAAGATCTGCTAATTGCATCATTTTCTCCTTGTATTAAACAATGTGTTTAAACAATGTGTTTTAATGTGCTGTGTAGTGTAAAGTAATCAGTGTGCAGGGAAATGATTTATATTGTATTGAAGAGGTCTGAGCATTTGACCTTGTAAATGAATTCCCAGACACAGCTAAACACAATGCAGTAAGTAACAGGCTCTAATTAGGAATCTGGAAGAGTTTTACATAGCTCTGGTACCCTGATGTGGCAACTGTCCAGGCATTTTCAGGATCCTTGTACAACAGTGTTTTGCAGCAGTGGAAGGACTTACTGTGCCTTCAACAAGTGACTAGCAAGGAACTGAAAGAAAGAGAAACTCGGGAAGTACTCACAGGACTGGCAACATCTTAGAAACTGTAATTCTGAGACCTTTTCTTTATTTTAGTGATGTTACTGGCTTGCAAGGAGAACAGAAATAAATGAAAAAGCAGCTGAGTTTGCAGAAATCTCCCACTGTCAGGTTAGCGCTTAGTCCTGACAGTTTTCATCGCCCACGAGACCAGTGGTACAACAGTTCATCCTGATAAGGGATGGAATGAGGAAAATCTTTACAGAATTCTTGAGTTTTTCCATGGTTCAGGAGGATGGCTATGTTTGTTTCAGAATTATGTATCTAAGTCTTCCTCACAGTTATAAAAGGGAAAGAACAAAATTTTGTTTTTTGGCCTGAAAGGGAATTTAAACAAACAGTTAAAGCTGAACATGTAAAACACATTTAGTGGAAGAGGAAAAGAAAACCCAAAGTTTAATTGAAACTGCTTTTACACTTTCAGAAAACCAACGAAGTTATTGAACAAAAATAGCATGTTATCTGTACTTTTCCATAGTTCTTACAAAATTCTTACACAGCTTGTAAGAAAGAGGAAGGAGAAACTACCTTATGTAACTAAGATGTGTCTGCAAAGCAAGAACCAAAAGCCTGTCTGCTGCAGTTTCCTTGTGAGCTTTTGGCATCATTTAGGGAGCAGTATACAAGCTGAATATGCTAGAGCATGAGACCCAGCTGTGTGCTGAATGATCCACCATCATCAGCTGGCAGTCTCCTGGGGCACCACACTTTGTAACAGGAGGATCTTCCAGGCCCAAGTAGCAGCCAGGATGAGTGCAAGAAGGTGTGACAGAGCAGGCTGGCACTGCACATGGGGCAGAGGAGAGCACCAGTCAAGTCCTGTCCTTCCTGCAAGATGCAGTGAGTTAGGCACCATGTCCCTCAGTGTGTTTTCATCAGCCAAAATGACATTCAGCAGAAGTGCCATGGGGGGATGGGGTAGGAATCCTTCTGCACAGGTCACACATGCAGTGAGCCTTCTCAAGGCTTTATATTATAAACAGGATTCTGTTGGGGAGGACTCTGTTTTATCTTAGATCTGTAATGTAGGATGTAGCAAGTTATAAAAATACATACACACTCACACACATTTCATCTGTGACATTTTTCTGTAACTTATGTTATTGTTCAGATCACTGATAAAGGCATTAAGGTGTATAGCCAGTGGTGGGTCCCACAGAATTCCACCCACTCAGCAGTGATTTCCCTGCACTGTTGTGCTGTAAGACTCCATCTTCAGAGGCTATTCTCATAGCTACTCTGCATGTGTTGGATGTGCAGTTGGATTTTTTTTAATGTTTTAGAATGTAAAGGGGTTCAGATGGCTTTTACAACTATGTTTATAATATTTCTCAAAAAAATTTACAAGAAGTTATTGTAATACAGCCTTATTCTTAATGTTAATTTTATTATCTCCTTTTATTTTTTATTTGAGTTCTGTATTGGCAGCTGTGATAGGTTGACTTAGAGTGGTGTGTTCATCTGGCAAGTTTGTAATTAGCTACTTCTTGTCATTACATGCTTGAAATTTTTGTTAGACTGCCTTTCTTCCTGGGGAAAACCCCTCAAGCATTTTTAAGGGCTAATAAAAGTAAGTGTTGATTGTTCTGGAAGCACTTTGGCCAATTTTTTCTAACACCTGTGTGGATGCAGGCTAGTCATGCCTGCTGCAATGTCCGTGCCCAACTTTATTGATGGCTCTTTTCGCATCCTCTTGCAGTGGAGTTGAAATCACAAAAGCCCCAAACAGTTTTGCAAACTTTCAAACTGACTTCTGACTTTTTTTCTTTTTCTGGTACAGAAAATGCACGTGTATTAAATATATTTGCATTTGCCACATTATTTTTTACTATGGCATGTAACTGCATGCACTTTCATATAATGGCATGCCAGTTCCAAAAGTAGGTTTCCTTTTCATCCAAAAGTATTTTTTAAAGTATGTGTTCACTACCTACCAAGGTGGTAGATTTCCCCTTGTATATTTTGTACATTCTTTGGTTTGGTGCCAAGTAACACTCATTCCTTCACTGTTATTTAGTGGTTCTTGTGTAGGTTTAAAAAACCAAAGTTTAGCTGTGCTCTCAGCTGTTTGTCACACCCATGCTGAGTGACTCATACAGAAGACAAGGAAGTTGCAGTGGGGCCACATCTCCTTGTCCTGCCCTGCATTGACACTTTACCTTCGAGCACTCCAAACCCACTGCCAGGAGAAAGGAATGGAGACCAGCGCTGGGCCTTTGGGAGAGGCAGGTACCAGCTTGGTAACACTCATGGTGAGAGTGACTCCACAGTTTGCCATCATCTAGAGCCAAAAAGTGAAGCTCTGGAACTAGAGCAGATTATTAAATTTGCTAGTGTACAAAATCACCTTGTAGAGGTCCTTTTGCTCACGTTTTTCTGGAG
Organism: Rhipidura dahli; assembly: GCA_013399225.1. Lineage (NCBI taxonomy): Eukaryota > Metazoa > Chordata > Aves > Passeriformes > Rhipiduridae > Rhipidura > Rhipidura dahli. Next base: position 523,915 of record VXAC01003690.1, read on the forward strand.
AGCCAGCTATATTGGATCCTACAGGGGTTGAGCTGTGATATAACCAAACATTCAGAGCCCATGGATTTAATCTGTAAGTAACAGCTCCATGAAACTCATTTCCAGCAAGTTTCTCTTATGGGAGCTATCTGTTTTCTTGCTATGTGCAAGCTCACCTGGAAACCTTGCTCTTGGTGAGATAATAACAGGACAACCACTTGGAAAGATGTGTCTGCTTGCTGCTGTCAGTCTGGGGATGTGTTGGCTGGGGAGCTGGGAAGGCATTGTGGAGGAAGGACCCCTGTGCTCTGCCCATCCCACACACAAGCTGTGCAGGTCTGGCTTCCTTGGGAGCACAGGACTTGTTTTCCACAGTGATGCGGTGGGAAGATGTCATTTACATTTTGGCAAGTTTGGATAGCTTGTTACTGCAGAGGTGCTAATCATCTAGGGAAATCTGGCTCTTGAGAGATGTTCCAATGTAACATTTTTGTGAGGCCTTCTCTACAATGTAATTTTGAACAGGTTTGTCAGCATGAACTGTGACCAAGCTACGGAGCTGCTGCTGATAGTTTGCACACAGTGGGTCAGAGCTCTGCCCTGGCCAGTGGCCTGAGGGCTTATCCAGAATCTCTGTTGGATTTGCAGCTCTTGGTATAGACAGTGTTCCTTTGACTATGCTTCTGATATATTTGATGTTTTCTTTGTAACATTAAGCTTGTCTACATCAGTTGGAGTGTGAGCTATGGGTGATACCTCACAGACAAAATGAAGAGCTTGTTTCTACAAAAAAAAAAAAAAAAAATCATGAAAGGCATTAAAAACTATGTACTTAAAAACTAGACAAATTTAGGGAGGAAAAATATGAAATATATCTGCATCTATTATGCATGAGGATATGGGTACATACTCCTGTCTCAAGAAATCCTTCTGCTGTACATAAGCAAGGAGAAAGGATATAGGAAGAAAAATACCACTGGAGGCATCCCGTTTCTTTCCAAGCATCTGCTATCAGGAAATCTCAGAGACAGGATACTGAGCTATGTGGACATCAGCCTAACCCAGCAGGACTTGTGCTTATGTTCTGTTTATTTATCTAAGAAGGATGATGGGGGAGACATTATTTCATTTTTACTTTGAATATGTTGCTTTGATTTTGAATGAAGGATAATTTTACCACATTACCATGGAGGAAGATACCTTGTCAAGAAGATGAAGGAAGGTTGTGAATTAATATTCTTCATCAGCCTTCTTAAGAGGCCCAGCTGGCAAACACTGTCTCCTCTAGCTCTTGAAGAGCACTGGCAAAACTATTTTTCAAACTTTGTAAGTTCAAAACTGCCGTATTTAAAAATGATTAGAGCAATTTTGTCTTAGTTGTTAGAGGGAGAGCAGTGCAAGAGCCTGACAATCATGGAGAAAGCTAATCTATGGGTCTGACAGTTTATGGTTAATCTGACACTTTACAGATGCTTACTGTGTGACAGCTGCAATGAATCAGGCTATTAGAGTGACTTTCTGCTCCCTAAAGCTTATTTATTCCTGTCTTTCTCAAAATAGGGGGTAGGGATGTGTAAAGCCTATCAATGAGATAGAGGAGAGGGCCTGAAGCCAGACAAACCAAAACATTTAGAGATTCTGCTAATGTTACGAAGATGAAAGGAATCCCCAAATAAAAAGGAGCCAGAGACATATTTAGCAGGGCCTCATTCCTAAACAGCCAATTGGATGGAGGCAGGAAGGTCTCCACACACATCTCAGAAGTTGTTTTCCCTTATAAAGTAAAGCAAAGGGATTACTCTATTCACAGTCTTCTATAGAAGCCTGCAGCTTCTGTCCTCCTTTACCAAAAAAGTATGGCATCTACACACTGGTGCTGGGCCTCTGAACTGGCATTCTTCAGGCCAGCTGGAGCCCATTTTCTAGGCATGGTTGTCTCTCCTACTGTTGTGGAGTCCCAGGCACATTTTTTGTCCATATGGCAATACACACAGGTTACTGAAAAGGAAGAACTTAAGGAAGGTGTAGCTAAGAGTTTCGACTGGTATATTGAAAGATGCTTCAAATCAATAGGAGAGCTCCCAATGTGCATTGGAGCTTTGCTAGTATCTCTATTAAGAGATCAGGGGGAAAGATACTAAAGAGAGGGACAGAATTAGTTTTTCCTCTTATTTTTCTTTCTGTGATTGTACTCCAGACATTCTCCTGTGATGCAGACTGCAAAAGGATTTAGCATGGAAAACCAAACAAGTTCTCAAGGGAAGTCAAATAAAAACCATAGGTTTTGGCTATGGATACAAAGAAAGAACAAGAACCTTGTGGTATAGACACACCAAGCAAATTGTGCTGTGTAGTTTCTGTACGTGAAACTACATGATGATGTAGTTAAAGACAGGCAGCAGAAACTGTTGTTGGAAGTGGCCTCCAGAGGGAAAACTAAACTACCTTCAGGAATGGTGTTGTGTTCTTTTTCTTGAAAAACAAACAAACAAAAACAAACAAAAACCCAAAGCCCCACACCATATATACACACACACACATATATATATATATTTGGGCTAAGCTCTTACTTGTTCATAGCTGCAGAGAAGCGTTCAGAGATTTGATCCCCAGCATTTAGGCTTGATTCTCAGAAGAATTTTTCTATTCAGTTCTCTTTAGGTTCTCATTCATGTCTCAGGGTGAGTCCATTCTTCCCTCTCCCCCTGTCCCTCTGTGGATGACCTAAGTTACTGAGAATAAAGGTGCAAGCTACCAATGTAATTTTTTTCACATGTGCTTTTATGTATAGAAATACCTGTGTGATCATAACTTCAGCATGGCGTCAGTAAAAAGAAAATAAATTCTTTTATTCTATAATGTCCCTGGATTGGGACTGACCTAATTTCCTTGTATAGTTCACCTGTTTGCCTTCCTTCCTTCCTGCCCCAGCACTTTCCATAATGCTCCTCTGCAGAGACGAGCTGCCTGCTGAGCCCTGCTCTTCACTGTGCCCTGGAGCTGGGGCTGGGCAGCACCTCTGCATTTTCCCTCTGCTGTTGCTGTGTATCCAGTCACTACTGCTCCATCAGCCTCTGGGCTTACTTCTTCCTTCTAGTCTGCTTGTGCCTGTCTCCTTCTTGTGGCAGGTCCTTCCAAACAGCTGGTGTGTGCTTTGTATCTCTGTACCAACCACTGCCTGCTCGGGGGGAGACTCTGTGTCAGCCACATCTTTTTCATGAGTGCCCTGAAATCTTTGGTGCCCACGACAGGGAAGGGGATGTGTGATCCCCACCCAAATAACCCAAATTCCAAGGGGCTGCTGCTGCCATCATTGCCACCAGAAGTGATTGTGGTATGTACTAGGGTAAGGTTACATGTGTCATGGTGAAGCTGGACAGAGGTTCAAGTCTTGATATCTGCGTGGCCCCTCTCTCCTTTGTGTTCACAGAGGCCTCTTGTACAGAACTATTGCCTCTATTTCTAGCTATGCTGAGCACTGTGGATGACACACCAGTTCTACTGGAGGGTTGTTTACCTGTCTCTGCAAATGTGCTGTATCCTCCACAGCACAATCACCACCAAGTTTTTTTGGGAGTGTGAACTTCTGCTTAGTAAGGCAGAAAGTTTGGATTCTTTCGAATCTTTGTCTCAGTCTGGTTATTTTCAAGGTATTTCAAGGATGATGTTTCTGGAAACCTTGGAGTGTGTTTATTCTGATCTAGAAGGTAATTGATGTCTGTATTGATATCAGACATGATACTGCGTTGAAGGGTTCTGCTGTGTGAAATTCCCCTTCCCCTTGACCAAGGTTCCCTGATCTAATACCATATGTTCTATATGAGGTATGTAAGTTTTCTCAGCTATTTTACTGAGTGTTGTTTGAAAACAAAGAATTTGGGTTTGGCTGTCCTTTGAATGTCAGTTGGAGATATGTAAAAAAGGGTCTGTTTAGATCCTTGGCTTTGGGTTGCTTGCCTAAATGAGTATTTTCTTTTCCCACCCCATTTTCTTTTATTCTTTTTTTTTTTTTAAATATCTCTGTCTTTCACCCTGATGATGGAAGTGAAATAATAAATAGCTTTTGCATGTCTCACGTTCCACCACTTGTTAGCTTCTGTTTCTGACTCTCCAAGGCTGTTGCATTCCTTAAAAGTTCCTTTCCTTAAAAGTTAAATTCCTGTTGGTGTTCAATCCATAATTCTGCCTATTTGTTATCTCTACTAGTGGCTTATTCCTTAAATTTTCACATCAGAAAAACTTTCACTGTGGTTTTCTGGAAGGTTTTCTTGCATGAAAGCTACTCAGGCAGCAAGCACTCCATAAACAAATGCGCAATGCCTCTCCCTGTTGTAACAAGACTTGCAGAGGAAGGATCTCACTTGAACACTCACATCTCTCTTGGCTTAGGTGCTTAGAGCACTTTTGAATTTGTAAGGTTTAATACTGGAGTTAGGAGATGCTGTTTCTGGTCTTTTGTACAACTTGACGACAAAATATTTTTGGCTGTGATAGGGCTGCTTCACTGAAATAAGTCTGTCCAGAGAACAGTTGGCTAGAGCTGTAGAAATCCAGGCCTGTGCTGAAAATAACTTGTACTGTGAGAACTGTTCCTTTATTTGCTAAAAACTTGTTCAGTGGAAAAGATAGCTGGGGTTATAAAATTCAGCAACTTTATTATGAACAATTTGGGATGTGAGTTCATGACAGTCCAGGCTTGTGGCCATCAGTGGAGCAGTACTAGGGCAATATTTGGGCCGCAAGTCCTAGGGTTGGAAAATAAGCTTTCAGAGAAACAGAATGGATTCTACCCCATCACAGTCCAGAGGGGATCATAACAACCTTTTAACAACATTTTCACAACCTTCAGAGGCTTCCCTGTGAACCTTGTACAACAGCAGGTACTTTTTTTACTACCCTTAAGCCTGTGGGCAATATTTAGTATACAAGCAAAATGCTAAGCTTTTAAAGAGACTTTGTAGAAAAATTGAGTAGCTGTTTAGCTGGCCAGAAATATTTATTCATTGTTTTTATCAAAATCTTTAATGACATCAAGGTGTTTCTTTAAAAAGACATTCCCTGTTATAAATGACTGCTCTTCCAGTATCTCATTCTGCTTCTTGGATGTTACTGTGAAGTCTTGGACCTCTCTTGTTTGAACACATTATCATTCTGCCAGAGGGTATCTACTGTGGGCACACACTCTCTGCATTTTAGCAACTCTCCTGAAGTTTTAAAGTGTTTATCTTACACAGCTGAAAGTCTCCTCCTGTTTCATGAGCTCTACACTGGAATGCAGTGGAAGAGACCCAGGGCCTGTGGCCACCCAGATTAGAGTTTTTTGTATTAAGGTCCCTATATGGTTTTGTTAGAGACTTCAGCTCTGTCTCTGTCTTTCTCTGCTCCTTGTTTGGGAGGCTAGTGGGAGGAGAAGAGCTGAAGGGGCTATAAAACCTCTGAGGTTTCAGATAGAGAGTGTACCACCCTAGAGCAGCCATCCCCAGCCAAGCGCTGTCAGGGTAAGTGGCACGGAACCAATGGCATGATTTACAGATTGCTGGAGGATTTCAATTAAATAATGTCAGGTGGAAGCTATTCAGGAGGATGTACTGCTGTGCTGTAGATTGCTTAAGGAACTTGCTACTGCTGAGTTGATTAAAATACTTGTCATATCTGTACTGAGTTGTCTTTATATTCTGAAAGGAAAAGTTCTACCCTAATAATTTTACTGATTCTACCAGCACTTCAGCAACTGTATAAAGAAATGGTTTGGGTAAAGCCACCGCTGGAATTACAGCAATATTCTGGTTTAAATGAACCCGTGTGACATTTGGGGTTCCTGATGCAGTATGTAGTAGTGTTTCTTAGCAGATTTGCTTCAGTGCTTTTAACTGAGTGTAAGGTGAAAAGAGTGTTTTGTGCAATGTGACTGCAAGAAGAGCTGGGAGTATGCAAATTAGCAATGTCTAATAGGATAGAATGAGGATGCATGTGTATTCATCCTTGTCTCTATGTATATGAAACTACTGTTCTGTAAAATGCCAAACATTCATTAAGGAACAGGCTACATGCAGTACTTCTTGTGCAGCTGGAGTTCTCTTAATAATTTGTTGTGGAGATTGGGGAGATGATTGATTATATTTACATGTAAAACGGGGAGAAGAAACAGGCTAAAGACTGTACTGTTAACTTGGGAGAAAAATTTCCTTTCTTCCACAGTACTCAGTGACATTTGCTGCTCTAAGATCTTGTTACTGCCTGCCATGGCAGTCCTGAGCTGTAACTCATTGGTTGGTAACAGAGCCCTCTGTCTGATTTTTCAACTTTTTGTGCTTTATTACTAAATATGGTTTTCATTTAGAGCCCAGTAAGCTCAGAAATGTAGCCTTTCCTGCCCCCTTCTTTTCCCTCCCCCAAGTGATTTTTGGCATTGCATGAGCTGCATTGGTTTGAGCAACCCCCCTGACCTCAAACGCTGTTCCAAAAACAGACGGCTGAAAAGTGTATTTCCTAATTAGGAAATGGTTTGTCCAAACCAGTCTGTTCATTCATGTTAGATAACAGTTGTACTCCATTCAGTAAATATTTTAATATAATGAGCCTTTTCCCCCAGGAGTTTAGTAAATGAAAAAATTGCAACTTACTTTCCTTCCCCGGTTATAATGATAAAATATCTGGAATATAAAATTAGGATTTCCCTATCCTTGTCTTCTCCTGGGAGCTCTGCCCACACAGCCTGCAGGATCAGGGCTGCAGCCATGTCTCGTGGCTGCCTGGCTGGGGCGAGACAGAGGATCTCAAATGACAGATTTGGGAGAACTGTCCATGCTTGTTCCATCCATTGCAGAGGCTAAACAGATTGTGGCCTCCCTTGCTCATTGGCCATGGCTCTTGCTGACCCCATTCTCATTTCTGCCTGCACTTCCAGTATTCCTGCAGCAGAAGGTTTTGGAGACTGCATGTGGAGCCAGCTGGTCTGTGGATGACAGCTGTCTCCCTTAGCTGTTAACACATTACAGTTTGTTGAACTCTGCATGGAAGCCTAGTCTTGGAGTGGGCCAAGTGATTCCCTACCAGATTATAAATTGTGAGCAAATAGTTCCTCTTGAGTCCTGGTATTCGGTGCTTGTTTCCGTAATTGACTTAAATATGAAGCCTTCAAAGCACTTTTATTACCCATATTATCTTCCTGTTGCCAGAGGAAGAAAACAGTTTCTTTTTACTGAGCCAAGGAGCCAACATAAATTGTTCTGTCACTCTACAAATGTAGTTTATTAGCTGCTTTGAAATGTTGATAGAGCAGACCTTATGGCCTGTTTTTTAAAACCCATACTGTCTCTGGCTTAATTTTAAAAGTGGGTTTATTTTTCTGAGTGATTAGGAAAGAACTGGAAAAGGCTTGCTTTTTTTTTTTTTTTCCCCTTTTTTATTTTGAAAATTTCTACCTTTTTAAAAGGTTAGATGTAAACTTATTTGGTTACCTTCACCAGTGGATTAATATCTGCATCAGGAAAACACCCCTGGTACATGCATAGCATTTCATATAGTTAGTTTTTGGGAAGTCCAAGACTAGAAGGGGAAGTTGAAATGCTCTTACCTTTAACAGCTATCCATATGTGTCAGGATTTTGTCAGGGTGATAGAAAAGCAGGAGAAATTGTGCTGAATTCAATGCAAATGAATCTTTGTTTTTGCAGCTGTCAGTCCAGTGTTCTCTTTTATCTCCCTCCCCCAGCCGCAGATTTCTGTGACCAAATTTAGATAAACATTTGCTGCTCCCTGATCTCTCTGCCCGTGCCGCAGGGCTGGAAGTTTCCTCTGGAATTCCCTGGATAATCTCTAGTGCACACAGCCCTTGGGCAGACATGGCTGAAACCTCAGAAGGAAGCCCATTCCCTCCCACAGCCCCGCATCCTTGTGATTCCCATACCGGGGCCATACCTCTCCTTGCAGGTTCTGGTTGCTTTCATAGAGCCAGGGCGGCTCTGCTACCTGTGTTTTTTGGTTTTGATTTAATTCTTCCCTGCTGTTTTCATAGGGCTGATTTCTGTCTGGAAGGCCAGTGGACACTGCTGTAGAAGATGTGTGAGGAAGAGGACAGCACTGCCCTTGTTTGTGACAATGGGTCGGGGCTCTGTAAAGCCGGCTTCGCTGGGGACGATGCTCCAAGAGCAGTTTTCCCATCCATTGTGGGTCGTCCCAGGCACCAGGTGATGAACTGCTTTGGTTGTTTCTTACTGGGCTTGTAGAAGGCTTTGTTGCCCTGTCCCCAGCTCTTCACCCGCGGGCCATCTGTGTCTGGGACTAGGCCAGCCTAGGGTGATCCATGTAACACAGTATTTCCAGGCAAAATGAGTCCAGCTGTGCACTCACCTGAGTCAAAGGAAGTTTCTTCCCTTGTGAAAGGAATCCTTTTTAAATTTTTCACTCTCTTCTGTGACATCTTTTCCCTGTCCCTTAATTTTGAATCACCAAGAGAACTAGGTGAGTAAAACTAATTTAAAGAAACCCAACCCAAAACACAAATAAGCCAAACAAAGGAACATCTGGAAATTCTGCCCTTAAAGCTGATAATAGGTAATATGTGGAACACTGAAGGAGGAAGCAGAAGTTTTCAGTCAGCTTTCTCCTAACCTTTTTGACTTTATTAATTTAACAGTGTCAGAAATGGGCACTTGTCTAGGGTTGAGTTTCTTTAGCTTCAAGGTTTACTTTGAGTATATGATGCATTCCACTATATTTTAATAGTTCTCAAAATACATTTATTGTCTGAGCTGTTAAATATAGAGAGTTTATGAGACAGATCACCATTAGCATGAATTGGAGAAGCTTTTCTAGATGACAACAAACTAATCCAAGTAATTAGCAGATCCACCTAATTGCTTGTATGTCACCCAGGCCCTGGTGGGAAGAGGCAAGCTCTTTGTAAGATGTAGCACTTCATATACCCAGTAAATGCATTTTAACTTCTCCAGGATTGGAGAAATACCTGCCTTTCAACATAGAAAATAGGACTGAAGGGCTAATTCAGGTGTCTGGGAATTACCATAATTTAAAAAGTGTATTTAAATGCCATTTTCTGTAGCTAGTGTGAATGATATTAATTGCTCAAAACCAAGCCATAAAGTTACAGTGGAAACAAATGCAGATTTCTAGAACATTTCTTTCCTGATCATGTAAGATGGATCATCCCATTAAAAATTGCAAATCTGGGATGCCTGTTTTTAAGACATGGATTTCGGGATGCCAAGGTTTGGAGTCTGTAATGACTGAGTTCTGATAGGAGTATTATGCACTCAAAGCATCCTACTGTATACTATTTTTTTCATTATTTCTGACTTTAACATAGTGTATATGCAGAGTAGTTTCCAGATTCTGGTCCTTTAACCTTTCTACAGGATCCATGAAATACGTGTAAAGAAACCCATACCAGTAGATTTAAATTACAGTATAATAGCATTCAAAATGGAGATATAAAAATGTTGAAGTTTAACCTTTGGGAAATGCAAAGTGTGTATTGCTCCATCTTGACCCTTAGGTGGCACAATATCACTTTTTGCAACAATATCACTTTTTTTACTCCATTTTATTGTCATTTAGCAGACAGTTCATCCCTAAATAATAACAAACATTAAAACAACTCAATTTTTCCACTTTATCTTGATGCATTTAGTATTGTACATGTTCTGTGTACTTAACTGTAGTGGAAACATGAACTCCGGAGATTTAATGCATTTAGTATTGTACATGTTCTGTTTACTTAACTGTAGTGGAAACAGGAACTCCAGAGATTTAATAACCAGAGATTTAATATTTAATTAATATTAAATATTTAATACTGGCAATTTAAGAGCAACACACAATTCTCCATTTGTTAGTATTAGTAAACTATCTTGTAACTAGTATTACTGACAACTGGATTTATTTCACAGCTAATATTCTGTCTACTTAATGACACTTTTCCCTAAGAGACTAATGCAATCTGTATTATTTTGTAGGGTGTGATGGTTGGTATGGGTCAAAAAGACAGCTATGTGGGTGATGAGGCTCAAAGCAAGAGAGGAATCCTGACCCTGAAATACCCCATCGAGCACGGCATCATTACAAACTGGGATGACATGGAGAAGGTATTTCAGCTTTGAAAATTGCTGTGTACTACTGGTGAACAGAACTACTTGAATTAAGTATTTACAGAGTATCCACTAAGTTTTAGATGAAAGAGTCATGCCATCCAGTATGGCTCAAGGAGAAGCTTGTTAACAGCTCAGGTTAACGTGCATCTAAAGCTTGAGTATCAGTAGAAGTAAATCAAAACTGTAATTGGGAGTTCTTTTACTCCAGCCTGATCTTTGCTAGTTACTGAGAAGGGGGTGGCGGGGAGAGAGAGAGGAAGGAAGAAGGAAAAGGAATATATAGTAAAAAAAAAGGAATTTAAGAAGGTATCTGTTTCTGCAAAAATGCATAGTATGCATGTGATTCTGATGTGAAGAGCACTGTTTACACACATACTTTTTAAAGCTTGAAAGATTAGCAATATTGCAGTGCCACACATCCATTTCAGAGCCAGTATTTGGAGGAAAGGCTTCCAGAACCATGTTTATAATCATAGTTTGTACAGATCATATAATTGCTAAGATTCCAAAATGGTATCTCCACTTAATGTAGTTCTGTGAAAACAGGGTTATTTGGGACAGTCAGGACATCACAACACCCTGTAAGTAAGTGTATGGAGTAACACAGCACTTAATGAGTCTCAGTATTGGAAATTTCACTTGAAAGCAAAATCTTTTAGATGCCAAACATACTAACCAGTCCCTAATCACCACGAGTCTGAAAATAAACTTAGCAAAAACTTCTTGGCCTTCAGACTGAAATCTCTGGTTGTTTTACTTCATTAACCTCCTGCAGTCCACTTGGCCTCAGATTTTTACAGCTTGTAGGAACAAGTCGTGTGGAGGTGATAAACACAAACTGACTTTCAACCTCACAAGCCATTTATCTTCATTTCTTTTTATGAATTCTTGGGCTGTACACACCATAAGATGAAACTGTCAAGAGACCCATTGTCTGTTGACCTCTGTGTATGTTCTGAGTTGTTCTGGAACTGTTTCCCTTTCAGTCATTATTGAAATAGCATTGCTAGAACCAAGTGTGTCCTGTTCTCTCTTTTCTATTGCAAGAATAACATACTCATTTTCAATAGCTTATGTGTCCTTAAAGTAGGTCATATATTACTGGTAGTAAAACCTGAGGATAGGGGTTTTTTTTCTACAGTTATTCTGGTAGTCTCTATGGAGGCAATAAGAACAACTGCATGAGAAACATCACCAGCCTGTATCTAGAGCTGTAAGCAGAGTGCTGGAGCTCAATACCTGTCTGGTAGTGATGCTGAGCTGCTGACTGGTGGTGTTTCTTTTCCTTGGCTTCTCTCATTATCCTCAGATCTGGCATCATTCTTTCTACAATGAGCTCCGGGTTGCACCCGAAGAGCACCCGACTCTGCTGACTGAGGCACCACTGAATCCCAAAGCCAACCGTGAGAAAATGACCCAGGTAAGCTCACACAAAAGCTGTGGAATAATCCAACCTGTTCATTCAACAGAATGTGAACATCATCATTCCAGTTGGTCATGCTGTCCAGCAGTCTGTCTCTCTCAGTTATGGAAGATGGAAAGTACATAGTGACCACCTATCACATTTACATATTATTACATATAGTTTAGAAAATCATTGTATCCACTTTGAATGTGAGTACTTCAGTCTGTCCAAACTTTATGTCATGTCATCTTAATCTGTTTTTATGCCCAGGTCCCTTCCAATATTGCCTTTAATATGTGCATGTGGCTATATTAATACTGTAAAGGCATAGGCCAAATACAGGGAGATACCTTACAGGACAAATACTTTTGGATTTAGATTTTATATTTTCCTTTCTCGTTTTTACCAACCATTGAGAAATATGAAAATCTTATATTCAACCTCTCTTCCAGTAAACTGCTTCAACTAAGCTAAAGCCCCTAGTGTGAAGACAATTATTTTAATTGCATTTCAGATAATGTTTGAGACGTTCAATGTGCCAGCCATGTATGTAGCCATTCAAGCCGTCCTGTCCCTCTACGCCTCTGGACGTACCACAGGTAGGCCTCAGGGGAACATGGCAGAGATGTCTGGGATAGTTCCACAGGTGTGATGGGAATGAGTGCTGTGTTCTCTTCTCCAAGGGATCGTGCTTGACTCTGGGGACGGTGTGACCCACAACGTGCCCATCTACGAAGGCTATGCCCTGCCCCACGCCATCCTGCGTCTGGACCTGGCTGGCCGGGACCTGACAGACTACCTCATGAAAATCCTGACGGAGCGAGGCTACTCCTTTGTGACCACTGGTAAGGACACGCTGCTGGCCCAGGGGAGCTGCTCATGTGCAATGTTTCTACTGGCCTTAGAAGGACTGTCAGTGGTTCTGCACTTGAACAGGCATGAGAAGGTCTCCAAAGTGAAAGAACCTTGAAAGACTGGCAGACAATTTGTTTAAAATGTGGGAGTGTTGGAGGATGAAAGGGAGAAATGAGTCAGCCTGTCTGGGTCCTTCCTGAATGCCATTTTAAAGACTGAATCCTCTTTACAGCGGAGCGTGAAATTGTCCGTGACATCAAGGAAAAGCTCTGTTATGTGGCCCTGGACTTTGAAAATGAGATGGCCACTGCTGCATCTTCCTCCTCTCTGGAAAAAAGCTATGAGCTTCCCGATGGCCAGGTGATCACCATTGGAAACGAACGCTTTCGGTGCCCAGAGACCCTCTTCCAGCCATCTTTCATTGGTAGGTTCAGTCACTGCTCTGCCCTGGTAAGCTGTGCAGAAGTGCCAGGTTCCTGTTTCCTTCTGGTTGTGCTCCATTACCAACCCGCCCCGAGTGTGTCGTAGCACCCATTATAAAATAATCTTTTACAACACAACTATTAATATGGTGGGAGGAACTTCATGTTAAACAATTAGCCAAAATACTTCCCCAAAATAAACCTGAAATGTTTATTCTTGCCTTCTGGCATTGGGCTTGTGCCATTTAGTATGTTTGAATGTGCTTGCCAGGAGTGGGAAGAGGTGGGAGGGGCAGGCGGGCAGCAAGACCTACTTCTGTTTTTCCAAAAGACTGCTCCAAATCCTGAATCCATGGTTCATTGCCTTCTCGGAGCAATGCCAAGACAATGCAATTCCAATCAACATCCATGAAGGCAGATTTGCAACTAGGTCACACAGAAACCCAGCGTCAGTTCTGCCAATGGGCAGAATTTCAGTTCAGAAATAAAGCAGTTGCATACCTAGAGGTATTAGGACATATTTTGACTGTTCTGTCTCTGAGTTGACTTAATTTGAAAAGAGAAAAAAAGAAAAAAAAAGAAAAAAAAAAGAAAAAAAAAGAAAAAAGAAAACTAATTATTCCAAGACCATATAAGGAATTCTTAGGACAACTGAGATTTCCTGCAAAAGCCTAGTGGAAACTTTACTATTCCACACCCCCAACTTTCTTTTTAAGAAGGAGTTGGTGTGTGTAGGGGCTGTACGTGAAGGAACTCTTTAGCAAATAATTTAGGCAACTGCAGAATGACTTTCCAGTCAAAAGCTCTGAGACTGATGTCTTCCAAAGAGTCCCTAAATGTCATGTCAGTTCAGTGTGAAGAATTTCAAGTCTCTGTATGGAGTTGCTTCCTCAGTGTTCTTCTGTACCTTCTCCAGGCATGGAGTCTGCTGGCATTCATGAAACCACTTACAACAGCATCATGAAATGCGACATAGACATCAGAAAGGATCTTTATGCCAACAACGTGCTGTCTGGAGGTACCACAATGTACCCGGGTATTGCAGACAGGATGCAGAAGGAAATAACTGCTCTGGCTCCCAGCACCATGAAGATCAAGGTATGTATGGTACAAGCATTTGTAGACTGTATGAGCTGGCATTTACAAAGTCCTCAAAGATGTAGTGAAACACGCAACACTTTACAAAGTGCTTTTAACATATTTTGAATCACGCCTGGATTATCTAGCAAATAATCACCACCTGGTAACTTTGGTGCTGGAATAAGAGAGCCTATTCTCATTGCCTTGTTCATGATGAACTCTGCCAAATGCCCTAATGTGGCCAAAAAACAGCACGGACCCAGCAGCATAAGTTTTCCTCTGGGGCTGTATGTGAGCTTCTTCAGCCCTTCTAGTGTGATGGACATGGGAGAGAGAAAATGCTGGCTTTGTGTTTGGCTTATAAGTCTGAAAAAGAAAGAGACCCTGACAAACCAATCTACTTTCTGCTGGTTCATATCTTCTGTTCTTTGCTTTACAAACATTTTATCAGCTATACCAAGAGTGATTTTTTCAAGCCCTTCTGGACTGCCATTATGTTTCCAGAGCAATTATCTCCCCTTTTCTCTTATGCGTCATGAATGCACCAGGGATAGGGGTCACTGAGAAGGCTGAGTCAGGCAGAGACTTTGAGGGTATAGACTTACATAACAAATTTTAAACTTTCCTGCTTGCAGCAATGATAGCTGTAATAACACTGGCATATATAGCATATATATATTTTGTTAAGACCACATATCACTGCCTTAGTATTTTTGTATAAAAATGTATTTTATTCACAGTATTCAGTTGTACTTAATGCTTTTGTTTCTTGCACAGATCATTGCTCCTCCTGAACGCAAGTACTCGGTCTGGATTGGAGGTTCTATTCTTGCCTCCCTCTCTACCTTCCAGCAGATGTGGATCAGCAAACAGGAATATGATGAAGCTGGCCCATCCATTGTTCACCGCAAATGCTTTTAAATTGCTTTATCTTTATATGTCTCCTTAGTGTGAATGTATTCAGGGAAATACATTCTTATTATTTCATTCCATAAATCCTTCATCATAATTAATCTAATTAATTGGATACTGTGTATTTCTTAAAATAAATTTTAAATATGCTATGAAATTGCTGCTCCTATTTAAAACAAAAACAAAAGCCAAGTCGTGCATGAGTGCAGATGCCATTACAGCTGGCTTGAAGCTCCATCTTGTGACATGAATTATTATTACACTGTACTGGGCTAACAGAAACTGAGGTACCTTTAGCTCAATGATACCAATGCCAGAAAGTGCTCACCCATCAGGCTGCACGTTCTCAAAGTTTAGCCTCAGAAAACATTTTAATCTGCAAACAGAACCAGTCATGGTTCTTACAAAGTTCTGGGCAGTACCAAAGGAGCACAGCATCTGTTCAACATCAGGATGAGCATGGGCACGCTGCTTTGCATCTGCTCTATTCAAAAATATTATCAATCCACATCACTTCTTACTTCACAGCTGTCATGCTGGAAAAGCTAATTTCTTACAGTGCACAGCCCAGTGGTGTACGATGTGTACCACAACAATTCTGTGTTTTCTTTAAAGAAACAAAACCTGTTCCTTTGGGAGCATATCAAAACACTAATAGTAGGTCAAACATATGACTTTCCTATTGTATGCCCTCAGGATGAGTGTAGCTTATTATTTTTATTTTGTGATTTCTAGCAAGATCTAAAGGGTAATTAAGCTGGCTTAATATACTTTCTCTTCAGAACTTCTTTTTTTTTTTTAGAGGGGGGGAGTAATATGTTCAAAGCAGCTAAAATAATTTAGACATTTTACTTTTTTTGTGATTTTTCTGATTCCATTTATAATCTTAACTACATTAGCTAGAAGTATATGCATAGAAGCTGAAGCCAGTAAAACTGTCTTAGCAGTATATATATATATATATATGAATAAAGAATTCACTGAGACAGACCTGGAAAAGGTCACTTCTAGGGAACTTGCTGCAATCTGTATTCAATAGAGCTCAGGATAAAGGATGCTATTTATTTTCATTAACCTATTTTCCTCTCTCAACTCGGTAGTTTACCTCACTTGCCTGTTACTTGTTATCTTTCAAACTAAGCTCTTTGGAACAGCACCTATTATTTACCATGTCTGCATAACCCTGGGGTTCCAGATCTTGTCCAGCATCTGACTGTTAGCACAAGTTGCAAAACTCTTTGTACTAACCTTATTATTTAAAATATAGGTCATCTAGATTCTTGGAACAGTTACTAAATAAACTCTTGTAAAAGCAAATAACTTTGTATGGTTCTTCCTTCTAACTCTGTCTAGATCTTTTTATCTAACTCTGGATAGATCCAGGAAACCCTTTTCAGGATAGAAGTGTCTTTCAGTTTAAAGTGTTCTACTGGCAGGTTGCTGGAGAAGACACATTTCTCCAAGGGACTCTGATACATCTCTGCTATCCCAAAATGGTGAGGGTCAGCTCTCAGATAAAGGATTTGGGTATTTCTATTTTCTCCTTAATTACTGAGCTGAAACTTGAGCTATAGAAGTTGGACTGGAGAAAAGGATGAAAAAAATCACCCAAACTGATGGATTCGCCTCTACTACATATAACTTAAATTTACTGAAGCTGTAAGAGATGTATGTAGCTGGAAGTCACAAAAAGCCAACCATAGTTAAAAGTGTCTAATGCTCAGGAGGAAATTAATGCCAACAAGTGACAAAAGAAACATTACTTATTTCAACACAGTTACTGTAGTTTGAAGTTCCTTTTATTGTTGTGTTTTATAGGTGAGATTTGTTTACAGATTCGGGGGTAATGCCACTGAACTCCATCTTGACAGAGCAACAAAATAACTCCAAAACAGGCTAGAGCAATAAATATCAAACCATTCAATCTAAAATGTATAAATATAAAAGTAATTTCTGAAAATGTAGGAAAAACAGGAATCCATTTTTCTGTTTTGGCCTTTTGTAGAGTAGCATCGATATGGTCCATCCGTATCACCTCAGATCCAGCACAATTATCTTTATGTCTTTCCCAACCACATGGGTACATGGCTGCAGAAGAAGTCAACCCATTACTCTCAGCAATCAGCTTCAGTAAAATAGCCAGTAACTTCATCCATGAACTAAGTCTGTAAAAGACCACTGAAAAGAGCCTACCTGGAACAAACAATCTTAACTTTTTTTCAGGGTTGGACTACCTTCTCATTATCTCTACAGTTAGTGGTGAAAGAACAGAAGAAAACAAAGAACTCTGACCTCTCCTTCTTTTGAGGACTAATACTGACATTCAGAGAGTCTGACAACACAATAATTTCCCATGTCTCTCAGCATTACTTCTCTGTGTTGGATAATTTTATTTTAAGCTATATGAGATGCTTCTGTATTTGAAGTGAACCGCATTGAAAATACCCAAACCCTTAATAATTCAAAAATAAAGACTCTTATCAGAAATGTCACTGGTAGCTGGAAGACAGCTCTGGCTGACTGTACTGCATAGCCATAGGTACACCATTATGTGATTAAAACATCAAAAGATGTCATAGTTACAGAGAAATGCTTAGAGAGGCCAGGGCAAAATTATGGGCAATGAAGGAAATAGGGCTTAACCTGCTTATAGCTGCACTTTTTAGTAGCTGGGATGTTCTGTTGGGACACTGCAACTGGAGAGGTGAACTGATTCACTGCTTAAAAACTGAAGAGCTCAGGAGTAACTCCCATTTGAAAATGTGTCTTTTGCTTCTTCTGAAAGCAGGTAAAAGTGGTGACTGATGGTAACTACCTCTGGTTAACCACCATTTGAATGGCAGCCTGTAACACTCACCTCATGGCTGCTAATGACTGCTTAAGTAGTCTCCTGCTGTCTGCCTTGGTCAGTGAACTAAGGGTTATGAATTAGTAAAAAAGGGAAAGTTATTAAGAAATCTAATCTCAAGTTTCTGTTTGCAGCAGAACCACGGTCAGGAGTTTGAATAGTAAAAAGTGTGTTGAGTTATATACTTACATTAAATAACCTAGGGTCCTTTGTATGTGGATGAAATCCCTTCTTTTTACAAGCAGAAACTTCCAGCATGCCAGCATTAGTAAGTCTGAAGATGCCAGTGCTGAAAAGCAAAACATGAAACTCCTGTTACACACGGCTCCCATGACACACGCCCAAGATTTCACATACAAATTGCTTAGCTTAAAAGAAGGACAACAGAAAGGTGCTTGGTGACTTTCAAAACACAGGAGCCCAGGCTGAGTTGGATTTTTAAAGGTATTTTAAATCAAGGGGAGTTGTATTCCTGTACAGGAAGAGACAATGAGGGGAAGGGGAGAAAAAGGATCACAGTACTGGTGCTGCTCCCATTAGGCAGGTTAGGCTACTGAGGGATAAGGCTGGTTCACACAGGAACAAATACAAACCAGAAACTTAGGTGTTCTGGATTGCATGTCACCCAAGGCAACTTAAAGAGAACAGCCTCCAAACCAGCTGTGTGAATGACTGGTAGGAGCACATCCTCCCCACTCTCAGGTAAACACAGAATACAAAGTATTAGAAAATGCACTGCTGCAACACTTTAGGTATTGAAGAAAGCGTTACAAAGCCATCCTTCTGTGGAGAAGATTGGTCCCTATTAACTGCAGGACAGCATCTGACAACACAAATGTTACAGGTTAGAGTTGGTCACAGGGTGTCAGCATCAGCTGTGAGCCAAGTTTGTGACAGCAGAGTTTGCAGAGGGGCACAGGCACGCTCGTGGTTAGAAAGCCTGGTGCTTGTGCCCTTGCCACTCAATCTGCACTCACAGCTCTGCTACCAGTGTGGCCCATTTAGGAAGTTAGGCAACCAGGACAGGATTCACAGAAGTCATCTACTGAGGCAGAAGGCCAGAAAGAAAGGCTGAAGAAATGCACAGTCTAAGCAGTGGAGTTAGCCCTGGCAGCCTGAAATGCCAGGCACACTAAAGGAAGGAAGGAACCTCTGAAGACTGCCTGGTCTGCAGAACAAGACTGCCCTGCTCTGGCAGAATCACCTTGGGCAGGTTTCCAGGACCATGTCCAGTCAGGTTTTGTGTATCTCCACAGATGGAGACTTCATGACCTCTCCAGGAAACCTGTTCCATTACAAACCTTCACATTAATATTTACACTATTCCATTTTTTTCCAGATACATAGTTTGTAGTTTATGAAATACAAAAATAGATCCTTATTATCAAAAAAAGTGATTTTTATCCCTCTGCTTTGCAAAGTGCAGTTTTCATAACTTTCTGGAGAAATATGTCTAACCTCCCTCCACGTCAGTAAGCAGACAGAATGAAGATAGATCTGTGGTAGGGCATTGGCAATGAGTATTGCAGAAGAATAGATCCTTTAATTATTACTTTGTAGAGCAGAATATTAAAAAAATAAAATTTAAAACCTGGGTCTGTAAAAGGAGGAGGAGAGAAAAGCCAGAAACAATACTGTGCATAGAGACTGACTGAAATGCAAGCCTAGGCAACTTATAGAAAACAAAGTCACAACACAATGTTCATGCCCTTCCTCTGACTTGATGTGTACCTTGGCATTTGATCAAATTTTATGACAAGAAGCAGGGAAAAATACCGAAATAATACTTTAAAAAATCAGAACTCACTCATTATGCTTTGGTGAACAAACAATTGCAATGGCCTCTGGCAACATTAGCTGATAAGAACAATGAGTATGAAGATCAACACTGGATAAGAATGCAGTTTGTGTTGGATGTGTCTACAAAAAGAAAGGGAAAACTCAACATCATGAAATATTTCTTACATATTGAGGTCAACATACATTCAAAAAGGAAAACCAATTTTTTACAAGTGAAAGCATCAGTATTTCCCCAGGTTGGTTTGTTAAGTTCTTCTTAACCCAGATTCTGTATTGTTAGGGTGGCTTTTCAGGATGAGATTCATGGAGGCACATTCACAATCAGATATACAAGCAATTTTCTGGTCATGGAGGGGAAAAGATGGAATGAAGAAGAGCAAGACAAATGGGAATGACTTAACTATCCAAAATCCCTAACAGTGAAATTAATATAAATTTTAAACATCCCTTTATCCCGACTTTTGGATATGGCATTAGAAAGTAATAAAATCCCCCTAAATCAACATAAACAAAAGTTGCACCAGCAAAAGCAGGCCCATTGTGTCAACGGGATGCCTCAATTGCATTAAGGAGTTCTCTGCGGGGAACATGAGTGCTTATTTACATCACTAAAATTTGAATTAAGTAAGCAAATTAATTTGTATTACTCCAGTTGCTTCTTTAGTTTATTTCTTTATTCCCCTCNCCCCCCACCCCATAATATGTAGAGCTAATAGAAAGCCAGAATCTGAGTCATACGTACATGGATCCAACCCAAAGTGAGGAGATCATACTGATCCTGAATACCAAACAACTCTTCCACATTTTCCATGTCACAGTAGTCTGGTCCTGCAGTTTGCTTTGGCACTATTACGTGTGTAATAGTAAATTCGTTATGTGTCTGCAAAACAAATGTTGACTTAGGGTGGAACAGACTAACCAAGGAATAAATGCTGAATCAAAATCTGGAAGATGCCAGCCTATCAGCTAAAACAAAACAGTACAGCTCCACTGATTCCAGATGCACTGATTTCAACTCCACTGATTCCAGGGCAGCTCTACCAACATGCTGCTCCTAAAAACATGCCTTAGCATTTTGTCAGGAAAACATTCAGGGTAGTATAAGTCACAACACAAGATTGTTGTACTGAAATGCTCTCAGAGATCAGATTTTAAAATAATTAAAAACACATAAAAGAGCTTTGAGAAAACCATAATGATTTTCTGTGAAACTTGGAACAAGATTATCACTGCTATTCTTTCTCTTCATGCAATTCAAATACACTTGGGATCATCTTTAAAATTTTTTGTGTGTCAGCATCAGTCATGACATCTTTCCCTGCTCTCTAAGGACATTAAGTGTTATCTAGGTCAAAGGAAAAAAAGTAGCCTGAAAATCAGATGTTCTACAGCTTGATAGGGGGATTTTCTTCTGTTTTGTTGTGCCATTATTAATTTGATGACTCCAGCGGATTCTAGCAGTCTTTATATTTCATTGTCCTGTAACTAAACCTCACTTACCTTAGATGAATGCCAGAGAAAGCACTCGAAAAAGCCTGTATTGTACAGCATGCTGAAAAACTTGCTAGGCTTTATAACAATAGCAGAGTACTTTGAGCAGAGGTTGCCCCAATGAAGTAAGCCCACAATGCTGAAGTGACCCCTCAGGTCCATAATATGAAGTCCATTATATGGAAGACCAACCATTTACATCTGTTTTTCTCTGAAATCAATACATCACAGGATAATACAGCACTATCAAATATGTCTTCCCCATACAAATGTGAGGGTTAAACTGTACCAGTTTTCCACAGAGAATTCCACATGTCTCTATTCCTCTTACTGTATTTGCCTCTGCCAGCAGCAGAAATTTGTGACAGAGATCCCTGGGCAAAATGACACCTCTGAGTGCTTCGGCCAATTGAGCTAACCAAAAAGAAAAAAAGAAAAAAAGAAAAAAAAGAGAGAAAGAGAGATAAAAAAGGCATTTACAGCTAACACAATGAAGATCCCTAAAATAAGGAAATATACACAGTATATTATACTATATTACTAAAGGTGAAGGAATTATACTTACCACATCATTGACTTCTAATGAGAATAAATCTACAGCACAAGCACTTCATCTAAATAGAAGTCCCCAGCCCACAAGATAGGCTCACTACCCTGTCCCTGAAGTGACAGTGAGTTGGTACCATCTCCCAGGCCAGGGCTTGCCAGGGGAAACCACTGCAGGTTCTGTTTCTGTTCCCTTGAAGTCCATGGCAAGACTCAGACTTCATTTCACAGGAGCACTAAATGTCAATCTCTATATCCATCCACTGCTACTCAAGCAGAAAATGTGAAACTGTGCAACTCTCCCTCTTAAAATGAAGAGACCATAAGGAACTGCTGTGTCTGCACAAACCTGCTTATGCTCACTTCAGTATGGACATCCTCACAGTGAACAAAGACATATGCAGGCAGACAAAATAAAACAGGGGCAAAAGGAAGTGTCTGCACTTACTCTGGACAGCACTTAGAGTGGCTGCTGGCTTCAGGACCCGCTCCAGTGGTGGCGAATGCCCAGCACAGCCAGATGTGCTGCTCCGCTCTTTTTTCTCCAGCAGCGCCGCAGATAAGGAACTGTTCTCTGGTACAGAAATACAAGACAGCATACTTCCATCTATCTGCTCAGACATAAGCACACTCTCTTTGATTTTCTGATCTCGAGCTAGTTCTTGCTTCTTAAGTTGATCCTCGAAGAACTGAAATTGTTCTGATTCGAGCTGCTGCTGCCGCATATGTGCGATTCGTTTCTTCTCTGCCTCTATCAGCTTTTGGTGCTCTAATTTCTTCAGAAATTCAGTTCTACATTTGTTCTGAAACATACACAACATGGTGACATTCTCAGAACATGAAAAATGCTATGAAAAATGGAAGGAAAAGAACAATCTAACAGTTCAATAAAACCATAAAATCCTCTCATTAAAAATGAAGTCTTTTGGAACATGGTTACTGAACTGGAAAATACAACTATATCCCCAAAAGTCGGATGGAAAACATACTATTTATGGAGGGAACAAAAAAAGACGTTTCTTTGATGCTTTTTCCAAGACAAGTTTTTAGGCCATAGATCCTGTTTTCAGTGACTTCAATCTCAATTCAAACTGGAGCACATTTGGAGCCAAGAAACCTTTTCCACTTATTGACATAAGTACCAACTTCTTTGTCTTTATAAAGCAGAATCAGAGCATACCAAAAACCTATTTGGATCTTTGTAGACAGTTATTAAGTAAATATGGCAGCACATGTATTTCCTAGCACACACTTGCTTTACTTATTTTTAAATGACCAGCTGATTCCAAAGAAGAAATGAAAAGTCATTCCTAAGCAGCTCAGGAAATTATTAGGTTCTTGTAAAACTGGCATTTTACTGCTTAATTTTTAAGTTTTATATGACAGAAAAATTCATGCCAACATTTAATAATCATATAAAACTTACTTTGTGTTGCATGTATTCTTGATATTCTAAGTTATATTTTTTTAAAAGATCTCTTTTCAGTTCGTCTGTCCGTGGAAACGCAACCTCCTTCAATTTCTTTGAAGTGGGATGGGGGAAAAAAATAGGTAAGTTTACACTTTTTAAAAGAGCCACCTGGAAAACAAACTCAGCTGTAACACAGATTTTTAAAAAATACACTAAAAAAACCCACTGTCCTTCTCACAGGAAAGAAAAGCAAAAGAGGAAATACACACTAAATCATCAGTTTATGAAATTTCTATAGCACCTTGTTTTCAATAAAGATATATTGATTTATATCAGTGAAAGGCGTGACATGACTACTTCTTATCTCAGGGAAAGATTGGTCCTTTTACCAGCAGTCTGTTATCTCTGTTTTGTTTAATAGGTGTGTGGTGACCAACGTTTTTGTTGTAGGTGTAATTCATAAAAAAATGCTAAGGCAAACTTATGGAGTTTCAGGTGGGATCACTGCATTTTTCTCTGGAACTTCCCAGCCAGAAATATGTCTGAATACACACATTTCCAAGTGGGAAAAGAAAAAGTTTCTTTGAAGAGATAGCTATACCTGTATCTTTCTGTCACAGACCTGGCAAAACAACATCACTTGTAAAAACAAAACCAATACCCAAGTTTTCTATTAATGTGAGGGCTACAAAATAATTCAGAGGTTGTAGGCAAGGGAGGGAAAGAGACTGTGTTTAATCCTGCTGAGTGCAATATGAGGAAGCAATGTTAGATGCCCTTTGTCAATAGGGATGTTTTCCTACCTTGTGGACCACAGTTGAAACTTTGTCATGAAGTGGTTTGGTTTTGAGTAAAACATTCAGTTTAACGGTAGAGAAAGCAAGAAAATATGGGAGCATGGAGCAAGAGACACTCATGGTCCTTCTAGCAACTCTCACTGGGAAATTCCAGCTGTTTTAATTTCAGCATAAGGCTATATTTAAAATTTATTTTAAATTTACTTTCTAGAGGGGAAAAAAACAAAAGTAAAACTGCTTTGTATTGAAGTGGAGGGAAAAAATCTGATAAAAACTAAATAAACACATATTCAGTAATAAAGAAAGAAAAAATATACTTTACTTATTTAGCAGAGTAAGCAAATACTGCACAGACACAAGCAATGCCACACATTTCTCCTTCTACTTGCAATAGATGGTTTGGACCATTCACATAAGAGGGACCAGAGTCAAACTAAGTACTGTTAACATAGTGCATTTTTAATATGTAAACTTTCAGAAATAGATGTACCTGAGCTTCCAACAATGTACCAACTCAACCAGAGGCTATTCTCATTCACTTTCTAGATTGATATTTTAATTTCCAAAATAAAACATGAATGAGTAGTGGAGAGAGGTATCAAAAATTCAAGCTATGATGGCTGATGTGGGTACTCTGGGGAAAAAGAAGTTATGGCTGGGAAAAACAAAGAGATTCTGCGCAAAATACTTTTCAAAGACCAGGAAACCATGACCCTACCTTAATAATATCTTGTTTTTCTGGTACTGCACATTGGTGATAGTCTCGGTGACTGGGCAGCTTTTCTACAAACAGCCTAGAAAATTAAACACGCATGTGTTTGCCTCAGTAGTTAGAGGAATATCCATAACAGCCTTCATGTTGGCAGAAAAATCAGTTTCACATAATTGTTAAACACTGAATTCCAGATGACTTGGAGCAGGGTTCTACACACATGTTTAAACTAACACATTATGGTATGGACCTGTATGGGACACACAGAATAAGGACAGGAGACTATTTTCCACATCTGATATATTTTGATTTTCATTAGTACTTGGTTAGTTTAAAGAAAAGGACTAATTAGCAGCCAGCATCTAAAAATATCCCTTGAAAACACCCTCCACTCTGGTCAGGGTTAATAAATCCTGTTTCTACTCTCTTTTTCTGTCCTTAGCTAAAATGCTGACTCTTAAATAGAAGACAAGAATGCAACACTGACTATCATTAAAGCAGGTATTTTAACCAGACCAAGCTGCACAGCTAACTGCAGAATTATTAACCTACCCAACAGAAAAATTATGGCAACCCTCAGCTGCACAGAGTTTGGAATACACAGCTGCTACCATTCTTTCAGCAATTTGCACAATATTCACCTCCAGACACTCTTTTTATAGAGATAGATACATTTAAAATCAAGTGGGCTAAGAAAGGTTTGGTTTACTTTTCAGGGTATGAGGAAAATAAGGAGGGAGGAAAGATGTATCCTATTATAACATTTTTAAAATATGCACATTAAAAAAAAACCCTTTCAGAAGTCATAAAACAAACCAATCAATCCTACAGCAAAACCAACAAGGTTAAAAGTTTAGATCATATTTTTAAGCTGTCTATTTTGAGAGCTGTAATGAAAGCTGGCCAGATTTGCTCTTTTGTGAGGGGGAGAACAATCATACAATGAACATACATTGTAGATTATGCATTAATTTGTATAAGAAACAATAAATTATACTTAATCCTTTGGGGGGGAAAAAAGTAAAAAAGAAGCAAAAAGACATTTTTCTCACGCTTTTTAAGTGCTGCAATACTACCATCTTTAAGATCAGCAGGTGCTCATAGGGCATAACTATTAAGGGCTCAGAAATCTTACTAAAACATCGCTTTTGAAGTCAAAAACTGTATTAAACCAACATGCTGACATATACAGAATAATCTGTAGGCAACAGTGCTCATGGTATGGCCTGGCAGAGTAAACTCAAACCTCTGTATGGTGGGTTGATTCATGCCTGGCAGTTCACACAGGGATAGGACAACCATGTGAAAAGGTGAGAGGAAGTGTTAACAAATCCCATGCTAAGTGTGAAAGGTCTCCAGAGAACAAAGCTGTTCTTCAAGAACACACTAAACAAGTTTCTCCTTGTCTAAAGGAGTTCTCAGTGCAGCTCTCCATTTCAGTTTACTCAGAATTACAAGCTGTAATGACAACAGCTGGTTTCTTACGTTATAAACTTATTATAAAAGACAAAAGCGTTCTCCAGGTTTCCCTCCTCCATGTAGACCGACGCCATTCGCTCCATCTCCACCCCAGACCTGAAGTAACGCCGGGGAGTGATGTCCTCATTGATGGTGATATTGCTGCCAAGCTTGCTTAAGGCACGAACTCTCTCCTCTGGGCTCACAGAGATGTCTGTGTGGTCAGGAATAGCTACGAGCTTTTTCTGAAAAACAACCGTCTGATTAGCAAAGAGAATATTCTGTTTCACTTCCAGTAAGTGGTCCCAGTCAAGAAGCTCAAGGGAAATCTTCAGCTAGTTTTTTTTCTCAAAATACAGACTGGTTTCCCCCACCTCTAGCCACAGCTGAAACATTCCAACATGTTTCTCAATTGCAAGGAAACTGTGATCAAAAAGAAAAAGTGATCTCATTCCCATCCCCCCCTCCAAAACAAGAACAACAAAAAGGTAAAATAAGGGAAATCGCTGTAGAAAAAAAAAAAAAATTAAGTAAATCACTGTAGAAATTACCAAAGGCAATATAAAATGTGTCCTCTTTAGAAGCCTACACAAATAAATTCTACAAGGTGCTGTCTCAAGTTACTGAAATAATTTGATGGATGTTATGAATACTCAGATTCAAACTACATGATGTATAGCATTTGAATGCTAAAAGAGTTGAGGTAACAAAAAGCAATAGGTTCCTGTGGTCAGTCTACAGTCCATTTCAAATAATTTCATTTCCAGTTTTAGATAAGACAGTTAAAGACTAAGAAGTTAGAACTAATTACTGAAGAAGAACCATAGCTGCTTATTATGATCATTATCTTCCTGCTAAGTAATAAATAAATAAATGGCTACTGCAAGTTGTTTCCTCTTATTTTGATGAAATTTTTTGCACTTTCAATTCAAAATGCTCATTTCAACTTCTTAAAAACCTTATTGCTGAGACCCAATAAATCACACATATAGAAATACAATATATCCCAACAAAACCATCAGGCAGAACATGGGAGGAACATGGCAGCATGCAGCAAGAGACCCAGCTGAGAGCCACCACCACTAAACAGCTCTCTTGAACAGTTTCCTAATTGAAAGAGAACTTACTCAGCCACTGGAACACTTCTTTGTAATCCATGTAATACCTACCAGTGAGCTGACAGTGAATGGCTGCTCCATGTTGTTGTCTGCCTGCAAACCAAGGAGATTGCTCTTTTCCTCCAAAGTCTCCATCTGACTGAAAAGGGCAGTATCAATCCAGAGCTCAATATTTGCCACCAGAAGTCTCAGGGTTTAATAGCCCAAGGGAAACTGCAATAGAGATGTGTTGATTGTGGTCGTGTGCTGGAAAAAAATGAGTCTCTCAGATTAGAAATACGTTCAAATGTCATGTAACTTTGCATGCCAGCACCCACACATTACTTTGTGGCACAGTACTTACATATTTAATAATAATTTAAAATTTACCAGGCATCTAGAATTTAAATTGGGAATGCCTAAGGGCTTACAGTGCATAAGGGCTTGTGCTGACCAGTACTAATGTTATTTCAGTGGATTTGAACACAATAAATTATTTTTACAATTTTTACAGCAACTCAAAAAACTCCTAACTTTCAAGCATCAAGTGAAAAACTCAGAAGTTTGAGGACTAATCACAGAACCTGTTCTTCCTTGAGCATCTGTTTTGACAAATATACTTATAAACAGTATGAATCTGGTATTTTTAGTTCCTGCTAAGCCTGTAATTAAAAATAAAACTTTACACACAAACTTGTATCAGTAATATAAAGCAGAGAAAATACTTCAAACACCATGTGTTCCACCTTCATAGCTTTCTGACTTCAACACTCAAAATACAAGGAACTCTGATGAGTCAACTAATAAAAATTCCTCCTTGCACAGCTTTGAACAAGTAAAGAGAAAAATGTAGATATTGTGGTCATCAAAAAAAAAAAAAACAAAAAAAAAACAAACCCAAAGAGAAACTAAACCAAAACCAGAAAACCCAACTCTGAGAGAGGAATGAAATATTTAAATTACATAGGAAATGTGAAAATTAAGTTTCTAATGTGCTTTTTTCACTTCAGCGGACTCAATTTAAACAGATTTGATCCTGCATGTCGAAGGCAACTTTATATGTTGCAATAAATATGCTTATGCTTTTATAAAAGCATAGAGTGGGTTCAGCAAAAATATTTTCTCCACACACATCTCTCTAGAGGCCAGAGGACTCTGGATTAAAGAAAACAACCCTGGTGTGTTTTTAGCTGGCTGTATTTCTCAAGTATTGATTTTTGTGTTTACGTCTTCCTAATTTTTCTTCCAAAAAAGCAACACTATCTATTTGATCAGTTCTTAATTTTAACCATTAATGCAATTCCATTTCAAGACCTGCTTACTGCAAATTAAGGTATTCAAATTGCTTGCACAATTTGTAACCAAAAAAATAAGCATGACTTATACATCCAAGAAAGCAACCTTAGTTGTGGTTGCAGTGCTAATAAAAACAGTTCTCTAAACAATTTAATTTCATGTAGTTGGAGCTCTGGTATTAATGATCAGCTTGGCAGGAGAGCCTATTCACAAACTGTAGAAAGGCCCCATGGGACAACAATAATGAAATATTTTTGCTTTAGCCTACTCCAAGAAACATTCTGCTTTAGGGCTAGTTCCACCTGAAACCCTTCTTCAGCTGAAGCCCTGCAGGTGTGGGAGACTGTGAAAGGAGAGAGCTAAAAGCTTGGCCAGTGCAGAGCTTGTGTCAGACTGCTGCCCATGCAGCCCAGACTCTAAGAAATAAAATCTTCAGTGAGAGATTCTGCATTTATGTGCTTTGTGGAACTCAGGAACAAAAAACAAAAACTAAACCAACCAAACAAAAAAGGAGTTAAAAAGCATACATTTTACAAATATTTATCCATTCACTTATCCATCGTTTGTGGATTTTTTATTTTATTTCCTCTAGAAGCATCTGGGACATCTAAAATACTTGAATGGAAGAATGGATTTGGTCCAATGTATGCATCCAAGCATAACAAACTGCTAAATGTTCTACTCACTCAGTGTATATAAAAGAAAAAATATTCGAAAGTAAAGATGCAGAAGAGTATCTCTCTTCAATTCCTTATTTCATTTAGCAGCTTCTGGCAATAAAGCTTTTCTGCAGCAGTTTCTCATTCTGCTTCTCAAGGCTTTCTCCCTTAAGAGACCTTCTGCAAAGCTTAGAGAGGAAATGGACATTTGGGACAATGCTCTTGAGATGCTTCTGACAGGGAATATGGATCAAATGCTTCTTTCAGATGTCACCACTCCTCAGAGACCTTTCAATCTAGCTGGTAAGCAAGTGCAAAAAAGTTAGTGCAGCAAGTAGCAAACCAAGAGCCACTAATTAGTGGTCTGCTTTGTTTTTTGGGGGCCAGTACTCCCAAAGAGATCTTTGTTAAAGAAGCCTGTGATATTCTCCAGTCAAAATCTCTTTGGAAGTGGCACAGGAAGACATCATGGAACCCTTACTTGCAAATATTTCCCAACATGACTGGCTCTAAGAATATTAAAGTTATAAACATAAGTTAATTCATTGAACTTATAACCTAAAGAAGTATTAGCAATAATAATTTTTAAAAGTGTGATACCAGGTATTTTAAAGAGGAGACATCTGGTAAGAGCAGAAACTCATACTTCCTCAAAATTGTGTCAGAGCCTGGAAAGGATGAAGAAGCTCTACAGAGAACACAAGACGTGTTACAGTGCAAGAGCTTAGTAGAAGAATGCCTGCAAATAAAAGAAGAAACTGACTTTTTAAATTTAGTTTCAGGAACAGACTAAAACCGAGAAACTGTAAATAAAGAAGAAACACCAACATGAATTTGTATCCCTTTTACAAAAATGTCACGTAAGATTCAAATATATTTGCTATTGCAGGTGGCAGTGTGACTTAAGACAAAAGAAATCCTATAAAGAACTGACTTATGGGCTGACTTATGGCTGCACTCCAATATATTATACTTAACAGGTGGATACACTGGCAGAATTATGAATGATTAAAATGCAGAGAGTTAAGCTTTACTAAAAACACCACTGGAGGCAGGTCTGGCAGCTGCCTGGAATGCCTCTGTGCATAATGTTCCCCATGGCACAGCTTTACAGCCACCTTCAGCTGCTCCAAGGGCACCACACTGCCAAGGGGCTCCTCTCACCCTGACCCTCCTTCTTTGTACTCTCACTTTGCTGGCTCCACTGGCTTCAAGGCAAGTTGTAGCTGATCCAAATTAAAATTAAACGGACTTTTAAAATTAAATACTTCCTTCTCAAAATCAAAGGAGCAGGCAGAACCATGAAGCCAGCAAAGCAGACAGATTTGTCCCTTTCTGAGGCAGAGTTGTCCTAGATTGATATGAGTTGGCTTTGAAAAGGCACCCTAAGATCTTGTTTGGTGCCTACAAAAATTGCCCAGTTCTGACAAGTGACTCGGTTTTCTGGAAATAAACTTACATTTAACTTTACAAGAGTAAAGATAAATTCAAATACCAAATCTCTCTCTATAGCTGAAACTAATTATACTCAAATATACAAAATAGTTATGCTAGTACAGTGAACTACACTTCAACCACAGGGGATAAATACCAATACTAGTTGGGGCTGTCTTAGTCTATTAGATTCTAAAGTGCTCGAAATTCTAAGAGTAAAAATGCATTTTTCTAAGTTACTATTTCAGGCATACCAGTTAACTTAGATGGACTTAGGTAATGTTTGTTTGAGAAGAAATGCCAGGACATTTAGCACGCAAATCAAGTTTTTTCCTAGTTATGAATTTTCTGATAGTCATTGCCAGAATATAATAATCCAACATCTACACAATGGTTAAGAAACTTTTCTTGATTTCATTGGAAAAAGCATTTCTTACCAAATCCCATTTCCTCCTCAAAAAGCATTTGTTTTCCTATATGTTCCCCTCTTATTATGCTATACATTGTTCCTTGAAAAAAACCAGAGTTATTAAATCAAAGCCCTTCAGACACAGGAGGCAGAGCAAACTGAGAAAATCAGCATTTTAAATGGCATTGAAAGTCATTCTTTCTGTTCAGGCTAACGAGCATTGTACCAAGCACCAGGGAAATGAAAAGCAGAGAGAGCAATTTTAAGTGAAAGTATATACCAAGAGTAGTAGAAGAAGACAGAAGAAGCATATCAAGTACCTCAGGAGTAGGCTCATAAGACAGAGGTGGTGTGAGCAGATCTGGGGGATGCATGCACAAACAAACCCTTCTGAGAGCTGTAACATCCCAATTCACCACAAATTCTCCAACGCCCTCACAGTTTGCCGCGTGCTGGCATTTCAAACCCTTGCCAGGCTGGCTGGATGTGGAGAAACGAGGCAGCTCCTGTGCTCAGGGCCCAACAGGCATGGCCCTGCTGCCTCCCCACGCTGCAGAGCTGTGGTGTGACAGTGACAGGTGACACGCACGGCCGCACAGCGAGGCTGAGGAGGCTCCGGTGCAGCACCAACTGCTGGGGCTCCTCAGCTGGTGTCTGCAGTGCCTCCAGTGCAGCCAGGGCACCAGGAGATGTCTGCATGCCTTGCTGGGACAGGCTCTGCAGTGTCTGCCCAGGATGGCATGTCCTTCCCTGATACAGCCTGACTCTGGGAGGTGAGCATCCCAGGCAATCCCAAGGTGACCATCCCTGCCCAAGGATGCTCCCAGGGACTGTGGCACCCCAGAGGGAGCTGTGCTGCTCCAGCTCTCCCGAGGGGACACAAAGAGGAGCTCAGGGTGTCAGGACCTCCCAGAAACTGACTGAAGAGCGTGAGGATTGATTTCAACTCCTTCTCATCATCTGGAGCCTGCTTTTCCCCCTTCAGTTCTTCGGAAGAGGTTTTAAAATGTTGAATGAGATTTTTAGATTTTTAAACAAGTAACTGAATAACTTCAATAAATATTAGTTAAATATACAGTTTTCACTTTGTAACATTAGTTATTTTGCAACATTAGTTTCCTCTTTGTGACACATTTTTAAATTCCAAGGGAATTAATCATAACACTGACTTCACTACTATGAGCAACATTTATCAATATTTTGACTATTGGTCTTACTAAAAAAAAGCTTCATTAAAGGGATCACTGGCAAAATTTTCCAAAGCACTTTCTTCCTTCAAAGGTTAGGTTAAGAATAATCTATTAAATGATTTAGTCTCTACATAGTTTTAATAGTGGATTATTTCAGAAACACTCACTTATCCTTTTGTTTGATATTTTTGTGGAATGTAAAGCCTAGATCAGCTTCCCACCAAAATCATTCACTTCAGTCCATTGGGATCAGAATTCTTACAGTATATCTAGAAATATTTGCTAATATAGAAGCTAAAATGTGGTATAGTTCTCCTTTTTGCAAATTACTCTTGAGAGAACTGTTCTGCAACCATGCCATGGCGAGAAAAAGCTTACTTTAATATTGCCATGAGAAGTTAACACAATCATACTTCATGTTACTATACTAGGAAGTGTGATGATTACAGGATCCTAAAATAAAGATGCATCTCAAACCATAAGGAGGTCAGTCCTCATTAAAATAGCCAAATTAGCAAGTACAAATAACACCTTTCAATTACCCATAATGGAAATAAGTTGTCTCAGCAAACTTTAAATAGGGCACACCAGCGATTGCCAGATGAAGGTAAAGGACCATTTCATGCCAGTAAGTCACCCATGCAGCAGATACTTAAAATTCTGTACTTGGAACTGGGTATTCAAGTGACTTTGGTGAAAACCAGGTTAGAAATACAGGCAGCTATCTCATTCAGCTCTTTTTGAAATGCCAGGCCATGTATTGGCACAGCACATAATCATTTATACACATTCACACTTGGGCTTGATACATAAATATGCCAAATACCAGCCTAAATAGCAAATTGCCTTCTGTTGGTTCTCTCCAAAAAGAAACAGCATGTTCATCTGTCAACATGCTTTTCATAACAAGCACTCATCCTCACAGAAAGTGATTCAGCTGGTAGAGTAAGGAGAGTCTTCTGGAAAGAAAAACAACGAAGCACTAAACGTCATGGCAAGATAATTGTCTTGTGCAAAGGAAATACCCAATCAACAAAATCCAACAGAATGGCCTTTCAGTGAAAGGAAGCACTGCGAGGAGCCAGTTCATGAAAACCCTCTGCCTTTCAATGGAGAAGTTGCTCTTTACAGTGGGAGCTACTAAGCTCAGCTCTAGAAAATCCCTTCTTAGCAGCAGTTCATGGTTTGACACTGCTCCTTAGCTCCATGGCTGCATTTAAACAGCAGTGCCAAGACCTCCTCCCAAGCTCCACTAACTCCCAGAAGCAGCTGCTGAGCTATACAATCATCTCTCCTAGAAGTGGGTCAAGAACATTTCCTTTTTGTCACTGACGAAGGATCAGTGCCTCCCATGTCCCAGCAGCCCCTCTGCAAACTGTGTCAGTGGCATAGAGACAGCAGCACCCTCACCTGCTGGGGTGCTGAGAGGGAGAAACCACGTGCAGGGAAGATCCTCCACACACAGATCTGCCAAACCCAAGCCTTGCTTATATGCTAAAGCAACTCAGTCCTGTATCTTACATCACAAAATTGAGCTTTATTTTCATCTAAAAAGAAGAGTGGGTGACACAAGAGTCTGTTTTCCCACAGTTAGAACAAAGTTTGAATAATTATCTGAAGACTGTTATAGTTGTTCTGCAAATATTTGGACTGCTGCAATTAGTCAGCATAGTTACTTGTATATCATTGACTACCTGTTTTCTAGGGACAGCATTCCTCTTGGCACAGACACAAACATTACTGCATCAAGAAGCTGCACTAATAAAATTAGATTGCTACTGGATCTCCTAAGACTCTGACAAACCACTACAATATGCAGATAATGTCCATTATGGCACGTGCAAGAACCTGACTTCTACTCCCTACAGAGTATGTGAATGCAGAAAGACAGGCTTCTCTCTCCTGTTGCTTCAAAGCACAGAGGAGACCTCTGACTGTCAACTATTTTCTCATTATTTTTTATGCAGGGTGTTTTGAAAATGACATCTAGTATGGTTGTGCTACTGTTAACATAACTCTATGCATTTGAGCATAGATAATGGCTTGCTACCAGATTTATTAATATGCTCTGTTTACAAAAAACATTAGTGACTCTTAAGAGAATGTCCTGGAAAATGGACTGAAAATATTGAACATTCAAACATTCATTTGTAAGCTGACAGTTCTTTCTTGTGGTTCTTTCTCTTGTGGTTTCTTTTGCGAAAACAAAACGCAATCCCTCCTCCCCCCTCCTTTCTTTAGTGACACCATTCAGTTTCATCAAAAAAACATTTTTAACATAATGGATAAATATCACCCATGGTAGAATGTCTTGGGTTACAATCAAAAGCCTTCTTAGGCAGTCAGTGAAATACAATTATACAACAGAGAACAGAATCTTTCCAGTGACCCACTAAAAGGATATTCTAGATATGGTGAAGAAAAACAGTGCCATTTCCTTCCTTTGGGAAATCCACAACAATCCCCCAACAAACTTGAACCAGGGGGCACAGTAACACAGAAGAGGACAGAAACACAAGAAAGAATGGTTGTTATACAATTTGTTCTTTGATGATTCAACTGAAATACTGAAAAAGAGGAGATACTTGCAATCCATAACATCATTGATAAAACTAACTTCCACCATGAAGACAAGAAGCTGTGTTGCTAAGGGAAACAAATGAGAGACTAAAATCAGCACGAGGCCTGCAACTTCATGGACTTCCAAGAAACAAAACAAGCACGATTCCTTGCAAAGCCTTTCTATCCATACCCCTATTTCTCTCAGGGGCAAGGTCCCACTAGGCTAGAGGGGTTAAGAATCTTCTGGTTCTTTCTATAAAATGCAATGATTTTTTTCTGGCACAATAGATCCTAAATAATCTTAGAATATTTTCAGACTCCACAGCATCTAATACGGACATTTGTTAATTGAGCAAATTAACTGGTTGCTGCAATCAATTTCTGCTTATATCTGATGACAAATTCTTATGCTGTCTTACTTTCTATGTCTCAAAATATAGGGGACAAAATAAAGGAGAATCAAATTTACTTGACATTTCTGACATACAAATTCACAGTTTATCAGAAGTCTAATTAATTACCTATAAAAAACAAAGCTTGTCTTTTGGCCTCAAATCTAGAAAAAATAGTTTGAGGCATTAGTTCAAAAGATTCTGACTGTTTTGTACACAAATGGTTAGGTAAGCAAAGGTCAGGTAAGAAATGGACAGTGAGATTACCGG
This sequence comes from Rhipidura dahli, assembly GCA_013399225.1. Classification (NCBI taxonomy): domain Eukaryota; kingdom Metazoa; phylum Chordata; class Aves; order Passeriformes; family Rhipiduridae; genus Rhipidura; species Rhipidura dahli. The sequence goes on from VXAC01003690.1 coordinate 559,051, forward strand.
CAGGATAAAGCGTGATCAATCAATACAAATAACTACCATTTAATCTGGCGTGTTTTTGTAGTACAGTGCTTATATTAAAATAATACAGTTAATTGATTTCATAAGGAAATCTTTGACCTCCTACCCTATTCTAGATGATTTAGGATATAGAGTGCTATGAGAAAAAAAAAAAAAAAAGCCAAACAGGAAAAACAACAGGAATGTCTGGCTCTATGAGAAGAGCTCTGTGTGCTTTAGACTGCCTGTTCTACTTGGATAGTTACAATGTTTCTCTTATGTAAGTTTCTAAGATTGACAGTGGTAAGCACATGTTTTATAGCAGCACTGGCTGCAACACAGTCAGCTCACAGGGCTGCTTGACAGTCAGCTGAATTATCCAGAATATCAAAGCTGAGCATGACGATTTCTGGTTAACATTTTGCACCCTTGCAGGCCAACAGGCTGTTCATCCCAGCGAAGCTGTGCACAGACTACCTCTGAGCCATTCAAATTATTTGCTTTTCACCACAGGATGGGTCCATTGATCTTTGCAGCTTATACAAGCTCCTTTTCGTATCAGCACAGCCTGTCTCTGAAGGCTTTTTGACAGCGGTTCAGAGATGCTAAAAGAGGAAGATACTTCCTACGTTGGTTATGTAGAGAGCCCACAGCTTCCATAACGCAATTCCGTATGTTGTGTGCTGAGCTGTGACTCATCCAGAGCTGCCAGTAGGAAGTGGTAGGCAGCGGGTTGTGTCTGAGGAGCTGACTGACTCACAGCATCACCAAGAGGCATCATCAGCCAGGCAGGATCAAAAAGGCAGGATTTTTACAATAGGAATTTCTTTGCAACAACAGTACTAAGCCCCTGCACATGGATTGTTCAGAAACTGCACAAGCAAGATAACTTTCTTTTATGGACTGATACTTCCACTTATAATGGAAAGCATGACCAGGAAATATATTTCCTGGCATGACAATCTAAATGTTCTAATTTTATTAAAATTGTATAGAATAAACTTCCTTTACATGGCCGCAAATAATTTTCAGAACACAAACTGGAAGTCTAACCTTTGATGCAGAAATAAAATTTCAGGAGTCTGATAAAACCAGAAAAAAGCATTAATGTCCAGCAATGTTCATACATGTCCAGCAAACAGAGACCAAATGCTTAGTTTTATACAGTATTTGTTCAGTGTCTTCATGCACAAGTCACCTTGCCATTCCCTCAGCAGCTGAAGATTTCACAACAGCCCTCACCTTGAGCTATACTCTTCCTGATCTTGGTGATTAACTTCCAGGAAAAGCTTCAAGGCCTAACCTTGAGCATATTTCATGCACGTAAAGAAAACCATGAGAAATGCCTACACAGTGTCCAAACAGCACTATCAAGTAATACAAATGACTGATCAAGAAAGCGACCTCTATTTTTAACATAATGCTACAAAATACCCCCCTGCACTTTGAGCCATTTAAAATACTGTAAAGCACATGCACACACATACACACACAAAGGCCCCCCAACTATGAAATCTGTACTTAAAGAATTATACAGAATTTGGGATGAATGCCTCCTGCATTCCGACAGTATCCTGTGATCTATGAAACTCCAGACTTGTCAACGCTGGTCTTTGTTTTAGTTATCCAATCATTTAGCACTTAGACATGCAATATACTAGCTGTAACACATTTAGTACATCAGAAAACCCATCTGTTTCAGAGCATACTGCCTTAGCAGTGCCCACAACAACAAACCTGGACTCCATTCTCCTGGGGATATTTAATGAAGTTCTGGGTCCAAATCCCATTTTCTAGGACTTGGTTGTCTAAGGCAATTCATCAATATGTGCTAACTGCAGTTTCGGACAGTAATCCACTTTAGCCTGCCATGAGGAGAAACCCTACTTCTGTGAAGACAGAACTTTCTCAAAGCTGGTCTTCACCTGGGGAATGAACTCCCTGGGAAGTACAGTCTATCCAAGATCTCATAATCTCACAACTTCACATTCTCAGTAGAAGGTGGGGGTTTTCCTGCCCATGACTTCTCAGAGCATCCACAACCGTCAGCATATTAAATAACAATAATTCCAGACCAAGAGGAATTCCCCCAGAAGAGACTTTTTGGCACCCTTCTGAAACTGGGCAGCATATGCGAGAGTGAATTGCATTCCTCAGTGCACTTCAGAAGGATACCTGAGATCCTACGGAGGTCAAAAGGAGGCAGGTACAAAATCAGGTACATGAGCAGAAAAAGCTCATCAGAGGGTTACAGATGCTCAGTGAACACAATTTCTACTGTTTTAGATTCTTTTACTTTCTGTTCCGATGATCATCTTTCACACGTATATGGAAATCATTTAAAACCAGGATATTGTTATCAGTTTGATTTGTCTCTGGCATACGGTAACATTCCGGACTCCCCACCACACTGTCACCACCTCTTTGCGTAGACGCAGTGGAGTCAGCAGGTTCAGCCGGCCGGGCTGGCCGTCCGCCGCCTCCCGCACAGCGCCGAGCCCCCGGTGCCGCCGCGCTGCCCCCGCTGATGCCCCGCAGCGCCAGCCGCTCCCGTCCCCGCCGCGCTGCCGCCCGCAGTTCCGCCCTGCCCGGAGGACGGCTGTTTCCGAGAGGCCTCCGCGGGTCGCCGCACCTGACACCCGGGGCGGGGACGGGACGCTGGCCGGGCCGGGGAGCGGATGGAGCCGGTACCGGCCCGACTCCGCGGCTGCCAGCCCCCGAAGGGGACCGGCCC
>VXAC01003690.1:561892-751905 GCA_013399225.1 Rhipidura dahli
CTGGCTCCGCGCCCCGCGCTCCCGCAGCGGCCAGGGCCATGCTGCTTACCGGCTCTCGCATCCGTGCGAGCGGCGGCGCGGTGGCTGCCGTGGACAAAGCGCAGGGTGGGGAGAAGCAGGAGCTCCGGGGCTGCTTGGGCCTTCCTCCCGCTTCTCTTTCTCTTCCTCCTCCTCNGGCAGCGACGCCTGGAGGTGCCGGGCCTGGGTAGCTGCGGGCGAGGGCAGAGGGTGCCGGGGATGCAGCATGGTCCGTGCGCACCTGGCGTGTGTTCCCTCCGCATTTCCCACTGTCCCGGTGTCAGCCGGGCCATCGTTAAGTCGGTCCTTACCTGCTTGGGTACCGGAGGGTATGCGCACCTCACCTAGGCTCGCCTGAACTTTGGAAAGGGCTAACTAAGAGGAAACAATTGGTACCGTTGTTGAGGAAGCTGTGGGTCAGGAGGAAAAGGACGAAGGTGAACCTGTAGGTGTGGTGGTCAGTGTGGGGCTGTGGTACCTGGGAAGAGGCATGCTGCACAGAAGGGACTTACTCCTCTAAGGCAGAAGAGGTAGTCTGGTTTCCTGCGAAGAAGGGCAGTGCTCTTGGCTGGCCTAGATCTCTCCTAGGAATGTTCAGCCAATGCAGCAGTTACGCTGTGATAAGGTTGGATGACCTTCTTGTCTTTCTGCTGAACTTGCTCAGCAGGTATTGATCATATTGATGTCTTTCTTGGGGCCCCAACCTGGACATGGAAGTCTAGACATGGTCTAAGATACTTGTATTTAGCTCATCCTACACCCCCAAACACAGTAATGTAATTTTCCTTCCTTCCTTTCATTGTATTGTGAAGCTGTTCTGGCTGCTTGGCATCCCAGCCTTGAAGTACCGTACTCTTGGTGCCAGTGGCTGTGGAGTGAGACAGCAGGTCTTGATCCTGGCTTTGAGAACAGGAGGGACTGATTTGGGCAAGCAATAAAAATCCAGTATGCTTGAACACTTACCTTGTAATCTTGGATTTGGCTGAGAGAATTGCGAAGTAGAGGCTCCAGTCTGTGCCATGGAGGGTTTTCAGTGGAGCTGTTGAGCTAATCCTATCCTGAAGCAGACATGGAAGCTACACTTTCAGTGATGCAAGGATTTTGCCTAGGTAGCTAACAGTTTTCCAAGGGGAAGTGTAAAGAGTGGGTATTCCTGTTGTCCAGACCCGGAACGTTCCTGGACTGCATTTCTGATGGATGGCAATAAGAAGATAAAGTTTGGTTGCAGGAAACTTTGGTAAGTGGAGAGCCTATCAGATGGGATTTGGAAATATTCTTCTATTAGAAAAACTGGCAATCCTTTGTAGAAGTCAAGTCAGAGGTGAAGTTAGGCTGAGCATTATGCTGATTTAGGTGTTCAGTATTAAAAATACTGCACATGGTGCTCTTTCCCAAGAGCTGTTGGTCACTGACCTGAATGTTTCCCTGTAACCTCTTGCAGGGTGTGTCTGTGCCTGGTTCTTGTGCAGCACGGTTAGATGCTCTAGAAAAGTTTGAACTTGACGTCCTGGAGCAGCCCTTGGTGGCTGCTTCCAGGATGAGTAAACTTAATTTCAGGCCTGTGTCCACACAACCAGATTCTGAGGAATGGATAGATACACCTTCCCTCACCTCCCTGAGAGGGCAGTCTCCATTGTATGCCCACTGCTTTCTTCAGCTGGGCAGAGCCACGTGAGAGAATCAGAACTGGTCATGGAGAATCAGTTCTAGTTCACAGCTAGCCCTGATTCTGCAGCAGGGAAGATACACCACTGGTGAGGGAGGAAGATGTTTGATGTGGTGATTCTCTTTTTTCACCTCCCTTGCACTGTACAGTTTGTGCAATGTCACACTGTCAGGTTCATCCCAGGCACCTTGTCTGAATGCTGGGTGGTGCTGAAGTGTGAATGAGAGCAGAGGTGAAGGGCTTTGCTGCCAGACACTCCAAAGAGGCACTCTCTTCCTCATTACCTAAGCTGGAATTCTGTGTCCTACTCCCCCTCCCTTCAGACCTGAGCCCCTCTCTGTATTGGGTGCAGTGTTTGCTGTGCCTGTGCCAGGTCTGCCCTGCTGCATTATGGAGTGGGCCTGGGCTGTTTGAGTTCCCTGGGGTGGTCAGGACACTGGGATTTACAAATGATGTGGCATGGGCAAGAATGGGTGGGCAAGTGGTGTGGCCACTCTGTGTCTTGGACAGCAAACCCCTCCAGAAGTTGAGAACTCAGTTCCCAGTGGTACCACAGGTTGCAAGAGGAGGTGTGTCATTTGCATGTGTTTGCATGAAGATGTCCTTTGCATGTGTTTTCTATTGAGACAAACATGTTTTGTTTATATTGCTCTCTATCTCTCAGATTATCATCAAATGGGTTTCACTTTCCACAAGTCTTGACTTAGGAACTGGGGCTTATGCCCCCACCCAGAAACACCCACAGTGCCTGAGCTATCCTGACTTGCACTGTAATGGTGAACCCTTTGGTGTGATCTTCACCTCCTGGGACTCTCTTTTAGGCAAGCACTGACGTGGTGGACTGAGAGCCTAGAAGAACTTTAAACAACTTCTTTACTGATAGTGGCAGGAAAATTTCTTGAGATAGATGCAGTTGTCTTTTTTGTGCCAGTTGCTGCTATGCCTGCATCTTCTCAATCCCAAGTTGCAAGGTTAGGAGCATGAAGACAGTTGTGCTTTTGTAGTAAGAGGGATAACAAACCATTAGTGTGAGGGTAAGAGAGTATCTGCATCTGTCCAGCAGTCAAGTGTTTTCTCTCTGACATATATATTCTAGCACTGGATTTCTTGGCATTTGGGCCAGTATAGCCAACTCCTGACTGCTTAGATGCCAGGGAAATCTTACAAGTGAAAATCTTTTGGGTCTGCCTTGCTGCTGTTGGTAATGTGAGGAGAGGAAAATGGGTGAAACACTATCAGGATGACAGATGATTCAACTTCAGCAAAGTTCAGTAAACAGAGAAATTATCTCCCATTTTGGGTTTTCAGGGAATAACACCTTTGTCTCAAGTGAAATATGTAGTACTGATCATCAAGGAAACAGAAAATGAAATCTTAATTTTAGCAAAATCAGTCATATAAAAGCTGAAATCTTCCAAAGTAAGTGATCCCTGAAGTGTTCCATCTACTATATCTGTGTTTTCAGTGGTCATCCACATGTACTTCAGCTTCTTCAGAAAGACTACAGTCGCTATAAAATAATGTAACATCATAGAAAGCAATGTAAGAAAAATTGCCAACCAGTTGTCAGTGGTTTGTAAACCCTTATACCTGTCCCTATACCAATATTCAACTTCTAAATAGAAATCTCTGGGGTTTCTACTGGGTGAATTAATTCCTTCCGTGGCACTTTATGCATATTTTTTCATTAGTTCAATGATTTTCAGATACATTTTCTCAGTTGCATCAAGGCCCCAGATGAAATCAAGGTGTCCCCATGCAGGAATATGCTCATGGTAAATGAGATTAGTGATCCGAGGAAGTAGCCTTGCCATGTCTTTTGGGTCTGCAAATTTGTCCTCTCCACCACTCCAAACAGCAGTTGGTATCCTGATGTCCTCTATCTTGTACACAGGAGGAGCAGTCTGTAAGACAGGGAGCAGAGCTGAGTGAGAGCTGTTCTTGTACCAGAAGCTGTGTTTGGAGAAAGGTTTCTGTGCAAGCATCTCTCTTTGCCTTTTTCTTCTGCCCTGCCTACAGTCAAACCATAAGGACGAAGGCCAATCTCTTATTGTTCATTGCCCTAACCCCAGTCCCTGCCTTGATTATCACCACAGAAGAAATTAAAGAAACACAGAAAATTAAAATGGAAATTATCTGACCTGAGCCAAATGACAGTGCAGGATGGTTATTTGTCATTGTGGTAAGGGACCATACACAAGATGGTTTTTAACTGACCCCTATTATTAAAGGGTGGTTCTGTTATCTTTTTCTGCACTGCTTTTTGGGCAATTTTCTAACCTTCCATAGTATTGGGAATAAAACCTTGTCTATTTCAAGATTTAAACTTCAGGTATTTTAAGACTGTATGTGTGCATGAAAGGCATCTGAGAACTCTTTGGAATCTTTATCCACCTGTAAAATAATGTGCCACCCATAAAATAACCTGCCCTGACTTAAAAAGCTCACTACAAGTCAACTGATCTGACCAAGCCTCAAAAAATAGTCAGGCAAGTTATAGGTGTTGCAGGAGGAGCACAGCATTTCTGAGTGTTGACTAGGCAGTAACCAAAGCTCCTGCAGACCTTAGTTCACCCCACCAGTCTCCACTATGCCATACTGGATCATCACTTATGTTTAATTTTTACAGCAAATAGCCTCTGAAAACCAAGGTATGCGTTTCCACTTTTTTTTTTTTTTCTCCCCATTTTAGTCCTTAACTGAAAGGCAGACCTTCTGGATTTTTGAGGAAGTGAAGAGCTTTGTACTCATCCAGTCCCAGGACCTGGGTGGGGCTCTTAGCCTTTTGGGAATGGCAGGTAAGTTGATGTGTCATCGGACACATCCCTGCATCAGTAGGGCAGGCTGCAAGAATCTGCATACACCATGTTTGTGAATAGATTTTACAATTATGAGTATTAGATTCAGGTGAAACCTTACCTAAGACCACCCTCCCCCTCTTTTTGTAGCACTCAAGGTGCTAAAATAGGAATTTTTCTATTCTTAGTTTTGCCAGGACACAAGGATGAGTTCTCAGAACAATGTATTGCCTCACCTGGTTGTATTTCTTCATGTTCTCCCTACAGCCATAGTCATAAGCTTGAAACTGGTCTGCACATAATATCTGTTAACATTGTAACAAAGACAAATGAAATGAGAGTGTTAAGAGACAGTGCAGAAGCTATTTTTTTGCATGTGATTGCAGTCAGAGCTCAGGCAGGAGACAGGATACCAGGGTTACTCAGGAGGGATTGTGGGATAAGTGGTTTCACCACCTTTCCCCTTGCTAACATCCCTCCTGATCTTCAACCACCACCCTTGGTGTGTTCAGTTATTAAAATCTTGCTGCCCTATCTTAGTTGGCTCTTTAATTAGCTATGGTGACTCTCTGTGATGCAGGAGCATGTCAGGGCTCTCAGTAGCCTGGGATACCTCCTCACACACCTCGAATTCTGTGTGCCTGTTTGGACTGGTCTGGTCTGCTCACAGAAGTGGCAACAGTTTGAGAGGCTCAGTACTGCACCTGAGAGTACTGGGAGCAGGGTGTGGTTACCTTCACACTGAACTGTTGTCTTCTGTGATTTGTCTAAAAGGTAAATCAAAGTAATAAAAAATTAACCTGTGTTACTGATAATGTGTGTGCATTTGTTTTTTTTTATCTGAACCTCTAGGTAACTGAAGATATGACAGAAATCTGCTATCTCCTCTCTGTTTTGTGGCTCTGGGAGTTGGGTTTCTGGTCTGGATACCAGGAATTTGAGGCAGGGGGGTGTAGAGCAGCACACATGTATTTAGGTGCTGGTTTAAGTGTCATGGTTCACTTAGAGTTCACTTAAGTTCACAGTTCACATACAGTGGTGTGTTTCTGAGCCAATGCTGTCTTGCCCTGAGCTGATTTGGAGCCTAGGCAGGGAAAGCTTAGGTATGAAAGTGGCATGAGATGCCAGCAGAAGAGGCAGTTCCCCATTTTGCCTTTGTGCCAGCAGAAACATTTGTTCAGTTAGCTGGCCTTTGGAGGTAATCCAGGCTGCAATTAACCTTCTGGGAGACAAGCTTTAACCTAGATCACTTCTTAGTTTGCTTCATCCCTGACTGCTCAAGTTCTCACTATTCTCCCTTGCAAAGTGCTATCTATCCTCTGCGCTTGTGTTCACTTCTGCAGCCTTCAAGGCACACGTCTTCATAAATGAGGAAAAAGGGTGGAAGCCTTTAGAGCCCAACATGGAGAGGTGTGATGTGCCCCAGGGAAATCTTAGAGCCTGGTACCAAAGGGGCAATTTGGGGAATTATCTGGTGAGCCATGGGAAACAGTGCTCCCTCTGTGACAGGTGAGAAAATGAGATGGGCAGATTCCCAGATCTGTCACCTCTGAACTTCTCTGTTGACTGTCAGTTGCATAAAAAGCCATAAAAAAGTGTGTTTGTGTGTCAGTACAATTATGCCTGATGCCAGTGAATAAGATTCTGTACTGATGTCCCAGCTGAGTAATGTCCTGCATATGCATCTGCTCGACTCTGGAGACAAAGCAAAAGGGTTATTAAGGCAGAGATCCAGTGCTGGGACAGAATAAAGCTGTGAAGACCCTGAGCAACATAATGCTGCTGTGTTAAAACCCCATTTTTATAGGATATTCTTCAGTTATAAAAAAGGCAGTTGAGGAAAGACTCACAAATATGTTAGTTTGCAGTAGGAATGATTACATAAGATTTAATACTTTTGGGATGGTCATTTCAACATTAATCCTTAGCCATAAAAAAACCATAATTCTGGAAGTGTGTATGGCCTTTATTTTCCCAGTTTCTATGATTTTTATGATGCTTTAAATGATGCATAATCAGTAGAGAAAGATTGTTAAAACACAGCTCTCTTGAGCATAATGAAGCTGCATGTGTGAGAGCTTTTTATGGGCACACTTGTTAAATAGTCTGAGAAATGAAAGGTGACTGGAGAACGGACACGTGAAAGGTCTGTAAGAAAAACAGGTAGCAGCCAGAGCAAAGGAATGCAAACCCTCTGTTGGGAGAAGTGTGAAGAAACAGCTTTGAGTTTTGGCTGGAAATGTTTTGATGTGTAACAAGCAAAAAGAAACCATCTCTTATGCTCAGATGAGCCAGGTGTCTTGTTGTTTAGAAAGGAAAATATATGAATTGTGCAAAAGAGATTTTTCTCCACCCAGTTGCCCTTCAAAACTACTTCAGATTTACTTGCATTAAACTTTTCTTGGGTGTGCTTACCATGTTAATGTTTTGTATCCTGCCCCCTGCTATGTAGCAGAAGATATTGCCACAAACTTCTCCCAGACAAGCACAGAACTGTGTTGCAGGTCCTTTCATCACTTCATGGTAGTGAAAAACTCCTTTGCAGCCAAGTAGTAACTGAGGGGAGGAAAAGTGCACTGTTTTAGCTGTTGCAGGATTATTTCAGGCAGAAAACTCCCTCTTCTTTAATAGCCTTGCCTCTTCCCTAGAGGCAGGATTGCTGAAACTGCTTGTCATCCCACTATCCTTTACAGCATGTTCTTCCCAAGGGCAGACCACATGTTCTTCCTTCTTGAGACGAGTGCTGGAGGTCACTGTCCAACTGTTTTCAGTGTACTGGTCTCAGTGAGAAAGGAAGTTGGCTGCACTGATGACTGCAGAACATAGGGAGTCCCTTTTTGCCCTAATATTTTTTCCAGGCAGGTGCAAGTGGTACTGTGAGTATTACAACTAAGTAAAGAGGGATCAGACAAATGACACAAATGAGAAGGGTGTAGAGCTGAATGCTCTGTAGTCACATCATGGGTACAGCTTGGAGAAAAAGAGGATGTGCTCCTGTGGTTTGACATAAATTACAGCATGCATGATTTCCACATTCCCAGCAAATGCTATTAAATTTATACCTTCTGGTGTTTAAGTTTCATTTATCACTTAACAGGTAAATATTTCACAAGCAAAAATGAACTGCATGTCTGATAAAATTAAGATGTGAAATATCTTACCTGTAGTTTTTATTAGTGCTTAAGGCTAAATTTAGTAGAATATATTAGATTTCCTTTGCTCTGGTATTTGAAAGTTTTCTTCAGAAATATTTGATTTAAAGAAATAGTGGTGAAAGTATGCCTGCTACCTTAAAAAATTGCAAAAAAGAAATGTGAAATCTTGCAGCTCAGCTCTCTGGAAAGTCTGAAGTCTGCAGGCACTGTCAGCAGTCTGATACACTGAATTCAGTTCTAGCTCATCACCCCTTGAAAGTTCAGGTTGCATGAGTGCAGTAGAGACAAAGCAGACAATGATGTCTTTCTCTTTAGAAGAAATGTCTTACCCTGATCAGTGACTGGGGAAGCTGTGTGAGTGTTAACATAGGACTGATAGCATGGGTGATGGTGACTACTGGTGCCAAAGCAAAGAATGCTTTAATCTTCTGAGACAAATCAGGATAAGTATAAAATGCTATGAAGCCTGCGAGCAGAGAAGTCAGGTTAATGAAGAGATCTCCACAGACCAAATAAGTAAAAAGCAGTAGTCAGCAAAGAAGTGAGATTAGATTAGCATCCCATTGTCTGTTTTCCACTTCTGTGCTGCAGATCTAGTAAGATGTTTGATTCTTGCTTGAAACTTTTATTTGGAAAATAAAGTTCATTCTAAGGATACAAGCTCATTAGAACATCTCCTGAGATTTATCTTCTCAGAACTGACAATTTTGTGTTAAGGCCAGTTTTGGTTGATAAGGTCTATTTATCAGATTTTTGAAATTCATGTTCTCACTGAAGTTCCATAAATTCTAATAAAAGAAAGAGTTTCTCAGCTTGCAGTCTCTGAAAGACTGTATGTTTTTATGCTGGCATTCAGCAATACAATAATTCTCTGGAGATTAAGAATAGATTTTTTCCATGTAGCTATGCACATACTTGGGTTAAAGTGAATCACACATAAAGGAAGAGTATAGGGGAGGAATTAAAACTAAAAAGGGTTTGTTCCATCCCTTTTTATGAATGTGTTTAAATTTCTCTACTGATGGATTTGACTGGTTGACATAATTATCTAGAGACAAAGAAGGTGGTGACTTGGTCTGAACTATTTATTTGGCAAAGAGACTCTTAGAATGCACATATGGGAAGAAAGGACAATGATTGTCTAAGAATGCCACTTCCCCCATTTTCTGCTCTGTTTCTAAACTGGCTTTTGTAAAAAGATAATGGTACACCATGATATAAACCCCAGTGTCTGCTCACAGATCTTACATATAAATCCCAAGCCCTAACACTGACTGTTTTGTGCCCAGACAGCTCTAACATTACCTGCAGTTGACCCTTCAGAGTGCCCAACATAGTAAACATCCTCCTGTCCGGTTTTATTCATGATGAAGTACAGCTCTGCTGGAATATCATATTTACCTATCTCATCGAAGCTACAGGGAGAAACACAAAAAGCTGGCAGACAATTTGGCAATCACAGTGAGTTACTGATTGTCAGTTTTGGTCTTTGCACCAGGCAGGACCCATTCAAGGAGGAGGAGGCACAGTGTGTCTGCATCCTTGCTTGAGCTGGGGAAGTGGGCAGAGGGGTGCAGCTGTACAGCCTGGCTGCCTGATGCCTTGGGCTCTCTGTGGAGGAGGTGCCAGTTTCATCTGACAGCTGCAGCCCTTGGGGAACTGAATTTAATCAGTGCTTTCACCCACATGGATTACAAGAAATATTTTTCTCTCATTTAACATCAGTTGTGGTAGATCAGATTTCTAGGCTGAGCTGAGTAGTCTCCTTTCTGCACTTGGGACATGGTATCTGGTGGGACACTTCAAGGTTATGGATGCCTCCCAGTTTTGGAAGCCTTTTCCAAAAGAAACCAGCATGGTGTATGGACAAAGGTGACCTTTGTACTTCCAGCTTTGCTTCTGTGTGTGCTGATTCCAGAAGAGCCTGTCCAGACCAAGCAGCCAATTCATTCTCATAACCTTCCTGGTATGCCCAGAAGTGGCTGCCTCTGTAGAAAAGAGTTTGTCTAGTCTCCTTAAATGTTGCATGTCCCACTTGAAGTCAGATTATATGAAAACCTGTAGTGTTTTCATATAATTTAGAAGGGAATTTTTTCATATAACCAGAAAGGGAAAGGTTCTGCATTCTAGTAGCAACTGCCTAATCTTCCTAGCTCCATGAAAGTTGCTTTCTTCAGAAATTCTTTCTCCACAGAGTACCTGAACTGCCAGAACTCTTTCTGGCAGGGCTTAAGGGTCTTGTGTTTCAAAGACCAGGTGTTCCCTCGGCTGTTTCCCAACCAGACATCATAGCCAGCATCTGCGAGGAGGAAGCCCAAGCTGTTGTTGGGCAGGTTGGAAATCCACTGAGAAGCATCTCCTAAAATACCATGATGTAGCAAGACTGAAGGCTTCTTCCCTGAAACAGGAGAGATTTTCTTAGGCTGTAGAAGTAATAGGTAATGTGTAGTTAAAACGGGTGCAGAATTTGGTTTTTCAGGTGTGTTTAGCCGATATACAGAACTCAGGCCACATTCTAGGCTAAGTGCCCTTGTTGAGATGGAAAGGTATGGGACATGTCATTGTATATGCAAGGGGGAAAGATGGGGAATCCATGTAAGAGTTGGCTCTCAGACCTTCATCATGTCCTATATGCCATACCTGTATTTTGGCTTTTCCTTTCAGCGGGAATTCTGAAAACACCCAGAATGTATCCATCCTCTGTTGTAACTTCATATTCCTCGCTGGGGAATCCATTGTATCTGATAATTCCACTCTGGGGAAAGCCAAAGGAGAGTTTTCATTTGCAGTCTAGATATTGGTGTAGGAAGTGTTCAGAGGCTGCTTCTGTCCAGGAATGTGAAGCTAGCCAAGAGCACGCCAAGAAGATAAATGTGATAACATATTGCTAGCCTTTCTCTACTGCTCTGTGTTGTACTGGTAGGGAGGGACACCGAAAGGCATTCCTGCAGGAAAATAAATGCCAGGTCTCTCTCTTTTGAGGATAATCCAATAGCTGCCATGCCACAGCCATGGAGGCCAGAGGACGCAAACAGCAGCAAGAAGAGTTGGGATGTGCTTCTGTGATGTGGTTTGTATATTCTACTTAATGCTGTATCGCTCCAATTGTAGTAATTGCTTTAGCTGTGGTACTCAAGCACTACACAGGCTTATAAGAGTATCAGGATGCACCAAAGTCTTCTTCAGACCTGCTTAGATGGTAGTTGTCTGGTATTTGATTCCCTATTATGGGACAAAGTGAGTGACTAACTTTTTGGGAGATAGTTTGTCATTTTTTGCAAGGCTGATACAGGCATGTAGCACGATGTCCTGCCTTGGAATCTGGTCAATCCTCTCAAATAATGCCCAGTTTTGCAAGCTATTGGTCGTGGGCTGAGAGGGAGGATCATGTTCTCCTTTTGGTGTTGAAGTGTGCTAAAACCAATCTGACACATCAACCCCAATGAGGCAAAGATCTGGCAGATAAGCTGCTAAGCTGACCTGGAGACACAATTGGTAGTCAATCACTTCATACTATCAAAGGCCAGTCCACTTTCATATGGTTAAGTTCTCCCAGCATATCCCTTCTTGGAGTGTGTATGAAGATTTCTCCTTTGTGTGGGGACACCCCTCAAAGTTACTCCTGAGCAAAAGAGATTTTGCCCATGGATGTTGGTATGGGTGAGGGTGAGTTACCTCAATCTTTACTTTAATAATTGTTTCTTTTTGTTAGCTTTAATACAATTGCTTTTATATGATTGCTTTGATATAATGCAGTGTTCTAGCCTATCTTATACTAGAAGTTTTAGCTACTGTACTGTGTAGAAAAGAAATCTGATTAGGATAATTTTGTCTAATCATTTAATATAAAAAATAATCATTCTTTTTTATATAAATACATCTGGTTTGGCATCGTTAGTCCTGCAGGACAAAGTTGTGGAATGTTCAGTCACACCTTTGTAAGTCCTTAGTCTTCAGCAGTGACAGTTGGAGGCTAAGAATGGATTCAGCTGCACCCAGGCTCCTCTCTGAGCAGGAGTTTACAAATCAAGGGGGTCCTTTCAGCACCTCACAACTCAATGGAAAGGCTTCTCTAAGGAACATTGCCTGAAGCTCACACTCTTCTCCCCAACAAGGTTGTGAATTTCTAGAGAGTAAACATGCAGCAGTATCTCTATCTGTTCCACAGTGAATCCCTTCTTGCCAAAGGAGGTAAAGCAAGCCATGTAAGGTGGGTCTCCTGTTACAGACTCACTCACAGCATCACCTACGACACTCCTACCACTGTGAGGAAATTCTTGGTGATTCAGAGCAAGGGGTTTTTGTTGTGAGGATCTGCTGTTTGAAGAAGGGGTTCAAGCACCCTTACCACTGTTCTAGGCAAACAGGTTAGAGAAGGGCATGCCTTGAGACTAGAAGCCAGCCTTTGTTTCCTCTGCAAAGGAATCCCTCTCTTGGGCTCACACTGTTGGGATAGGAACATCAATATTTTCTCCACAGCCATGCTCACAGTGCCAGAGGGACCTCTTTGAAGGGAACTTACTTTAGCCTCCTGACAGGCACTGTTAGGCAGTGGCAGTGGGAGAGAAGCTTTGGAAAGAAAGGGAGAGAAGGTGACCCTACTTACAACATTCAGGAAGCATTCGGGGTCACGACTCTTCTTGCAGTGGCTCGTGTCAGCGCTCAGCATGGAGGCTGCTGTGAATCCTGCTGAAAAGGCAATTCCTTGGGAGCAGAGCAGCACCAGGAGGCACCACATCTTGGGGCTGTGGGGGAGAGCACATGGAGGGGTGTTTGTGTTAGGAAGAGAGTGGTGTGGAATTCCACAGGAAGACCCAAGGGGAGTCTCCTGAAGGTTGCCCAAGGTGTGTTCCCCAAGGGCTGCTGGAATAAGTACCTGTGTGAGGAGGGGCTGTCTGCAGCTCACCCTGTTTGATATTGGCCAGGAAAGAGTCAAAGGCTCCAGAATGAGAAGGAACCAACCCGGGGGCCTGTGTTTATATGATATTGACACTAGTTTGTGCTGCATGCCTTCCTTTCTCTCTCACATGTATCTTTTCTATTGTAAATCTATCTTTCTTAGAGGAAAGGCTGAATTTTCATGGATTTTAGGAACTGTCTGGTGGGCACAGCAAAGCTTGTCTGAACAGAAATTGTAGTGCTCTCTATGTAGTTAATGTCCTGCTTTTTGGCTGTAGCCACCTTTGTAATTAGCATGGAGGAAACAGGTAATAAAGCCAGAGTGTCTTATCTTAAACACCATGGGGAAGAGTGTCATTAAGACTTGGAGCATGTAGAAAGGATAGGTAAAATATTTGTTTTCTCTAACCTTCTTAATGAAGAAATGAAGGAGTGAGTTGTCAATTATTTTCATTTTTTATTAAATCTATCGTATCCCTTGAGTCACTAGAACATTTGGATTAAACCACAACTGGAATATTTATATATATATATANACATCCAAATACACTGTAGTCTATTCACTTTGTAGAAAAACTCTCCAATTCTTCTGTCAATACAACAGAAATCACTGGCCATTCCAGAATGGCATTTCTTGGGAACATGCATTTTTGAGGACTGTTCTGCACACGTGACCCCAACAGGCCACAGATTGCTTTCCTGAGAGCACTGTAACTCATGCAGTTTGTGGCAATACAATCTCTAGTGCTTGGAATTTAAAGAGGCAAATGACCTTCTGTGACTTTTATTGAATATGCTGAGAGAAATGCAACTCTCTCTTAAACTTAATTGATATCTGGTTTAAAAAATGAGTTTACCTTATTATTGTCCTGGTGAAGGCCCTTCTGAAAAATATTTAGTTCCTTTCTGGCTCACATGAAGCTTTTGAAGTGTTGTCGAATTCTGTCAGGAAGTAAGAATCATGTTTCCTACACAGACTGAGTAGGTGACAGTTTGCCCGTGCACTGAGTCTTGGCACCTGTGGAGAAAAAAACCTTATTAATCCAAAAAAATGTTAAAGTTTCAGGATTCTAATCTTCATTTACAGCATGACAAAGAACACTGAAGCAATATGTGAAGCAGAAGTGAACCTATGACTATATACATTTGCATGAGTCTCATACCTCATCGTGGTTGGGCTGCTTAATTGTTCTTTAACTGATGCTGTGACCAAAGTAGCCACTTCAGTGCTTTTCCAGAGGACCTGAGATATGATGCTAGATTAAATGGTAATTTACACTAACTTGGGAAAAGTGTTGCCTGAAGATATTGCCCTGCTTTGTAGAGGGTGGGCTTTTTTTTTTGTTGGTTTGTTTATTGGGTTTTTTTTAATACGTTTTCAGATTGACATACATTTATTTATTTGTGTTAGGAAAAGATTAATTAAAGTACTAAGTTGTTTTATGTAGCACCTTAGTGATTCAATATTTCTTTTAGCAAGCTGTAGTTTATAAATTCCAACAAGCTGGTCAGTAGATGCAGGAGGATGTGAACATCTTAGGATCTGGTTGTGAAGAAATACTGGTGAGGAAGACCTCTTCACCTCTGAGGTATTACTCACTCTTGCATGTCCTTAGCCCAACAGGATATTCAGCACATGCTGAAAGATCAGTGTGTTGTGAGGATCCCAGTGAGTTTGTCACAGGTAGGTGTTATATCTGTTTCTGTTACATGCCAGCCTAATTTTCTTCAGATAAACAGCCACTGAAGGGGTTAGAACTGGTGCCAGCAAATGAACATTTCAGCCAGTGGTGCTGTCCTGCTTTAATCAGAGGAGGCTGGAGATGAATAAGTAATTTTATATGGTTCTTCACCTCGATGGAGAGTAAGTATGGAAATTGCTTGGACATAGAAGTTCTTGAATGTAAGGCAGAGGGCTTGGATTTAAGGTGCATGCTTACATGCATATGTTTTAAAATATGTTTTAAAATTTGCTTGAATTACATGAAACGTTTTGAACGAAATGATTTGAACTATAAAAGGAAAAGCTGTTTTGAGGTGAATGCAGACACTTGAAATACACATGCCTTACTTGGAAAAACTGAGTGCAGTACAGGAATGGTATCAGCATCTTAACCTCAGGGCCATCAACAATAATTCCCTTCCCAATTAGCATATAAAATTATCAGGTTAAACATGAATCATATTCATTGTTTGTGCTGGGCTAGGAAGAGACGACCGAGCAAAAGTGATGAAAGAGGCTGGCCTGTTTAATTAGAGAATGAGAGGCTCATTACACTGGGAGCTCATTAAAGGTGTGGGATCCGGTTGCTTCCATTTTCCTGACAGGCATTTGAGGTGTTCTTGCAGAGGGTTTGGAACGTGTTTTAGTCTTGACAGTAGCTTGGGTCACAAACTAGCTACAATTCTTTGTTATTTTAAGTTTTAAGTTTCATGCTCTTTATTCTTTTCACTCCCCCATTTCTTTACCTGTGAAACTTTCTTCCCCTCTCCCTCCCTCCTCTTCTAGACCTGTTTTGCTACTTTCCTTTTTTGGTAACTGGAGATTGTTATTGCAAAAGTGACAAAGGAAAATGCCTGTGTGTTGTAACTTGTTCCGTCAGTCTCCCGTAAGCTGCTGTTCTCACGTTTACCTCCCTGGGTTGGGCTTCTGAAGACAATTGTTTCATGCTACCAAGTAGAAAGCACTGAAAGGAAAGGTAGCTTGAGAAAAAGTGATACTTTTAAGTTAAATATTAACCATATTCGAACAAGCTCAAGCGCATTTCGAGTGAGGTTAACGTGTTGGGCTGTTGAACAAGAAGGAACTCAAGAGTGAAGAACAGGCATGGGGATACTCTATTCAGAGGTACGTGACCATTTTCTGCAGGTACTGGAGCTGCTGAAGGTGTGGATATTCACTGGGCTTGGTTTGTTCCCTTCACAGCCTCCCATACACAGGCTTATACAGATCTGGAAGTTTTCTCCCCCTTTGGAACTGTTTTCCTTTGTCTATTACAAGCTGTCAGTAGTATGGTTTATAGGAGCAAAGAAAATGCAATAACTGGTGTAATTATGTGGCTTCATAGAGTATGTGTTCAACATTTTTTGTTGTTCTGTGTGGAGATCAGATGATTCTGAACATGGTGCAAGCAACAAACAACTTTGCAAAAAGCAGACAACTCCTTGGCTTACACTGAATACAGATAATAAAGCCAATGCTTTATTATGCCATGTTGATTTAGAAAGGTAATTTTTTTTTTCTTATCTTTATGGCTTTGTCCTCAGACTATGGTTCATTTAACATTTTCCTGTACTTCAGCATAAATTCTACCTAAACTTATTCTTTTATAAATTTCCCATTTGTACGTGTGGGAACAAATGAGGATTTTGGACCTCTGTGACTTTGAAAAGAGTGCATTGCACTGGTGTTTCCTTTTCTGGAGACAGCATTACATAGCTGTTGCTTTTAAAGGTTACATTTCTGTGCTCAAAGCCACCCTTTTATTTTTAAAAAGCTATTTAATGAAAGCAGGTATCTTCTCCTCTTTCAGTGTTATCACAAGGAGCTTGAATCTGTGCATTCATAAGGTGATTGGCTGAATAGACTGTCTCCTGTTCTGAAAGGATTTCTTGCCTCTCTCCAGACCTGCTACTCTGAGATACCATTGCAGGGGAAACCACAGTCATCTAGTTTAATTACACTGGTGTTTAAAGAATGTTCAAATGCTGTCTATATTTTTCATGCTTGTTAGGTTAATATTTTCATATACATTCATTTTCTTTCTTTAAAAATGTTGAGATGCAGTTTTCTGGGTAAATTATGGTTAATTTATACAGGATGGACAGCTAGAGAACTAATAAAAAAAATTGATAATTGACTTTTCTGAGCAGTATGTATTGGATATTACTCAGCAACCCAAACATAATTTAGACTTTCCTGTTCAGTTCATAATTCATTTGGAATAATTTTAGTGCAAAGGAAGAGACTGTGGATTGGTTCAGAATATTTTGACATTACAAAGGGTCTTCTTTTTTTTTTTTAAACCATTGCAAAGAGTTGATGTAATTTAGGCAATCCCCTGCTGTTCTAAAGGAGGAAGCAAATTTAAACTGAAATTGCTCTCCAAGTTGCAAGACAAGCTTTACCTTCACCTCCTCTCTATTGGTTGAATGCTTTGTCCTTCATACTGTGCCTTTAACCTTTACTTCCTGTGTGGTAGAACTTGCTAAATAGCTCGAGGGTTATCAATGGCTCAGGAAAGCTAAGCAGAGAGAGATGCAAGAAACTCTGAAAACAAACAGACAACTTCAGATGTGGCAGTTCATCTGGATCTGAGTAAACTACTAGGACCTGACATCAATCACATTCCACAATTGATTTAAAAAAATTTAAAAATCAGTCTATAACTGTCCTTCCTGACAGTGAAAGTTTTATTGCTTTTCTTGCACCCCTTATGTGGTGATCTTGTACTGAGTGATCTCAGCCATGAAAACCCTTGCATGTCCTGTGAGTACTTCTCACCTTTCCTGAAGTCTTAGATACTGAACAATTAAATCCTGGTCTGAAAGGCTTGCAGAAGAAGTATTGTAGAAAGAGAGATTTTAAACACTCAGTCATTGGCATATCTAATATTCAAACTTTATTTTCCAGTCTCCAGTGCATACCCACTCCGTTTTTTTCAGCTGAGCAGACTGTGCTCTAGTTCATGGTTAGCCCTGATGCTGGGAAAAGGCACCTCTGGTGAGGGTGGAAGATGTTTGGTGTTGTGAATCTCTTTTTCTCCCTCCCTCCCTTCCACTGTGTGTTTTGTGCAATGTCACACTGTCAGGTGCCCAGCTAAGCAAATCAGTCTTTCTTCAGGCTCTTCATATTCCTCAGTTGCAGAGATATTTCATGCTCCTGCCATAGTCTGATCTCATTTTTGGACCCAAGTGACAAGAACTGTATATATTATGCCAGTTAAGTGTCTTCTATAACATCTCTTTCTGTGAGACAGGCTCTTTAATATGTTTATTTATAGTTGCCTTTCTTACATGAGTGACTGATTGCCACCTATTTGTAATTTTTCTTTCCTTTATACTTTCATAAAACATTTTTTTAATCCTTATTGTTATTGATATCAGTGTCGTGAACTTATAGTTGTTTGTACTGTTTGTTCCTTCTTATAAATATTCTGCTACTATATTTGCTCTTCCAGCCATGGAGTTATGTTTGCCAGTTTGGGAGGTATATTACAAGTTTAGCCTGTGGGACTTTTCACCTTTCTTTGACTAAAAGGTATTTTCAAGAATACAAACCAGGAGAGTGGGCCTCAAAAAAATCCCATACAAACAGGAAAAAAGTTTCTGTTGCTTTGTTGTTTTTTTCTTTAAACATGAGTGGAAGATGTTAATGCAGAGAGTATAATTTCTACAAAGAATCCCCACTCCAGGGGAATAATAATGATTAAAAATATACTTTAAATACATCAGTTACCCAGGTATTAGTTGTTGGAATGGATGAGAGCTGTTTCCTTGCATTCTCTGTGCCCTGGATGTTTTCTGAGAACAGCTGGTTTTGGTGGGTGCAAGAGCATGAGTGACTTGTATGTGCTGGTCTCTGTGCATGACTTCAGCCCCAGATAATGTGGTCTCTTAGGGACTGGTCTGTGTGGCATCATTTTTCATGGCTCTAGAACTGAGTCCAGCAGTAGTGTAAGGTTTAGAAACAGATCCCACGGGTCAATGAGAGTATCAGTCAGAAATGCCTTGGGTTTAACTGCCTAGCGAGTAAAAGTCTTGGAGGCAGTACAGAAGGAAAATCAAAACAGCATATCCTTTGGTGCCATGAGCTGCTGAAGTAGCAAGAATCAGTCTAGAAAGGAGTAAATTTATGTAGTGAATGACTGGGATTTGAGCAGGTGTTCAACCAAAGAGCAAATCTCCTGCATCTTTAAATAAGCAAAGCAATCCCAAAACCAGGAGTAGTAGGGAAATCAGAGGTGCACACAGACTCCACATGATCTTCTCTTTCCTGGCATGAAGATATGGTACTAGACACCAACAAGACAGAGAGCAAGGTTTTAGAGAAAACTGATCTTTTAGATGGTACCTGTGTGCAAGTCACCCCAAATGGGATTTAAAAGAGGTTTTTCTCCTCAAAGTCATTTAAAAAGTTCTGGTTCTGGTGAAGTGCAAAATAGCAAATGGTATACATAGGCTTATGTAAGAATACAGACAGGTGTGCAAAGTTAAAGTATGGTGTGTTCTTTGTGGATTTTTGTCTGACATAATAAAAACAAAACAAGAAGTGGTGCAAGGTCTGGTAAGTATGTAAATACCTTCTTTGGAAATAAATCACGTCTCTTATGCAGCTGTCCAGAAAACGAAGCAGTAATGATGCTGGAGATAAACCTGTGTTGGAGATCAAAATCTGGCTGAAAAAGTGTAAATTAGATTAATAATTTTAAGGCAGGAAGGCGTGGGGCTAGGGGGGAGGATGGTGGGGAGGGAACTAACTGGAGAAGTGAGGAAAGAGCTCAGAGTCAGGACTAGATGTTTTTCATGTAGAGTACTTAGGATGTGAAAAAAAGGAAAATGGAGAAGAAAAAAATTCAGATAATAATTAAAGTAAATTTCTATTTTGGAAAATGTTGGGTAAAATCCTCAGTATGAAAGAAAAGAGACTTATTATCCTTTTGACTGGAGAACTCAAATGCTACCAGTCTGCCCTACCCCTAAATGTTATTTTCTGCCTGTATTAGGCTGTTAGAAGCTCATAGTACTCCTGCCATTCTCAGCTTCTCATCAGTTTGAATTCTTACTGCTGGAGAGGGGAGGAATTGCAGTTTAGTTTAAGGATGTGCAGAAATAATGAGCAAAGAGCTGGCCAGCAAACATTTCTCAAAAGCCAAGCAGGATCTGACCTGTGGGCACACAGGCATGTGGTTTTTAGGTACTTCAAGGTCTAGAAAAGAAATATAGGTGGGGGCTTGGTTTTTCAACTTTCACCTGAAGTGTGGTTCTCTTCTGAGAATGGATGAGTCAGGAGTGGTTCCTTCTGTTCAGCAGTGCTCATCCAAAGGGAAGCCCTGATGTAAACTCGGAGATGTGGGCTTGTCCCTGCTTGCTGCTTCCTGCAGTGACCAGCTCCTGTGAGAGTGGAAGCCGGTTTTGTATTTTTTTTTCCTAATGGCTGCAAATAAACAGGATTTATTTCTTGGATTATAGAAATAGCATCCAGAATGAACAGAAAATCCATTCCACTGTGCAAAGGCTGTGACCTCTGGGGCTGAGAGCTGTGAGGCAGCTGTAGGAGTGTCTCCTACCACCATCTCCTGGAAGGCACCAAGAACTACAGCCTCTGTCGAGTCTTCTAGGACGCGCACGTAGTAAGCCGGAATGGGAAGTATGGGTGTCTTAGTGATACAAGTGCTGATGAATATTATCTTCTCACTTCAGCCCATGTGCCAGGCAGCTTACAACAACGATTTCAATAAAGTCCATCTCCTTTTGGAGTGCAGCGGCGACTATCTGAACATCCAGGACAGCTTCAGTGGAGACACACCCTTAATTTGTGCATGTAAACAAGGAAACAACAGGATAGTTAGCTATCTTCTTAGAAAACATGCTGATGTCAACCTCAGAAATAAGGTAAGTGGCCACTGACTCTTCCTTTGCAGGTTCTTCAGATTCTTCTTGCAGTTCCTTCAGATTCTTGGAGTGCCCGTGGGGACACTGGCAAGCACAGACAAACCTCAAGTTTGTTTCCTGCTGAGGCATGTGTGGAGAAACAGGTGAAACAAAAAAGCTTCCCTGCTTCTTTTGGGGCCCCGTGTAACTGAGTTTGTCCATCTCCACTTTGACAACCTGTAGCAAGTTTAACACTGCAGCACAAAACTTTACAGCCCTGCCCTTTAGTTGCTTTGGTACATTTGGCATTCAAACATTTTTTTAAGCTCTGTTCTCAGTAGGAATCTGTGTTGGTTATTGCTACTTTCCTGTATTTCTTCAATGTCCCAAAGGAGATACCTGAAGGTCTCCCATGTCCTTGCTGCAGTAGCCAGCATCTCTTTAAGAAGGGGGCTGTGGCCATTCCTCCTGCTGGTTTAACTCACTGTGTGGCAGTGGCAGCCACATGAGATACCCACTGTCTCCTTTGAATCTCTGCAGCCAGGCCCAGGTTTGCCAGTGTACTCCTTGCAATGTAGTCTGATTTCCATGACCCTCCACGTGTTAAATGTGCCTCTACTTGAAGGAAGCAAGATGCGTCTATTTCTGCTTGAAATTCACAGCAGCATTCCTATTAGATAGTCTAAAAAAAAGCTTGTGGAATTTAAAATTGTCTACTCTTATCAATACTAAACAAAGTGAGATCACTGAATCTGGCATTAATCAGAGTTATTTGGTGTTTAGAAGGACCGCACTTGCCTCCACTATGCTGTGAGAAAACGGTTCACTTTCCTTGACTACGTGCTCATCATAATCCTCATGCCAGTTATGCTTATTGGATATCTTCTGATGGTGAGTCTGGATGGAAGCAGGAATAACCCTGTATCTTTCCCCTGATCACATTGTTCATGGCAGTATACAGAATATGGACTGCTTTCTTGAAACCAGACTGAATGTGTATGACAGAAGGAGCAGGGATTTTGCTGTGAAGGACAGAATTGTATTACTGCATCAGTCTGGCATTTCCAAAGACCACACTCCTCTTTTTGGAAAAAAACACAGCACAAACACACTAAAGACTATATGCAGATGAATTGTTTTTCTGTGTAACTCTTTCTCTTGCACCAAACAGGTCTCAAAGACAAAACAGAATGAACACCTGGTCAAGATGTTGCTTAGAGCTGGAGTTGATGTGAATGCTACAGACTCTGTAAGTGGTTTTATACAAATTCAAATGTGGCTCACATGCGGGCAACAATGCTAAAAACAGGTTACAGAACCTTCCAGCATCATAGTTGGAGTAGGAGCATCAGGGACTGAACTGACTGAATGTACCAGGAGGATTCAGTGTTTCCCCTTGACACTTAGGCAACAGTTTTGTAATGCATACAGAAATAATTCCCCACTGATCAACTATTTCTCCCTTTCAGACCAATGCCCTCATAAGGGAATCCAGGCAAACTGGGTTGAGGCACTTATGTAACAAATATCTGATTCTGTAAAGATTCTAAAGACATAAGCATCTCAGTTTATCAGCAAGTATAAGTTTTTGAACTGGAACAGATTCGTGGGCTACAGGGCAAGACCCTGTGCCTTCTCTTGGTCTTCAGAGTGTGCTGATCTGCCCTATACAGAGTTATGTATCCACCAGCCCACCTGGGTGTGATAAAGCGCTCTTCTACTCTAAAGTAGAAAAGGAGAAACCCCAATATTTTTAGCAACCAAGTTCTAAAACACTGAAGTGCAAGCAAACAGCATTGTTTAAGACATAGTTTCTGAGATCAAGATCATGTAATCCTCCAAAATTATTGGTTTCTTGCTAATATATCAAACCTGTTTTAGCAGTACTTGTATCCCAGGGAAGGAATGATTTTTTTTTTTGTTCCTATTCTCATGGTAATGTATTTGTTTTACTGTGTAGTGTATTGTGACAGGAAATGTATGTGTGTTCTGTATCCAGCTGTTAGAGGAGAACTGATACAGGTAGTCCTACTTAGCTAAGGTCTACTGAAGAAGTCTGCTGTAGAAATAAAACTCATCTGCTCCTGCTTCCCTTCAGTCTGGCAGCACAGCCCTTCACTATGCTTGTGAAATGAAAAACCAGGCAGTCATTCCTCTACTGCTTGAAGCTCATGCAGACACTTCTGTAAAGAATCAGGTAAGGTGGAGGTGATAACTGTATTTGCTCATCATGGTGGAGAACCAGTAAGTACATTGTAGGCTTTAGCTGGTGCACAGCAGTTTAAAGGAAAGGGTGCACATCTTCCTGGCAGCCAATTTGTTTCCTGTTTGGTAGGAAACATTTGCTTCATTGCCTTTGTTGACAAGAGCAACTTTAAAGTATGAATCCTTCAGTGCTGGATTTCTACCCATAAATGCTGCCTGCATGTCCCCTGGCTTAGCATATCTCTTAGCTACCTTTATGTTGCCTCTTCTTAGCTCAGAGCTACTCTACAGTTGTTCCTAAGATGTTGGCTGCAGGGGAGGGAGAAAAGTCTTCTGAGATGCTTTTTGTGCTGTTGAGGACCCTTCTGAGAGGCTGAGTCAAGCTGCTTCTGCCACCAGAACAGCTCAAGTCTCGCCCAAATTGATACTGACCGGGGAGTATCTGCACTCTTGAGCTGAGGTGAGCAATGTGTTACCTATGTTGCTCTGGAAATCAAATCTTAGCTGAGCTCTGTACACTTGGATACCACTCCCAGGAGACAGTGGAAAGGCTGTCCTTACTGGAGGGGAGGTCTCTGTTCCTGTCTTCAGCCAGAGCAGCATTAGACCCAGAGTGTCCTGAAACCTTTGTTTTAGAGCAGAAGTGACATGGGACCTTACACAGGTGGCAAAGTCAGGAAATCTTTTTGTACTTGACCCCTGTCTACCATATTGCAACACATTTCATGTGTTTCTTTCAGGATGGAGAGACTCCCTTAGATATAGCAAGAAGATTACAGTTCCACAACATTGAAAGCATGATAAGAAAAGATTCTTAGCCATCAAGGTCTCTCAAACCTGCAGAAAATTACCTCATCTGACAAACCACCTTTCACAACAGCAGAAGTCCTGCAGAGGATGGGGGCTGATACTTGATAAAGACTGGATCCACATCCACCTACTCCTTGCTGCAGACTTGGACAATTTTGTGTGAGATTTATCAATACCCCAAGGCCATGTGTGGGCTGAAAGAAGTTCATTTCATTTTACTAAGCCATGAATTATTACAGTAGTGTTCAAAATATTGCCCTTCCCATCTGCTTCATCAATTTTATTGCTTGACTTCTACAGACTGTGGATTTTGAAAGCTAGCTATAAAATATCTGGAAGCCTAAACCATTGCATACAATGGTTGGCAGCCAATGCAAAAATAAAATCTCCTTTAGAGTGTGTGTTACTTGTTCCTTAGGGGAGGTAAACAATATGCTACAACAGTTATAAAAAGTCTGGTGCCCTTCCTCTTAGTATTTCTCTTTCTACAATGGGAGTGGCTGGGAAAACAGATCTCTCAGTTGAGCACTTTGTCCTTCCATCCTTCCCACAGTTTTCACACACCTTAATTCTCACCATGTTGCTACCAGGATAGGATTATCTTCTCGTTTTCCATCTAAGAAAGAGCAAAAAGAGATTCAATGCCTTGCTGGAGACCATAAAGAAAGTCAATTCCCAGATCCCTTTAATACATTAAGAAACAGTAATGAAAATATGTTTGGCTCAGTAGAGAAACAGGTCTCTGGACTACCTTTCCAATATAAACAGTGTACTAAAGGAAAAAAAGAGTCAATAAATGAAATGCTGTTGATGGAAACCAGATGTATCCCTCCCACGGGACTAGACAGGACAGCATGCTGCACAGAGGGGTGCATGCAGCACGGAATGATACCAATCATAATAATAATAATAATATATCCATGAGTCTTCTCTTGCATAGGTGAAGGCAGAAGAAAACCTGCAGTAGTAAGAAATGTATTAAAGTGGCCCAGTGCTTTGTGATTCAATAATGCAGCAATAAAAGGAAAACTCCTTTCGTACACTGCTGCATTGTGCCTCCTTGGTCTAATGGATCTTTATTTTTTTGGACAATTTTGGCCTTCTCCTGTAAGCTGTCAGAAGTGCAGAACAGAAGTGCTGTGATGATCACTACTAATGGGTGCTACAGTCGGTGCATGGACAAGCTGGTGTATTTCTCCTGTTTTGCAAAGACAGATCTATTTTTCAGTGTAAGTATTGTATTGGATGTCAACTCCAACTACAAAGGGTCTTGGCTGGACAAGATGAGCTTGAGGCTGCAGCCAGAATCAACCCACAAAACAAAGCTCCTTCTTGGAGCCTGTAGTAATGAACAGCTTGTGTGTAACCTGGGGACAGACGCTCCCGAGCAGCTGGATATCTTCTGATGGTGAGCCTGGATGGAATCAGGAATGATCCTGTATCTTTCCCTTGATCACATTGTTCATGGCAGTATTTCAGGCCAGAACCTGTACAGAATATGGACTGCTTTCTGAAAACAGATGGGAGGCACGTGCATGGATTATGAAGACACCATCTCTTAGGCCCACTGGTCAGAAAGGGAGAACATCCAACTGCTTTCCTGTGGCTCAGGAGCTCTTTGAGTGAAGAATGGCCCAGAAACAGAGCTGTGTAAAAGTGAATGTTGACAGCTCAGAGTGCTTGCAACAGCCTCATTGCCAGCATGAAGAATAATTCATAGGGTGGAAGTTGTATTTCCTGGAGTGCACCTTGCTGGATGGGTCTACATCTCCTTATTCCACAGCTGCCATACGTGGTCTTTGAAATTATGAGGGGTCTAGAGTGTGTGAACAAACATTTGGGTGATTTGCAGGCATGGAGGCCAGATGAATAGTTCTATGAATTTTTAAGTATGAATTCTTTGATGTTTGGTAGTCATCTATTTTCTGCTCAATTTCTTGTGCTTGAAGATCTTTTGGTTGTATTGACATTAAAGGGGTAATTTGAGGAGGAAGGAAAAAAAGCCAAGTTCTCTGTCAAGGGTATCAATAATTTAATTTGCACAAAAGTGTTCATTTCAACAGAGAAATGATCGAATCACACTTTTGGGTCTCCATAGGAAGACAAAAACTGGGCATGAGAATGCCTCAATTTGGTACATAAGAAATACGTGAGAAAAACAGAATTTAGGCTTAGGAAATTTAGTCTTGTAGAAATAAAAACTGTAGAAATTCAGTGATCCCTGCAGTATGTACTCAAATATATTCATATTTTCAGCTTTCATTCTTATGTATCTCAAACTTCTCAGGAAGACAGCAGTCACAGTAACACCATGGAAAACCTCAAATTATGAGGAAAGCAAGAAATAAATATGAACAAATAAATACCTATACAGGTATCCATTATGTGTGTCTGTGTGTTTAGCTCTTCCCCAGATATCACCCTCATTGCCAAATAGAAATTTTGGAGGTTTTTACAATCAACACTCTGCTCATGGTTTCAAAAATATTTTTTCATTAGTTCAATGATTTTCAGATACATTTTCTCAGTTGCATCAAGGCCCCAGATGAAATCAAGGTGTCCCCATGCAGGAATATGCTCATGGTAAATGAGATTAGTGATCCGAGGAAGTAGCCTTGCCATGTCTTTTGGGTCTGCAAATTTGTCCTCTCCACCACTCCAAACAGCAGTTGGTATCCTGATGTCCTCTATCTTGTACACAGGAGGAGCAGTCTGTAAGACAGGGAGCAGAGCTGAGTGAGAGCTGTTCTTGTACCAGAAGCTGTGTTTGGAGAAAGGTTTCTGTGCAAGCATCTCTCTTTGCCTTTTTCTTCTGCCCTGCCTACAGTCAAACCATAAGGACGAAGGCCAATCTCTTATTGTTCATTGCCTTAACCCCAGTCCCAGTCCATGGAATAACCCATCCTATTCCTGTTCTTTCTATAAAGCATGGCTAAGAGCTGTCTTGCAGTTTGACCCCAGCTTGTGCTCCTCAGAGCTGTGGGCATGAAAGGAGCACTGTTGGCATTCATCTGTGATGCACTGTGGAGACTTTTCCTGTGTATATTCAGGGTGGGAAGAGTTATAAGTTTTTTGGGGGCATGGAGTGCAACTTTTGGTCTTAGTTTTTATGCTCAGAATTTAAATGCCAAGAACATAATTTGGCCATTTTTAATTTCACTCTAGAAAATTTCTGAGGCAGCGTGCAAGATAGAAATGGCTGATGGTAGCTCTGGAACCTTTCTGTTTGTGAAAAGCAACATTTTGGTACAGCACAGGACACTGCAAGTCAAATGTGCTTCTTAAAAGTGAAATGATTGCCAGTCCACTGGAGAGGTCACTGTAGCTGTGAGATCCATTTCCTCTCTTAAATAAAAGACAGACTGAGGATTTTTAGGGAAGTGAAGAGCCAAATCCTAGAACTTGGGCATGGTTCTTACTCATTTTTGCAATGACATGTAACATGTTAACATGTCATTGGGCACATCCCTGCGTCAGTAGGGGAGGAAAAATGAACTTCTGTTAATTGTGTGCAAGGGTCTATCTCTGCCTTGTTTGTGAATAGAGTTTTACACTTGTGTGTGACTCAGCTGAAACATTATCTGAGACCACTCTCCCCCCTGTTAGTACTCACAGGTGCTAAAATCTGAATTTTTCCATTTCTAGTTTTACCAAGACCCAAGGATGAGTTCTCAGGGAAGCCATTTTTCCTTACCTGGTTGTATTTCTTCATGTTTTCCTTAGAGCCATAGTCATAGGCTTGAAACTTGTCTGTATGTGCTATCTTTTAAAAGAAAAGACAAAATAAAAGTGATGAGAGAGGAAGTAGAGTGAAGGAGGGATATTCCTGCCTGTGAGCTAAGTCAAGGCTCAAATAGTGGACTATGAGTTACTCCCACACCTTCCTCTGGTTGCAGGCTTCCAGGGTACTGAGGATGCATCAGAAGGTAAGTGGCTTCCTTGCCTTTTCTCTTCCTAGATTTCTGTCCTGATCCTTATATTCCACCCCCACTATAATTTGTTACTAAAATTCTTGTTTACTACCTTAGGTAACTAAAGTTGGGGTCCCTGTTTGTCATGCAGAGTTGGGTTCAATTGTCACATGGAAAGAGAATGTGGGTGCCTATAATGTGTCAGGGCTGCTACAAGTCTAGTGCAATATGCCTTGCAGGACTGGGGAGTGAATACCTGGAGGTTCTTTGTTTTAGTAATTTAATTCTTGGCACAAACATGACAAGTAATTTCATTTGTGAGTGCTGTGTAATAAAGGGTGAGAGAAAGTCCGTGTCTATCAGTCTAGAAAACCTTTGCTTCAAGGATTTAAGTAGCTGGGTATGTGCTAAAAGTCTGCATGGTGCATTGTCTTTGCTATTCCATCTTCCTGTGTCTGTGTTTGCTTTGTAACCACTTGATTTTATTAGAGGCTGGCAGAATAGACCATAGAATCACTAGCTGTCCAAGTTTGGTGTTCATTTCCTGGCTAATTGTAACCTGGGGGACTGACTTCTGGGAATCCTTGTCTTCAGGAGCACATCTGTATTCTAGACCACATTAAAAGTGCAGGTGTTCAAGGCAGTAGGTGAGAAGGTATGATGGTAATATTCCCAAATCCAAAGTCTCTGGATTTTCCTGTAGGCTGTCAGTTGCATAAAAAGCAGTAGTAAGAGATTGTTCACACGTCAGTGCACAGTTATACCTGTTGCCAATGAATAATGTTCTGTACTGATGTTCCAGCAGGGGAATGTCCTACATACACATCTACTCGACTCTGGAGAGAAAGCAGAAATCTTATAAAGACAGGGATCCAGTGCTGTGACAGAATAAAACTGTGAAGAAAGTGAGTTTCTAATATTAAAGAAGTCAGCTTATGAAACATTTTTCATAGTTTTGTTAAGGAGGTGTTCCAGTTCCATCTCCCTGGATTCTTCCTCAGCTATGTTATCTTGAACTGAGAACCATATTAGTGACTTAAGCAAGGCAGGAAGTATCCTTAATGGTTTAGCTCTGCAATTCAAAAGCTGCTATTGCTTTTGCATTGAACCTTTGATTCCAGCTGCTTTCCCATATGTGCTTTTAAAGAGGATTATAGGTGAAAAAAATGGGCCCAGTTGTTACATATACTGCAGTAATAAACATTATACAGGCCAGCTTTTGCATACTTTCACCACTGTAAAGGGGACTGGCACCACAGTGTTCATAGATTGGCAAGCAGAGGGAAAACTCTGCTGTCTCTCCTGTTCCCTCTGACTGATGCACAAGGGTTTGTGAATCCCACTGTAGGTGTGCTGCACTCCTCAGCACAGTGGGAAGGCTTTCTGTAGCTCTACACCTCGTGGATTGAGCCATTGGGCCCAGTTCTAAGGACAACAAAACCAGAAAAATGTCCCTTACAGTAGCTTTTGGAACCAACTTTTGGTCAAATGGTCTGAAAATTGAGGAGAAAAAGAGGTTTTTTCCTGTCTTTTAGCTGTTTCAGTGTTCAGAGGACCCCAGTGTCTATATGCTAAGGAAGGAAACTGGCAACTGTACTGCCAAGAAGTCTGACTCCATCACTCACTGTCTCTTTTTAAAGAACATCTATCTGTGACCAAAACCTGGCTGGCTTAGCCCCAGAAGAGAGTACATCTTGACATATGCAATATACCTCCAGTTTGAACTCAGTTCTTTCTTCCTGGCATTGGAATGTGCCTTGTTGTTGGCCCACCCATGGTTGTTGGTCCCATCCATCCCTATGCCCAGTCGTGCTGCTGCTGTGGACAGTACACAACATCCTGGTGCTCCCTCAGCCTGCTGAGAACTGTGCTGTGGCTGAAGTACGTTCACACCAACCACACACAGGGATGGAGTGCACAGATGTAACTTCCCAAATCCCTTCAGTTTCACCTTGAGAAGGTGTTCTGGCATATACTTACAGTGTTGATATTTTTTATGCTGCCTCCAGCTATGTAACAGAGAATGTGGGCACAAAACTTATCCAGGCTTGTACAGAACTGTGTCACGGGTCCTTTCAGAAACTCGATCTGGTGTGCGACTCCTTTGTAGCCGAGTACTAACTGAGGGAAAAGAGAAGTGCAACACCTTTTTTTCTTGTTACAGAAGAATTTTGTGCAGGAAATTGTTGCTAACAGCCTAGCCTTCAAAGATGCAGTGTTCAATGAGTGCTAGAACAGCTTACCCTCACAGTACCCCTTAAAACACCCTAATTTCCTATAAAGCATCCTTTATTCTTCTTCCTTCATATTACTATCACCGTTCCTTGAGGAAGCCATCCTTCCATTTCTAGTGTGCTGGCCTTAAAGCCAACTCATTTTTAAAGTCCCAGAGATTGTCATGTCTGCTACTGCAGTTCTGGTTTAGCTCCTCCTGCATGAAGCCAGCAAAATTTTAGTTAAACAGCAGGAGTGCTAAAACAAGACAGTGTTTCACAAGTCTCCTACTTCACTGGGAGCTGCTGCTACAAGCTCTGTATCCTGACTATGTTACCCACAGGGTTTGGGAACAGAGTTTTTGAGACCACTCAATTCATGCAAAGCTCAGTGTCAACGTGTCACTT
This sequence comes from Rhipidura dahli, assembly GCA_013399225.1. Taxonomy (NCBI): domain Eukaryota; kingdom Metazoa; phylum Chordata; class Aves; order Passeriformes; family Rhipiduridae; genus Rhipidura; species Rhipidura dahli. Next base: position 591,569 of record VXAC01003690.1, read on the forward strand.
GTTTGGGAATACTTGGGCTCAGGCTGAGTGAACCCTGTGAAGGTTACTGAGGCATTGGACCTCTTAGAAGAAAAAGTTACATACCCTGAGCAGTGGTTCAGGAAGATTTGTTATCTTAATTAGAGGGCTTGTAGCATGTGGGCATGCAGTTACTGGGCTCAGAGCAAAGAACGCTTTCACCCGTTTAGCCAGCTCAGGGTATGTAGAAAATGCTATGAAGCCTGCAAACACAGAAGAGACAGCCTGAGTTAGTGAAGATATCCTCCACAAACAAATTAAATACATAAACAACAGATAGCAAACAACAAATGATAGTAGAATTGCAGCCCATTGTCTGTTTTTCATGTTTGTTTTGCATGTTTTACTCAATAAAAGTGTTGAAGCTCAGTCCTGAAACTAATTTTATTTGGGAGGCAAAGTTCATTTTGAGGTTTGGAGCATGTCTGGGAACTGTTATTATCAGAACAGTTTTTGTAGGCACCATGTCAGTGAGGTCATAAAAATGAGTTTTTCTAATTAGAGTCTCTATAGATCTATGCATGTTTATGCTTTCATGAAACTATAGAATAATTAGATAAAGAGTGGGAGCTTTGTGTGTTTTCAAGTAATTATTTGCATCACAGGCAGATGAAAAAAGCCTAGATGGTTGGTTTATTTTGCCATGAGGGTCTTTAAAAACTCTTATGATAGGCAAAGAAAGAAAAAGTCAGAATTTGTGACAATATATGATTTTTCCACATTTCCTTCCCCTTTTTTCTGGGCTGTTTACACTAATGAACTGGCAGTTGCTCCTTTCTAATCAACGTTCATTGATAGCTCTTACACACAAACCATAAACACCAAGAACTTTCAACTAATGCTGAAAGAAAGTTAGCTGCATTTAGAGGCCATGGATTGAGTAATGTTAAAAGCTGGACCTAAGAGAAAATAAACTATTAATGGTTTTGCTTTCCTAATTTTTGGTCTCTGGCACTATGTTTTTAAACAGCAGTGTGGCCAGTTACAGCTACTCATGAACTATGATTTAAATTTTAAGACTGACACTAAGTCATGACTTAGTAATGTTGAGGTTGTTTTTCCTTGCCTTCAAGCAATTTAATTTAAATTGATGTATGCATTTAAATTATTTTATGGACTGTTTTATCTTTTTAGCTTTTCAGTCCTATTCACAAGAGCAGGCTCCCCAAGGAAGTGTTCACAGCACCAATTCTGACAGAGTTCAAGAAGTGTTTGGACAGTGCTCTCAGGCACAGGGTGTGAACATCAGGGCTGTCCTGGGCAGGGCCAGGAGTTGGACTTCAGTGATCCTTGTATGTCCCTTCCAGCTCAGGATATTCTATGGTTCTAATTGTCAGTCTTAATACAGAAAAACTTAATGTAAATTCCTGGTGCTGAGAAAAATACCCAATGCCAGTACCAGAAGTACCCAGTAAATGACCATTTCTATGTTCTATGTAATTATTTAAAAAGCTGAACTATCACTACATCTCCTATTAACTTTATTTGCTTATTAAGGATAAACAAAGCTGATTTTAGAAAAGTTTTGCATATTTTCCAAATCTCAACCCAGAGAAACCTCTATGTTTTTCTAAGTCTCTAGAAACTAGAAAAACAACAGAATCAGTGGGGAGAGTCACCTATGGATCAAAGAGGAACACAAATGTTTATGAAAAATTCTCCTGACATTACCTGAAGCTGACCCTTCAGAGTGCCCAACATAGTAAACATCCTCCTGTCCGGTTTTATTCATGATGAAGTACAGCTCTGCTGGAATATCATATTTACCTATCTCATCGAAGCTACAGGGAGAAACACAAAAAGCTGGCAGACAATTTGGCAATCACAGTGAGTTACTGATTGTCAGTTTTGGTCTTTGCACCAGGCAGGACCCATTCAAGGAGGAGGAGGCACAGTGTGTCTGCATCCTTGCTTGAGCTGGGGAAGTGGGCAGAGGGGTGCAGCTGTACAGCCTGGCTGCCTGATGCCTTGGGCTCTCTGTGGAGGAGGTGCCAGTTTCATCTGACAGCTGCAGCCCTTGGGGAATTTAATCAGCGCTTTCACCTGTACAGGTTACAAAACACATTTCTCACTTGGTTGAATTCAACTGTGAGATATCAAATTTCTAGAGAAGGCTGCTTGGCATGTTCCAGCTGAGGTTCTTGCTTTCCCTCTCACAGTACTCTCTCCCTTTTCCTCAGCATCCCATTTCATCTCCCACTCCTGAAATCTCTTCCCCAGCTCATTCTCCCAACTCTGAGTAGTAGTGAGCATCCTTCTTTGTCTGGTTCTTTACTCTCTTGGGTTGGTGTAGATCCTGTTCTGATGCTGGTTCAGGTAAAAGCCATCAGGCTGAAAATATCTAGTCCCCTTGGAGTTTCTGTGTTGAATCTTTCTCTCTCTACTGAGTACCTGAACTGCCAGAACTCTTTCTGGCAGGGCTTAAGGGTCTTGTGTTTCAAAGACCAGGTGTTCCCTCGGCTGTTTCCCAACCAGACATCATAGCCAGCATCTGCGAGGAGGAAGCCCAAGCTGTTGTTGGGCAGGTTGGAAATCCAGTGAGTAGCATCTCCTAGAAAAGCATGTTGTAGGAACACGGCAGGCCTCTGCCCTGAAAAAGATTAAAATATTCTTATATTGGAACAGCAATTCATGTGTATTTAATATTGGAGTGCAGAGTTCAGTTAGTGAGAGGTTTCCCCCTTCAAGAAGCTCCCAGGAGAACTGTACATAGATATTGGTTTGAGAAACCTGAAGAACTTTTTCCATGCAAGCAGAAACCATTTAATGACATTTCATAACCATTTTATGACAAGTCTGGCAAATAAAGAATTTACTCAGGGTGCCTCTCCTACCTCCTCTTGCACTGGAGAGCCGCCTTACAGCCCCTATGCTGAAACCATCTACCCAAAGCTGAAAACTGCTGAAGGCATAACAGTGCATGGGAGACAAAGAAAAAATAATCCAAAGAAGGAAATCCACGCTTAGGTAACCACTGAGCAAGGCTGAGAGGCCCCTGATCTTGCTTGGTTAGCCTCGCTTTGAGAGTCCAGATGGTCCAAATGATTTCCAAAAGAGATCCATTTAGGGGAAGACATCCAAATAAATAATTCTATAATAACAAGGACTAATAGTCAAAGTAACAGTACCCAGGGAAATTTTTATTCAATTCAGAAAATGTGATGAATCTGATGAAATGCATTTTCTTTTCACTGACTACCTGATTTTGTTTGCCTCCTTCCTTAAGAATATCTCTGTCCTTCAGAAGCCTGGGAATTAATATTCTTACGCCTAACCTCAGAGGCTTTGTAGTCAGGCTACTATTTTATATGTATATTATTTAGGTCGTTAATGCAAAACCTTCCCAAATCCAGTTTACCAGTCTAACTGCCAGACTATTTGAGGGGAAAAAAACCCCCAACCCTTGTGTATAACGCAATTATCAAAAAAGTCTGAAATAAGGACAGAGACACTGAATGTGCCGACTTCAGATGGATTCAGTGTTGGAGTCACCTTTCTGACTAGGTACTCTTGCTGAGATGGAAAGGTATGGAACATGCCATTGCAGGTGCAAAGGGGAAGGATGAGGCATCCATACGAGAGTTGGCTCTCAGACCTTCCTTGTGTCCTATAACTGTGTCACACCTGTATTTTGGTCATTCCTTCCAGCAGGAATTCTGTTAACACGAAGAATGTATCCATCCTTTGTTGTAACTTCATATTCCTCGCTGGGGTATCCATGATATCTGATAATTCCACTCTGAGGAAAGCCAAAGGAGAGTTTGTTAACATGCCAGTTGTCCTGTTTTGGAGCCTAACCAAGATGAGCAGTGTGCATGTGGGATGTGCTGTGACGGTAGTGCAAGGTCCTGGCCACAGAGACCATTGCTGAGAATAAATATTACATGCCTTGTAAAAAGATGAAGCAAAGTCCTCTTCAGACCTGTTTAGGTGGTGGTTGTCTCCTATTCAGCCCCCTATTATGGGACAAAGCAGAACTGTGCTGAGTGACCAACTCTCTTCTGGGAGAGAGTTTGTCATGTTATGCAAGGCTGATACAGATTGTACCTTTCTACAGATTAACTACACAGCCATGTCTGTGTACAACACGATACCAAAAGCTGTGGGGATGGTCCATAATGAATCCTTTCTTGTCAAAGTGTGGTTAGGCAAGCCATGCAGGCAGGGCAAACAAGGGTGGAGATCTTGTCAAAGGAACTAATGAGACCACCTACACCTAATTTCGCATGTACTCTGAGGAAATCTTTGGTGACTCAGGGCAAGGCATCTTTGATTAGTTTGCATTGTGAGAATCTGTAGAAGGGGTTCAGCCTCCCTTACCACTGTTCTGGAAGGTCAGGCCTTTGCTTCACTTGAGATTAGAAACCAGCCTTTGCCTACACTGCAAAGAAAATCTCTCTGGTAGCCCAGACTGTTTGGATAGGAGAATCAAGGTTTCCTCAGGCTAGTGCTGGAGGGTTCTTTGTTCTCTTGCCAGGTTTGAACTCCTGCCATTATGCAGTAGCCTGAAATACCAACATGTGTTGAGAAAGCTGACTGCAAACAGGTATCATGAGGCATGACACAGCTCCATATTTATCATATATCTGTTGGGGTTCATCCTAAATGCAGGCAACAGAAGTCTGTATTTAAGTTTGGTATGGACTGGAGCATGTAGCCTGTGTTCTGTCCACAGTCCAGGGCTGAGTCTGGCTGCTGGGATCAGAATCCCACAGTCTGGATCTCCAGTGGCCCTCAGGAGGTTCTGGGCAGTTGCTTAGCCTTGGAAACAAAGGTAGCAGACAGCAGTCCCCATTGCAGTGCTACGTGTCTGTCCTCACACAACGTGCAAGAGGCACCTCTGTCCCTGGCATGTTCAGAGTCAGACCTCATTGTGGCAGTGACCCCAAGGCAGTGGTTTTGGAAACAGTAGGCTGGGAAAACAGGAAATGCAGAAGGGGATTTTCATAGCTTGCTGACAAGGACTGTTAGTTATGTAACAGCAAGAGAAGCTTTGGAAAGAAAGGGAGAGAAGGTGACCCTACTTACAACATTCAGGAAGCATTCGGGGTCACGACTCTTCTTGCAGTGGCTCGTGTCAGCGCTCAGCATGGAGGCTGCTGTGAATCCTGCTGAAAAGGCAATTCCTTGGGAGCAGAGCAGCACCAGGAGGCACCACATCTTGGGGCTGTGGGGGAGAGCACATGGAGGGGTGTTTGTGTTAGGAAGAGAGTGGTGTGGAATTCCACAGGAAGACCCAAGGGGAGTCTCCTGAAGGTTGCCCAAGGTGTGTTCCCCAAGGGCTGCTGGAATAAGTACCTGTGTGAGGAGGGGCTGTCTGCAGCTCACCCTGTTTAACAGGTAGGGTTGCAGAACAGGAGAGGAAAATACCTGGGCATACCATGCAAGAATATGCCTGAGCACTCTGCAGATTACAAGGGAACTGAGGTTGGTAGACAGGACCAGCTCTTGGCACGAGCCCAGCAGAAGCTTGAGAAAGAAATGTGAGCACCTGAGATGACCATCACCCAGATTTATCTGTCTCCAACCTTCTGCCAGCAGGAGAGGTGCAAGGAGAAGAAAGCACCTGTGTCCTCAGGAATGAGGTGAAAGAAGTTCAGGATGGGCTCTCTTTTAACCTGCCCTCTCTTCCTCTGGGACTGAATGCTATTCTTGTGTCTGTCAGTGGTATGCTGCGGTGAGGAATCACATAATGAAGCTCATGAAGGGGTCAGGAGTAATCCAAGCCCTCTGTGAGATTTAATGGACTTAAGGCAACATGCTTGCACCAGTTCAGTGCCACTTGTGCTTTCCTCAGGGTGATGTGCCCCAGAACATGATAAAGTTCTGTTTGAAATCAGTTCCTCTGAGAATATGAAGCAAACAAGGTGACCATGCGTGGCTCCTCAAAATCCTTGAGTCAGCTCCTAGTCAGCCTTACCTTTTGGCCACCAGGTGAGCAGCCATGTGGAATGAGCAATGAATCCTGAGACTGCCTTTGTTCTGCCAAGGGTCTCTCTCCATTGCCTCTTAGAAATGGTTGCCCATAGTGCAAATCTTGTATTGGTCATAGGGAAGTGAGACCTTGCCCTTTCTTGGGATGACTGATGGTTCCAGATTAGCTTTTCTTCTTAGAAATTGCAGAGTGCAGTCGATCTAGCACCAGTTTCTGCCAACTCCACGTACAGTAAATGTAATTCCCAGTTTTGGTTTTTATTTTCCAGTACCCAGGTCAATGAGTGCAGGAACACTGCTTTCTCTGAGCTTCTCAGACTTTTTTTTCAACAAGATAATTTTGACTCAAATATCCCGTAGAAAAGAGAACAGATTCTGTGTCCCAGAAAATTGCTGGGTGTGGGATTATAGGTTAAAACTCTTTGAAGAGCAAGAGCTTACAAGTTCAATGCTCCTTGCTTCTTCTTTCTGAAGAACTGTGCAAAAAAAGACCAATCCATGCAGCTCAGTACTGTGCTTGCATATTCAGAGAAAGCCACATCATACACCATACATCAAATTTTTGTTTTATGCTGAGCTTTAATGTGTGAGGAGAGAATGACGCCTGTGAATGGAAGAGTAGCAGTCATTCTGCATGTGTATAAGGACCATAAAGATCAGGCAGGAGACCTAAATGTTCAGCAGTAGAATCCATGGGGCTTAATGCAGTGTAAGGCTTCAGCTCATCATGGCATCTTGTAAGATTGCTTCACCAGTAATGACTGGGAGCACCACTGCTCTTGCAGGCTTGGCTTCCTCAGAAGAAGAGGGCACCCTTCTATGACCGTGGTGGTTTTGTGTTAGTTCACCCTCCTGTCCATCCTGCTATTAAATTTTGATGTGATTGTCAAATATCTGCCAAGGCCAGCACTGAGATACAAGCCTGCACAGTGATGGGGTTCGCAGAAGCTCCTGAGGACTGTTTGTCAGGGAAGGACTACTCGAGGGGGTTGAGCCTTGCTGGGGGGAAGGCAGGCAGAGGCAGCAGGTGTGCATCAGCACCAGCCAGCAAGAGTGAGCTTGTCAGCTTTTCAGTGTCCATGTAGCCATAGCATACAGGGTTTGTGAGTGAATTTCATAGGAGACCTGTCTGTCTTACAGGTTCTGTTAGGAAGTTAAGCAGACTCAGGAGACAAGTCTTTCTGGAACCAGGCATTAGACATGGAGAATGCAATTTTTAATGAGGAACAGAGGTTCTCATGTAGCCACATGTTTCTTGAGTCTGCTTCTAGCATGAGACATCTGCTGTGATCAGACATGGTGCTCTGTGAAGTTTATTTGTACTCAGGATTGTTCAATATGAAGATCAAGAGAAAATAAGGAAGCATTCCCCATCAAGCAATGGGGAAGAATAACAGAATTTGTGGGATGAGAGAGAGCTAAACAAGGAAAATACATTTTGACTTTTAGTGATCTTCTATTTACTTTTAAATTTGACTGAACAAATTTTAAGAAGTCAAACCTCGTGAGTCATCAAACAGCTGAAATGAGGCAGCATTTGGAAACACCCAAAACTTTAAATCTACCATCAAAACACACTTCATTAGATTTCCTTTGTATATAAAATATTTCTTATTTTTTGTTGTCAAAACAGGCAGCCTCACAACTACAGACTCAGGCAGTGCAACACTCTATTTTGCTTTCTGTTTTACTCTGTTCTAGCAGGAGTAAAATATGACTCACTCTCCCTGCACTGGGAATTTCAATTTGGCAAGAAAAAGTTCTGCTAATAGCTCAGCTTGTTTTCAAATCACTACCAAGATTACTTGAGGCAATGAAGAGGCTTATTTAACTCTCTTGTTAAGGTAAACTTTCCTCAATGCACCCTGTGATCACCTGGCTTAGTTGGCATGGCTTATGGACTTCCAGGTATTCACCTTTTACTCAGATGCAGGGGGCCAAGTAGCATCAGTCTTGGAAGGCCACTGCTCCCTTAAACTCTAGCAATAAAGACATGAACAGCTGATTTCTTCTAGTGAGAAGAAGTCATAAGTAACTACTGAGCATGGTGAACTATCATAAAAGAATAGGCTTAGATGGAAAAAAGATCAGAGGGACAAATGCCCTTGAAAATTCCTCTACGTACTTTTAAGATTCAGTGAAGCTAAGCTACAAGCCACTCTGAAAATTGTCCTTCTATTCTTGTGCCTTAAGCAGTCTAAAATTTATTTCATAGAAGCTTTAAGGCATACACACACCAACCAGGAGAGCAACAGTGACTAAACATGCATGAGAATATGCTGCCTTACTCACTAACAAAACATACATATGCATTACACAGGAGGAACGGGAGGTCCGCATTACACACATTGTTGCAATACTTGAGCATTCATTCCCTCGTTCTCAGACTGAAGAAAACAAGTCTAAAAAGAATTTAAAAGTTGCTCTTTTTCTTCCTTTTGTGCAGGTCAAACTTCTTTGTCTTCTAGTTCAAGTAAAGAAACACTTTTGTGCATAGCAATAGGCTTATAGATGAGAGAAGAAAAATAGTGCTTATTTTTACTACCAACTGCACAAAAGCAAGACAGTACATCTTTATGGAGACAGGAAACAGAGAAAGAGACCATGAACATCTGTGTACAAGTAACTTACCTCTGCTTTGATTGCCTTGCTTCTGTCTTCTGCCACGGTCCCCGGTCCGTCTCCACTAGCAGACTGATTCACTGGCAGCAACCTGCGCCGATAAAAGGAAGTCAAAACAAAATGAGCACTTCAGGGAAGCAGCTGTGAGTGTCATGAGTTGGCAGCACGTATTGTAGAGCGTGTTTAAGTGCTGATTTGGCAGTATTTCCGAAGTGGGGAAATCTTTATGGTGATACAGATAATCTGGTTTAATTCACCACCCCAAAATGCAGCTTGGAGCAGGAGAGTGTACTGTGTACCTGTAAATGAGTGGTTAGCATGCTTAGCAGGGACCTGGGTGTTGCAGGTCACTGGGACTGCGGCAGACCTTGATCTGTACTGTTGCCCAACTGAGGGGCTGCTTCAAATGTTATCTTTTAAGATGAAAAGGAGGAACTGTCCAGTTTTTCTCAACATAGTGTCTCAAGAACACTGTCTCTGCTATTGCTTTTCATTTGGTTTATGTTAACTTTAACATTGCAGATTAACCTAAATCTGTTTTCCAGGGAGCAGCACAACTCATGAAACCCATCTTATTCTGCATTAATCATACTCCAGTGCCAAAGAAGGCTTGAACATGGCATGTAACCTCTCTCCCCGTGAGGAAACAAACGGGTTCTTGTTTATCCTAAGCCATTTTCATCACCTCTGAAAACACAGTATCTGGAGATCTTTGCTTAACGGCTGAATTAGCTGTAGGCAGCCTGAGGGCTCTGTCCTCACTGAGATGGGCTCGATGACCATGGGCAGAAGGACTCGTTCTGTGTCCTTGGGCAGCTGGGCTATAAACTGAGTAGAATCCTCCTACGTGAGGATCAGCCTGTTCATCCAATTAACTCACAAGTGTCTTCAGAAGAACTTGAGTTTCATCATGGGCTGATGAGCATTTAGAAGAACACCAGTTAAGAAGGATGTGTTCTTGGGAGCACCACTGCAAACAGTATGATGCCTTTGACTACCAGGGGAAGGAAGGAGTGAAACAACAGGATGTCAGTGACAGCACAGTAACAGTTCTGCTTTACATACAAAGTAAAAAACATTTTCTGGAATAGTGGAAAGAGTAGTTTGATAATTTCTCAGTAAAAAGCATTACAATTTCACTTCTCTGATATCTGTAAGACAATAACTATCCTCAGAAGGACTTCTGCAACATGGTGTCTCATCCCTTCCCATGTTCTAAGGTGGGATCTACAGCCCCCATGATGTGTCCAATGCTGTTTGGTCAACCTGGTTTTACTGACTTTCCAGAAAATTCAACTCTCTGCCTCCTCTATGGTGTCCCAGGTTGCAAGATAGCTGCACAATTACAATCTTTTCTAGGTGACTTTAGGGAATGCTCTGCCTACTTTCAGGTATGATGTTGTTGCATTTAGCATGGAAAGCATTGAAAACTTATAAAGTAGGTCTCAAGTCCTCATACATTTTCCATACAAGCAGTGAGTTGGTTGAAAGATTGACTCTCTGAAGGGTGTTTGTCTCCAGGAATTTGTATTTGATGGAAGGAATGCCCTTGTCTGGAGGAGAACCCTTTTGCTTGGATCGAGTTCTAGTTGCATTTGTGAAGCAGAAGGAAACAGGAGAGCCTTAAGCAGTGGGCTCAGGAGATGAAACAGGCCTGCTGTTTGTCTTGGAAGGGAAAGGTGCAGAAGTGGTAACAGCCATGGTTAATTTGTTTGGCTAATGAACCATTACTCAGAGTGAGACACGGGTCCTGTGGTCGAACAGTGTCACCAGTGAACTGTCCCAGTGTAACAGCTGCACTGTGCTGGCTACCATCCCAGGCTTGGCCCACATTAACATTTCATTGAAATGGACAACAAGGGTGTCATGCTGAAAGGAAACCCCAAAATGCACTGTGTTTCTTTTCACAGGTAAGCTAATGGAATTTTGTTTTGGAGGGATGGTGACCTATAATGCTGTAACCTAATAACCATGGAGGTCACCCTTCAGCTGAGTGGTTTTGTGCCATAACTACCTATTTGAAACAAGATTGGTAGAGTCATAGTTACCCCAGGTAATTAATAGGATGAATAATTCTTCATCATTGCCTTGAAAGCAGCTCTTTCCAGTAGTGGTCAAAGTGCTCTAAATACACATGGGATGAAGATAATGGATTGTTTCTAACAGTGTTTGGGTACTTTTCATTTTAGTGTTTAAGTGCCTAAGAGGCTGCTCAGAGCCATGACAAAGGTGAGATCATCTCAGCTCTGTGATAGCCAGTAGCTTGCATGTGAAAGTAGGTTAGATCCCCAGCTCCTCCCCAGCAGGAGGTGTGAGGTTTCTGCTGGGTTCAGGGTGTAACTCTGAACTTTGTGTCCCATGGAAGTGCTGCCATTGCCAAAATGATTGAGTCAGCAAGGATTTCTCTGTCTCAGGGTGGGTCTTGAAGCCAAGCTTCCCAGCTTCCAGGTGCATGCTTGAACCATGAGACTGGCTACTGTTTTCTGTTGGGTTACTCTGTGTTCCTTGCTCTTCCTCATGAAAACAGTGAGAAGTCCTGTTTCAAACAAAGACACATCATATTCTTTTCAGGAATGAGGTGGATTTTGTTTTTTGGTTTTTTTTGTATGAACTCAGTTTCTGCTTTCTGCTCATCATCTTGTTTAATAATAAAATTATACAATACCACAACTGTTAAAATAAGTTCTTGATTACACTATGCCTTTAAACGGCTGTCAGCCCAATAAACTGAGAAATAATGTGAAGAGTGGAAAACATCTAGAGATCACAGTGTATCCAGAGAAAGGAAATGCTTTCATTACTGTTATAGTCTAGATAAGAGAGTAGGGTGCAAGCAAACCCTGTCTTCTGTTAGCAAAGTACAGTTATTGCAGAATCAAATCTGTAGCTATCGAGAAAGTTTTACAGGTCCACAAGGTTGCCAGAAAATATGAAGTGCACTATCAGGATGCAAAAGGCACTGGAATGACATGTAATGTGCAGGAAGAACCCTTTCCCAGACTCCAGGGGCAACAGAAGGGGTTTTTTGTACCCAGTAAATGTGTGTTGTTAAATAAGTCAGGTAAGGCTTCTGGTTGTGAGTTAAGGATACTTCTGCATCAGGTCAATAATTTCACTGTACACCTGCAAGGGTGCATCCAAGCCCCAGATGAAATCCAGGTGTGCCCATTCAGGAATCTTCTTGTGATAGATAAGCTTCTTAATTTTAGACAATAAAATGGCTGCATCCTTGGGATCTGCAAGCATGTCTTGCCCCCCTGTCCATACTGCAGTTGGTACAGTCATCTCTTCCACATTGTAGAGAGGAGGAATAGTCTGGAAAACAGTACAGGAATGAATGTCCAGGAGAGCACAGCAAACTTTAAACATTCATTTGGGGCTTTCTTTTGTCACTGGTCGAAGTAGAAGTGTCTAAACCAAAGAGGAAGGAAGTTTCCTTGTTTGCCTTTTCAGTTTGCTCACAAGGTTTACCCAACTGATAGCACAGAAAAAAGTGAAACACCTCCTGAGCTGACAAAGAGATGTTGTTGGGTCTTTGCTCTCTCAAGTGGGAATCTTAGGGCAGGAGCCTGAAACAAGATGGAGATGTGAGGATGCCTCTGGTTAAACACCCATCAAGGGCCTTTTGAAATACTGGTCAAGCCCAGAAGACATGGGCTAGAGAGAAAACACAACATGTGACAAGGATGAAAAGGACCATGGAATGGCTTCTGTAGGAGGAGAGGGAAAGCAGCTTAGGACTCCTGTGTTTGGAAAAGAGATGTCAGAGCAAGGACAGAAGACAGGTTTATACAACCACAAATAGTATGAAGAAAGAGCACTGGAAGTAATTATCCCAAACACAAAACCTGGAAGGCATCCCATGACTTTCCAGGAGCAAGCAAATTCAAGGCAAACCAAAGGAAGTTGTGTTTCATGCAAGTCATCATTAAAACACGTAACTTGTAATGACAGGCTGTTGTGGAGAGCTAAAGGGTAGGAAGGTCAAGGATGGGATTAGAGTCTCGGATGGAAAAGATGTTCCTCAGGGTCTGCTTGAGGACAAAGTCCTTTCATCTCTGGCTGCCAGAATCTAGGGGTGGCTATGAATTCTCCTATTTACCTATTCCTTATCTTGTTGTCTGTTTCAGTTCCACTAGTAGGCAAGATGTTTTTGTTCTTTTCTGTGTATTCCTCTTTTTTCGAAATTAATTTCCTGGTTTTTCTGCCCTTATTTCCTCTTATTCTTATTGATCATTTAATAGAAAAAATTTTGCTCTTCCTCTCTCTCTCTCTTTTTCTTTTAAAATGTATTAAATTTATTATTGCCAGTAGTGCTTGCATGCTTCCTCTGTTGACTTCCAAACCAAAAAGCAGCAGTATTTTCATTTACTTATGTTCTGAAAATGTGTCTCCTACTACATCCTTGGTCTCTTCTTTCATGTTTCTGTGCTGTCCAAGGTTGCTTCACCAAAACATACCTGTTGGTATTTTTCCATGTTCTTCTTTGAACTGCCCCAGTCATAAGCTTGGAACTTCCCCGAGCGGGCCTCCTAAGAGGATGAACAAGAGAAGGGTAGTTATAAAGCCATAATTTGGGAAGTTTTTGTGTTCTTTCCCTGATGAATCTCTGACTTCAATCTAAGGCCCAAAAAGAAGTTCCAAAAGCTATGAAAGAGCCAATAGAAAATTAATTTAAAGCATCAAACTGTAAACAGGAGTCAAATGTTTTTGTCATAACAAAAAAAAAAAATCCCATCTCCTGCAGAAAGACCCAAGGATATCCTCGCAAGCAATTTGTTCAAGTTTGTAAAACTGCTGTTAACAGCTGCTGTCAGCAAGTTTGCCTCAGTGCTACTGCCTTATCCTATTCTTTCAGTCGCGTTGCCAACACTCAGCTCTGCGAGGGGCTCCACCTTATGTTTTCCCACTGTATTCTGAATACCGAAATTACCATTTCTAGTTCTTCCCCTTCTTGGCTTTACCTACAACATGGGTTGTAACTGCTCTGAGAGACCCTCACCAGAATCTTGGTACTGAAATTCCGTTAGCTCCTTTTGTTGTAATAACAGCAAGGCCAACAAAGACTGAGGAGTGTTACTGCTGCAGGCTTGTGCTTGCAGTCTGTGTTTAGATGCTGAATTACATCTGAGTCAATTGGCAGAGCTCCCCCCACTCTGTTTTTGTAACCCTTTTTCTTTACAGGTCTAGGTCATGGTTACAAAAGCAACTTAATCAAATCTACTGTCTAATGTGAGCTCAGAGCCAAAAGTATAATTTGGTTTGAAGTCAGAGCCAGTGCAGATGTCACTCAAACTTATCTGTGCCTTGCTGTGCTGAAAAGTGCACCAACACTCCTGCAAGCTCTCTGTGCTCACAGCTGCTTCCTGTGCTGCTCCAGAGCCTGTGGTGCTGCCAGGAAACCTGCCTTGCTGCAGAGGCTCTTCCGAGGGAGCCCAGCTCTGTGGATCCTTGGAATGTGAGCCCAAAGACAGAAAGGCAGCTCCCATCAGCATTGCTGCTGAAGACGTACTGTGGCAGTACCTTGAAGGTAAGGGATATAAATTGTCTGCTAAATAAGGTATTTACGGTTCTACTACTGTCCAGACACTGACAGCCTTTGAAAGAGAGAGAAGAAACTATAAGGGTTTTAAAAGTAAAATTTGATAATTTATGTGGCAGCCTAAGTACTGCTCATTTCTTGACACCACATTGGGAACATTCCTTAAGGTTAACTCCTTACAGAACTTTGGACATCATTTACAAAAGGTACTGGATGCACAATAAGAAGAGTGATGTACACTTGCACACACAGCTTCCATGTTTAGACACAAATACAGCACTTCATTGTTGGCTTCAAATGTACCTGTGTCACATAGGGCATTTCTATCCTGCTAGCAAAAGAAAGAGCAATGAAAAATAGTGTTCTGAACTGAGGTTTCAATTGCAAACCACAAGTTGCATGTGTTTCCAAGAAGTTAGCAATGGATTCACAGCTGGTTATGTCTGCACCTCAGCTCGAGGTGAGTGAGTTTTGTCTTCCAGGGGTTTGCTCATACCTGGCTCCAGTGGATTATGTTCTGCACAGAAGTTCCAGCAGAGGTTTGGGCAATATACACGTTGATTCGGTTCTGAAAGAAAATATTCAGTGAGCATTCTCTTCTTCCCTTCTATGCAGATGTACACCAAATATATGTTACAGCAGAGTCATGAATCAATAAAAGCAACAGAAATTGGAGTGGCACGACTGGAGACTCCCTCAGGTTACGCCACAGGTGGCAATGTGCCAGACTAAGAGTTGCACTGAAAGAGGAATCCCTAACCAGAACATTTTCCAAGATGACTGAGAATCTAAAACAATCTACAGGTGAGTGGGATGGAATAGAAGCCCAGCAATTTAGACCCCAATCTGCATGGGTTTTTTTCAGAACTCTGTGTCAGATTCTGTGTGAGAGAAGATCACTCTTGGACAGAACAGCAAAGGGAAATGCAACTGCCTGAGGAATATAAAACTATTTGAAATAAAACACACTCTAGCACTGCAGGGGTTTCTTAACAAGCTGCTGTGTGATCCTTCCTCAGTGAACACACTCTGAGGCATTTTTTGAAAGATGCTGGAGCAAAATTTTGACTCCCAGGTGATCTGACCTACAGCTGGACACAGTTGGTATGTCCTAATACTCTCCTACCAATGTCTGCCCACTCTCTCTCAGGTTCCCCCTGAGGTATCTTGTGCCTTTGGGCACATCCCTGATGGTTCCAAGGCTTGGAGAAGGAGGACAAGGAGGTATATGTGTGGCTTTTTGTCTGTTGCAAAGACAAAATGTGAAGGCTGTAGGATTTTTATTACTTCTTTTCCAGACTATTAGCTGCAGTATGGGCCATGATATGGTGCCCTGGGTGAGGACTGGCAGAAGGCAGACTGCAGAATTTTGGGGGGCTCTGAGCACCTGTTGACTGCTGAGGTGGTGCCAAATGCTCTTTTGAGGAGAGAGGCAGTTCTTCCCTGTTAGTGATAGGGCAGTCAGCAGATAGTCCTGTCCGGCAGTGGGGACTGTTCCCTGCACTGTGGTACTATTAGAAATTCAGGAGTCACACTGCAGGGTAGAGGGTGAGCTTTGGAAGCATAAGCTTAAACTCCCAGTAGCACTGGTAAAAGTTATACATACCACATCAATGTTTTTCAGGTTACAGCCACCCAGATTGAAGAAGACACTTCTACAAAGCCTGGCAAAAGCTCGGTGGCTGCAGACAGGGGCTATAATCCTTGTTAGACATTCAGTCTGGGGAAGGAATTCTCTTTTGCCAAGCATACCCTGTGAAATACAAGGGTAACATTCATTTAGGAATGTACACATTTCTCCAGCACTTTCAGTGGTTCTTACTTGCCTTTTCTCCATTTGCCAGATGATGTTCCCACAAACAAGTGAGAAATTACTTGGTTTGCCATTGCATCAGCCTGCTTTGGCATTACTCAATTTGGGTTACATCACTTTTAATGAAGAGATATGTTAATGTTAACTCCAATTCATAGTTCGGGCTTTTATATCAGTTGTGGCTTTGCCTGGAGGAATCTTGTAAACCTTTGAGGATCTGCATCTTTGTACCTCTCTGGGTGACCTGTCCCCATGCTGCGCTGTTGCCTTGGACTGAAAGATTTTCTTGCCGCCCAGTCTGAACTTTTGAAGGCCTCAGCCACAAGGCAAACCTTCCCACATGCAAATGAGTCGACTTCACAAAGCCCTATACTTTCTGTTTATCCATTTAAAGAGCTGAACAAACAAGTATACAGTTAAACAGTGGAAACCAAAGCATCACATACCCTGAGCACTTTTTCAGGAAGGTAGAGGAGTTTTGTTGCTGGGCTTTTAGCATACTTAATAGCAGTGACAGGTGCCAATGCGAAGTAGAGTTTGATTTTTTGAGCCAGCTCTGGCATTGTTGAAAACGCAATGAAAGCTGAAAAAACCAAAAAAGGGGAGTTAAAAAATAATCATCAGTTTCACATTAGACTGTTTACAGTATTAATATACGACATTCTGCACTTCCAAATTCATAAGCAACCTCGTTAGTTGTTCAGAAACTATGGTTCAGACTAGATTTATATGAAATCCCTCTTCTCCATAAGTTACCAGCTTGTAGGTTTTTTTCCTGTTCAGAGAAATTTCTTTCTACATTATACAGCTTTCTTCCAGGCTTTATTAATGGCTAATTCCAGCTTATTCCAGGCTAATTAATTTTTATGTTCTTTCATGCATTGCTTATACTACTGGGAAGAGAAGTTGTTTTTCTTCTGGTCAGTCCAATTTTGTATTTTCTTTTTCATGTGTACATCTGGTCTAAACTGGCCAGCTTCTCTTTCTGTGCTCTCATCTTCCTGTTTTGTTGATTTTGGTCAACCGACCAGCTGCTGTTGGGCACGCCCTTGCAGCTTGGATAGAAACAATTTGCATGGCCCACACACAATAATTTCCTGTATAATTCTTAGTTGACAGATTTCCAGGAGCAGTGCATTTGATCCATTATGTTTTATTATCTTTATAATAAATTTTAAATGCCTACATGTTGAAAATTCCTTATACTAGCACATTATTTCACATCTACAAACAGTCAATGAAAACCTCAGGTACATTCAGTAATTCAGTATCTCAAATCACATTTTATTCCTGTTTTCCTGAAGAATTCCTCTCTTGTGTGTAACTTACCAATGGTAGTACCTTGTGAATAGCCAATATAGTACAAATTTTCCTGTCCTGTTTTCTCCAAAATGAAATTTATTGCTGCTGGAAGATCAAACTTTGCCATCTCATCAAAACTGCAGGCATGAGATTGAAAGAGAGGCATGCATAAATTAAAAATCAGATTTTAAATTGAATTAACATTTTTATTAACGGCTTGTCAGCAAAGAAACAGTCTGAACGTTTTAGTGAATCATTCAATTGTAGTAAGTTCTGTGTTTTTCTGGCACTGGATATGGAAGATACTACTCAAGATTTTTTGGGTTATTGTATTATATTCTAGTATTTCTAAGTAGCTGCCAAAACTGGCTCCAGAGCTGAGGAATGTCTTGGAGATGGTCTGTGCAAGTTCTTCTGAGTCATTCTGCTGCTATGCCTCTAGTTTGAAGAACCTGTTCAAGAAGTAATTAAAGTAGTCTCCATTACTATTACAGTTCACATGCATTTATAGGGGCACCTCAGCAAAAGCGAATGTAAAGAATGCTTATTAAAAAGTAGCATATGTGAATCCCTGATTTAGCCAGCTGGAATAAACACATAAGGATGGGCAATGGATATCCCCTCCAGTGGTTCTGTCTACCTGAAAGCCCAGAATTCATCTTGATCAATGGAATACTTTTGATGTTTTCTTGACCAGCGATTCCCTCTGCTGTTTCCCATCCAAACGTCAAATCCAGCGTCAGCTAGTAGGAAGCCCAAGCTGTTGTTGGGCATGTTTGTGACCCAGTTACTAGCATCTCCCAATAATCCATGCTGGAGAAACACCACAGGTCTTGAAGCTGAAAACCAAAGCAAAACCAAAACAAGAGTTTATAAGAGTTTATACTGTTTTTATCTTTTCATTTCCCGACAGTTCAGGGACATTACTGTCTCATATTCAATACTGGGATTTATTCCTGCATCAATTAATCATAAGAACAAAACACCTCTCTCTGTAAGAGACAACTTCTAAGCTTCTGTAAGAATTTATGGAAGGATCTGCCTGACACCAGAGAAAACTAACTTGGCACTCTCTAGTCATTGTTTGTATAGCTCATCTACATCAGCTTGAGATTCTCAACATTGATGCAGAGATGAAGGTGTGGGATTGTTTTCAGAGGTTTCCTTTACCCAAAATATGAATCAGACACTGATACTGACCAGGTGTAAGCAAAAGCAAAGCAAAATTAGAGGTTAGAAAAGCTTTTGCAAAACAAGCTGATTAGGCAACCTTTACCCTACTTTTAATTTTTTTAAAGTTTTACTCACCAACCCTTACTAGGAAGAATATGATTCATTTTATAGTGCGTTTTTATTATAAAATGGTGTGCTTGACATTAATTCTGTAGATCTTGCAGGTTGTTCAGGGCAGCCAGAACTCTCTGCTAAAATTTCACTCATGTATACAAGCTTTGGTGGATGTTTTACAAATACAAGGTCTCTCTTTTGAGAATATGCCCTGTCTAGGTTGGTTTTGTGTCATATTAAAGAACTGTACCTGCTCTTCCTTGATTCTGAGTACCATAAGGGATTCTGTTAATGGTAATGGTATAACCATCTTCTGTCATCACTTCATACTCCTCGCTGGGGTACCCTTTGTAAGTAATGAGCTCATTCTAGGAGAGAAGGTACAAAGGCATTTGCTTGCACAAGCCCATTTCATATAAGATATTCACAATGAAGAAATGTTAGAAAGCAGGTGCAGCTGGGGATCTAACCTACTTATATTAAGTGTCTGAATGTATGCAACCCTAAAGCAACAACAAATTTCCTTTTTTCTTTATGTTATACCTAGGGTTTTACTAGGGTTTTGCAGTTCATATATGTCATATAAAGCCTGTATTACACTCCTGCCATACAATCATCACAAGCCCTTGCATTCTGGTGATGTAAGAATCACTATAAACTCATAGAAGGAGTTTATGAGCTGAGATGAGGAGCTGCCCGGGTGCAATGCTTCTGATTGGCTTCGACCCTGCCTGGCACCAGCTTGTTTAAACTACCCTCAGAGAAATTCAGAGAGCCTCACAACTACAGTATTGTGAACAGCAGAGATGCAATGAGCACTGCTGAAAAGCTGACTATGTCATGGAAAAACAAAGATCAGTCTGTTGCACAGTTGCAAGGGAAATCCCTAGCACAGCCCATCTTAAGCCCTGAAGTAAATATTGCTTTTGACCTGCAATTTTCAACCTGTTTTGTTACAAAAGAGGATTGGTTTTTATAACTTGTACTCAGAGAATTACTCAATGTATTTTTTCATGCAGGACAGAACCCCCAGGATTTTAACAAGTGATTAAAGACCTAAGTAAGCTTGCTTGGCAAGAGGTGCTCTTCTGAAAAGAACATTTTTGGTCTCTGATAGTCACCACTAGTTGTTTATAGACTTCATTGCTGATGAAAAGCTAACATTCTAGATAGTCATTTATTCAGATAGGCAGGTAGTGCCAGCAATAGCAAGCAGGTAGCTGATATTTAAAAAGAAATTAGGTCTGTAAATTTATGATTTGCTTTAATTTCTAGCAGACAAAAGATGGGCTGTTGCACATGCAGATGGAAGAGAATAGAAGAGAAAGCAGTAGTGTACACAGTGACTAGAGAGGACAGGTGAAATAAAGGCAGCTTATCTACCTTGTTATTTGTAACACTTAGAAACCTCTCTACTGTCAGTCATGTGTAACAGCCATCCTCAGGTCACTCCACCAACCAACTTACAATACTCATAAAGGCTTCAGGATCCACAGCTCTCTTCATTCTTCTCAGTTCTTCTGAGTAAGTAATTCCCTGAAACAAATATGTAACAGCAACAAACAGCCATATCTTCTCTCTGCAAAAACCAATATATTCATGTCAGTAGTCCTGCTCTGCACTTGCAATCCAGACAGGTTCTGTACTTTTCTGATGAGGAAAGTGCTGTCTAATACTGAATGGAGCCAGTCTGGTACTCCTTACTTGTTAATTAAATAGAAAAAAGCTGACTTCAAACACTTATCTGAGGGTGTTGGGCAGCAACATGGGCTCTCTGCTAAGGTTTGGATCAAGGCAAAAGTATCAATGAATCCAAGAAAAGGAGAAAAGCCTCTGGAGAAATGGATTTCACTCATTTGTCTGAGAAGTAGGTCACTGGCACTACCATGTCATGCATTTGATCTGTAGGTGAATTTGGAAACATTTCTGGCTAACTCTGAGAAACACAGAGTTGTTGGGCAACTCATAAGTAAATCAATCATTGCCACAGTGAAGCTTTCAAAGTGGAGACAACCAAGTTGTTGGATAGTTAGTGGAAAAAAAAGCAACACCAATTGAAAATAATAAAAGAATATTTATTATTTAATCAAAAACTTAGGAACCTAAATAAAGCAGGTTTTTATAGCTGCCTAGCAAAATTTATACAAACCTGTTCAATGACAAGATTTATCCACTCTGTGGGATGAGGATGGAGAAAGGAAAAGAAAGCTTTGCTAAATGTAATGCTAGGTAGAGACTGTGTGCAGGGATATCCAGTTTTGTTAAGCAGAAAAGGAACAAAAAAACCTGAGAGGTAGCTATCCTGCTCAGCTGCAGAAACAGCAACTCCACTGTCTGTGCAGACATCCACAGTCTAAGCTCAAAGAAAATACAGTGTTTGAATTAGCATCTTCTCTACACTACACAGCCTCACGGAGGCCACATCTAAACTTCTGTTTTCTCAATTACAGATCTTTGTCAGACTGAATCAGCCAAAAAATCTGTTGCATTTATTTTTTTCCTAATCAAGAAGACTTTTAAGCATTTTTTCCCCCAAATTACATGAATAGCACTTTTTTTCTTATCACAATTTATATACTAACTTCCTAACACTACAATGCTGGTACAATCTGTGTGTTGAAAATACTTGGCTGCTTTTGTAGAAAAAGAGACATTTAGAAACCTTTGTTTTACTGAGCTAGCACACTTTCTTTTGGTTTAAAGCCACCACTCTTTTTTCCCTCACTTGCCATCTTCCCATACCTCTTCAGTTATCCCAAAGTTATCTAAATTCAGGCTAGGTGAGCCAGGCCTGGATCTCTTTAGCCAAAAGGATTCTTCCAAGAAATAGTCATACTTTCACCTACAAGTCTCACAGGCAAAACAACACAATGAAATACATTTGTTCCCAAATAGTAAAGCAGCTCCTCAAGCTCACGTTTGATACCATCTTTTGCAGCTCCCATGAAGCCTTCACCAGTTTTGGATGATAAATAAATCAAAGCATTACTGACCTTGTGCCTGAAGTCATGTGTTTGGCTGAGCAGCTGCGGCTGCAGAAGAATGAAAACTCAATTCCTGGCTGTTTGGAAGCGGTGCTGGCAGTGAAAGGATGGTCATGCACTGTTTTTTCCCCAGTCATGCAGCAACTTGACAATAAGCCTCTGTTTCTCTCCCACTCCTCATTCCTTCTACTATCACTTCAGCTTTTTCCTGGTGCAGCACCAGAGAGGGGTGACTCCTTTTATTCTCAGACCTTGTGCTTTTCAGCTCCTTAGCCACCACAGCTATAACAAGGCTCTTCTACTATCACAGATTGCTGGACTTTTAAGGAGAATACCAGCCTCTGTAGAGTAGCAGAGCAGGATCAGGAATTTTGAAAACAAATATATTCATAGATATACCTTATCACACTTAATGAAATTGTCAGTATACCTGCAAAAATTTTCTCTTTTACTAGCAACCTACCAATTCCAGCTTCTCCCATTAACTTGAAAGGATGGAAGGACACGTCTACAGATATTAGTGCACACATTTTGCCTTTATTCTTTTAATGCTTTTGTTGCTGTTCCATAATTCTACATTGTTGCTGGAGTGGCTTCAGGAGATTTTCCTTCATTTATATATCAACTCTTAAATAGCCATAGAATTGAATGGATATTCCCTAAAGGAATAGTCATGAAACTACTCACTAGCCTTCAAAGAAGGCTTTTCCATAATCTTTATGGCCTCAGAAAGCATTGCCAAGATGGACACCCGTGTGTCAGTGGTCTCAAGCATACTTTGAGTGGGCCAAAATTGGTCAGCAGTGGAATCAGGTAGGCCAGATTAGAGAGTCCAGACAGGTCCTTTTTAAGGCATTCAGGACAGTGACCTTTTTAAGTCTCTTCTTTTTGTGGAGTACAAGCCTAGTGCAGCCGTGTTTCCACCACGAGTGGTGTCATCACCACAACAGTACAAACTTTGCAGAAGTATCATTGAGGCTCTTTTTTTTTTTTAACTTGTACACTCTGTTATAAAACTGGTGGGTTTTTCATTCTGCATGTTCCAGTTATTTTTAAATATGAAACTAATTATTCTTTCTTGTTCAGTTCCCAATTTTTTTTCCTCCAAATATTCTTTCTGTCTCATAGATACTGTTCATCCATATAGAACAGATAAGCTTAAACACTGACATGAACATTGACCAAGGTTTTGAGCAGGATTTGATATTTTTATTTATATGATAGCTTTCCTCTTGCAGTAATGCCTGTGCTTAGGATCAGAAATATTTAATATATCCTCAGAAGTTATTTTCTTTAATATTTACAAATCAGAAAGAAATATGGAAGAAAATTTCAGGAGAAGGCCTGTTCCTACAAGACTTGTTATCAGGTCTTCAAAGAGAAATAGAAATATCTGAATTCAGTTTCTGGCAGGGAACTAGGAGAGGAAATGATTTTCAAAGAGCTGGTTTAGAACATGGAGTGTTTTCAAATATTGATTCTACACAGGGGATGGGATGTTTTTTTTGAATCTTCTCATTATTTCCTTTCATACACTCCAAGTTCTTTCATCTTTCCTGTAAGAAAAGCAAGTTTCCCCCTTTTTAAACTCTCAGTGTCTTTTGAAGCTCAACATGAATTTTGTGAGTGAACTGTTTAAAAGTGTCCTTGCCTTTGAGTACCCCATGCTATTCTAAGTCATTAAGATGTGCTATTAACTCTCTGTGAACAAAGCCAGTTTCATTCCTTAGCGCGAAGCAGTGCTCCAATAACAAAAAAAATCCTCACTAAAACATTGCATAAACACAGCATAACACCTTAACTAGGCAACAACTGGATAAAGTCATTGCAGGTTATTGGCAGTATGTGCCTGAAGCAATTGAGATGAGCAAAGGTGACGGTTGGGCTGATTTTTTTTAGAAAACAGAAACGCATGGTCCGTTGTAAATTGTCAGGTTTCAGTGGAAGTTACTCATACTATAACCAGGTATGGAATTCAGTGGAAATGCTTAAAGGTTGAGATGTTGTTGTCAGAGTTTTGGCTGCAGCTTCACAAGCGTGGGCATATGTAAATAAAGCTTAAACTGGTCAGTCCAGGTGCCCCTATATAAATAAGTGCCTTTATATAAATTGTGCACTACATGCTCAGTTTATGAAGCCTCAACTCTTTCCAGTGCTTTTTATGGATAAAACCCCCATCAATGTGCAGCATATAATCCTTAGCATTTTTGTGTTTTCTGTAAACTTTTTGCTCTCCCCTTTCATTCCTGCTTCAGGAATTGGACCTGGCTCTGGAAATGACTTAGGAATGGAAGATATTTTTATACAGCTGAATATAGCAGTTCATCATGGATCAAATATGTCCTTTTGGCTTCTTCATGCAGCTAGTGAATTTAGTTATCAGAAATGTTTGGCTATTTTAAGTATGTTAAGGAGGGCCTTTAAGGGGAGGTATGCTTTATTGAGAGACAGACTTGTTTTTGTGGAAATTGCTGTCCAGGAGTCTCCAAGGGAACACATAGCAGCAAAAACAGAAGGATCCCCTTGTGCACTCATATGGCTTTAAAAACATTTTGTGTCATAATGGTGTAAACAGTTGCTTCCTGAGAGTGAGAAAAACACTGAGAACCAAGCACAGGGTCTAACAGCGTGCTCTCCACTGAATCCCTGGGATAATACCTTGTTCCCAGCAGCATGAAACTGCCCTCAGCCACCCACCCCATGCTGTTGCCTTGGCTGGAGTGCTGTTGGCCCCCAGCACAGGCGTGTCTGGGGGGTGAAGGCAGAGCCTCCCTATTCAGTGGACCCTACACCTCCAAACAGTGGAGGAAGTTCTTCTTCTTCTCCACTTCTCACTGGAGTCCACACACACAGAGACAGAGGTGCAGAAGCATAAAGCGCTAGAGAGAACAGGCATTGCTTGGGTGAGAGATTCTTCCCAGCTCTGACAGGCCTGCAAAAATATTTCTGGTGGACATCATCAAGGTCAATGGGCTTGCTTGGGGATTACCAGCAACTGGGCTGAGTGGCACAGTATTTGTAAGTGATGAGTGAGGCAGCTCTGAGTTGGCACTTAGATAATTATGAATCTTTTGCATGACAAAGGTAAAGTCGGAAGTGTCAGAAGGAAGGGCTCATGAGGCACAGAGAGGGCTGAATGTCTGTCTGTGCTGCTCACACTGCTGGTGCCTTGTCTGGTAACATCTCAGGTGGCGTTGGCCTCCTGCTCAAGTGCCAGTCACCCACAGAAGGGGCAGCTTGCATATGGAAAGCTCAGCACCAGCCTCTCTGTTAACTAACCCAGGGGAAATACAACTTGTGAAAACAGCAATTATTTCCACAGCACTTTCTGGCTGATGCTGAAGTTTGTGAAATGTATGCAAGCCAGGATTTCTTCACTTCCGAGGGTGGATGAAGATGAAGTTTGTGTTGCAGTTTATGAGCTTTGCATTGTTCAAATTGTTTTGCCTCCCGATCTGCAGACAATTAGTTTTTATCCTTCTGCTAATTTTGTAGTAATATATAGAGCAGTATCTTGTCATCCCCACGGGTATCAACTATAATTAGAGAAAAAAGGAATTTACACATCTGCCTACACATGTGGAAAGCTGAAAATTACATATGCTTTATTTCTCTTGCACTTGTTGCTGGATCAAAGCTTTGTGAGTGTGAATTGAAATCCTCTGGCAGAAGAACTGGAAGCAGTACAAGCACAATGCAGGCCTTGCACTCAGTGTGCAGCAGTGTCCTGGTGAGTGTGGGCCATTGAGCACTGGTAAGCACAGACTAAAGAATCTCTGGTCAGCTTCGTGCTGCCATCAGCAGGACCCACCCTGCTATTTTTAAGGGGTTAAAGGGACTGTGGGCAGAGTGGCTTGGGTTTTTCTTAATCCTAAGAATTAAAATAATAGGTTTGCTCTGGGACAGAAGGAGGGTGCTGGGGGGTTAGAGACAGCATCACAAAACCTCTGTCCTCCATTCAAACTGGGACTTTTGCATACCTGTAACTGAGTTGAGTGGGGGCTAATTTAGCAGCAGCCCAGAGTGGGCTGGGACCCCTGTCTCTCTTCCCATGAACACCTTTCTCCTGGCCTTCTTTCTGCTGGAAAATTCTCATCAAATATGAATTCCATTACTAATCATCTCCATCATGTTTGTTCATTCTTTTCATACATTAAAACCAGCTTCCCCCTAACTTTTGTCATGGCAGCAGGTTACATAATCACAGACCTGTCTTTCCAGACCGTAAAGCACTTATTTTTCACTGGTACCTTTATAAACAGTAGGAATTTCTTTTGAGACAGCAAAGGTTTTGCTTACTCATAAATCCGAAACTTTTTGTTTAATAAGTGGAGATACAGTTACCAATACAAACTACTGGTCTGCTCTGAGCATCAACATTCATTTTCCCACATGAAATAATCTACTGAAAATAAAGAAATTTTAAATAAATAGTAGTTATAAAATTAAGATGATTACTTTGTACTTGGTATGTAGAATATTGTTTTGATCTTTTGTAAGGCAAAAGGAACATGATTAAAGTATTTTAACCTTAGCTATAGAAATGAACTTTAAATAGCAAAGCTGCTTATCAAATATAGTCTGTGTTTTCAATGGAAGCTTTCCCTTATAAAGACAAAATTTGCCTGCTGACCCCAAAGTGATACTTTTCCAAACCAAATGAAGAACCTACATGTTCTCTTTTACTTATGTCAACAAAATATTTCATACTCCTGCTACGTGAAAGAAGTTAACTTCTAAAAGTTAACTTCTAAAATGTTAGTGACAACTCATAGTTCCACAACATTGCACAGAGGACAAATGAAACTTAGGGACCACTTTCAAGCTCTGCTCCACTGAATGTTGCACTAGACATCAAAAGTTTTCATTAAGCAAGGGAGTATTCTTTCATTAAGACAAACAATATCAGACAAGGGCATAATTCTTACCATCAAAAAAGAAATCCATGTCTTTTTGATGATCAGGATGATCTCTTTGCTTCAGAAGCGTTTTGTGAAGGGTCTTGAGGCAGGAAGATCCCTTTGCAGAGGGGTCTTGTGACTGTTTCCCTCCCCTGGAGTAGGTAGTAGTGGCCATCTGAAAAGTGGTGAGTTCCCAGGGTCTGTGTAAGAGGGCACTGTGTCCCTCTCTGCTAGTGGGACTGTCAATCTGCAGTGGAGAGGCTCCAATATTAGAGGAGAACAGGTCTGAAAAGCTGGTCATTTGTATTTTCCTTTTGAAAGCCAACAGAACAACTAGTCAGGTCTTCACTGTCCAACAAGTTGTGGTGCAGTGACCCTCAGGCTGGTTCTGGTCTGAGCCAGCAGCAGCCCTACAGAGCAGCACACAGGGCACCTGCTAAGCCCTGGCAGCATCACCTTTAGGGTCTGCCCCTCAGCTGGCAAAGCTGGGCTGACATCCCCCTGCTGCTGCTTTCCCTGGTGCCACTGCAGCACTGCCCAGACACGTGAGTCAGCACTTGTTGTATCCACAGTCTTGCTCAGGTCATCCTGACATCCTGAGGTGTCCATGTCTAACAACTGGGACACTGGGTCACTCACCGCCGTGGCTCAATCTCCTCAAGTAATTCTGATCTCCAGGGCTTTTATCCCTTCGTCTGCTTCAGCTGACACCTCCAATTAGGAGGATTTTGTGCACAAACTCTCCCTGCTACTTGTCTGAACAGCTCTAAGCTGCAATTTTGTTAATATGAATGAATATTCAAATAAGTAAATGAAAATTGTGGCTGAAATCCTTCCTTTTGTGCCCTAAGGGATGTCAGATTTTTTTAATATAAATCACAAACCATGTCCTAATTACAAATTTTACTGAAAGAGACTTAGGAGAATGGATTACTGAAGATAAATATGTCACCTTTTTTTTGCCTTGAGAAAAAGAAGATATCTGAAGAAAATATTTAAACAAAATTGTAACAGGCAGGTAAATTCTTGCAGTTAGCAATGCTGTAAAAACTTTAATTTGATCCTACCAGAATTTTTTTTTATTTAATAAATCATTCCCTGTGTGCTAGATGAAGCAATCCTTGTTTTCTGTCTGTTTGTACCTTACAGCTGATTGCAGGCTCCAGTTAAATATTTCCAATGATTAGGGTATCTCTCTTGCTCCCCTTCTTCCTCTTCTGATTTCCTAATCATGCTGCAGTCTTTACTGGTCAGGACACTGACCACATCATATCTTTCTCTTCTAGTTCATCAACTTTTTGTTATCAAACAATAAAGTCTTAATTATTTCATGGGGGACTATGCTGAAAACCAGGGAACAGGCAGCCAAACACACAGGCAGCATAATCTCCTGAATATTGCTCCCTTAGGAAGGGAGCTGAACCTCCCTTAAGCATTTGTATAAAATCACTTTTTGCTTCCATACTCCTGCTGGATTGCTCATCTTCGTGTTTTGAAAAGGAATTGTGGCATTGTAAAACAAAATGATTTCTTCAGACTCGTATAATTTTCAAATAATGAAGACATGTACAAGTACCTTTAATAAATGAGTTCTTCTGATATTATGGGCCCTAAACAGTCAGGCTCACCCTTAAAATTATGGGTAATGTACAGTGCCAAATTTATAGTGCTGCATATACTGGGTACCTACCTTTTTAGTTTCATAAGAAAGCATTTGTTTCCACAGAAGGCATTGGATTAGGAGCCACCCTGAAGTTAGTTTTCTGCATGGTTGTGCATGGCTCGATTTTAACAAGGGAAGAACTGAAATAAGAGCAATTCAGAGAAAACAGAATCCAGTCCAAAATGGGTGGGAGTTCCCAGTCTCTGAGGACTTTGGAATGTACGAGGAAAGAATCATTACCATTTTGTGTACTGTGAGTTCTCACCTGACATGTTCAGCACCCTTGAGGTTGTTCCAGACTGCAGCAGTGAACCATGCCTTTGTACCAAGTCCTAGAAAAGGACCCTGAGGAGGGCCATTGGGATTATCTGTGGAAGGAGACAGCCTTGCCTTCCCCATGGCAGGACTGCCAAGATCAGCAGATCTCCCACATGATGCCCTCCCCACACATGATGCCTTCTCCACGTGTGATGCTGCCACTGGCGCCAGGGAAGAGCAGTAGCATGAGGGGCAGGTCAGCTCTGAGATGGCTTCTGTGACCACTGGTCTATAATTTTCACTTGGGACTGTGGACAATTACAGCCTTGGACTTTATTTATTAGAAATTCAAATCCAAACCAGAGGTAGATAATTGCTTACGGCAAACTGACTTCTCTACGTGGTACACCTGCCGTCAGCTACCAGTGGGAAAAATCATAAATACAGGGTGTATATGCACACAGGGTGTGCTCATGCAATCCTCTGCTCACAGCTGCTGTTTTTTCCCTTACATGGCAATTCACCTCAGGGGGATTTTTTTTTTTTTTCAGAATTACAGAATTTCAGGCACTATTCTCTCAGTTTTTACCTTGCTCTTTAATCCATGGCCATTTCTACCTGTGGGGCTCTAGACAAAGTGTGGAGTGTAGCAAAAGTAGGAGCTGCTCAGCATGCCAGTAATCACATCCTGGATCCATCAGCAAGAAGAAACCAATGGGCTTCAGTGCCATTTCAGATGCACTTGAGAAACCTGCCTGCCTCTGGGATTCGACCCAAGCTTTGTGTGTAGTCCTTTTGGCTGAACCAGTTTCTTGCTGGATCATGTCTGGACTGTGTGAAGTGTTTTATCTCAATCAGCTAAAGATTGCTTTATTTACAAAACTAAGTAAATAATGAAGACCGGAGTTTCAGGTAACCTTCACTTGGTTTACGCAAAGCAACAGCCAGATTTTCTGGTGGAGAAGAAATTTTCCACCCGTGATGACTGATGGGCACAAGTTGTTTAAAATCCTGAACATCAGTGGCCTGCAAAATTTACACAGCGTGTAGCCAAACATTATAGGGGGAAAAAAGGATAAAAGAAGTGGTAATTTATGAGAGGAATTCCAACCATTCTCCCTTTCCAGATGTAGACTAGCCAGTTCTGTGCATTCAAAACCACAAACAAACTCTCCAGGATCAGCAGGTGCTCCCACTCTTCAGGATTTTTCTCTGTGACAAAGGCATAGCTTTGATAGGAGCTCAGTGTTTGATAACCTCACATTACTCCAGGGTTAGCAATCTTTATGGAAATGCCAACCAACCTTTCAACAAAATCTCTGTAAATTCATTCATTTATAACATCACTATAATTTAAATCGTGGTTTTTCATAGCTGTGACAAGCCTGGGAATTATTAACATGGCCATATCTGCTTTGATATTATCTTTGGACTTCAGAATACGTGTCAGATAATCTCATAGTTTTTTATCCAGTTCTTTGACGTTGTGCAGGTTAGAGGGTTTTGGTTGGTTTTTTCGTTTGTTTTTCCTGTTGCTGATATATCTGTTTTTGGTATTTGCTCTGATGGTGAGGCTACCTTACACCATTATGACTTTTCTAGCCATGGTGTATTTTCTTATCTGCAGCAGACTTTGGCTTGCGGAGATTTTCCAACACAGAGAGTGTGGGTAACTGTGCTGCAGAGGTTATCTCTGTTAACGTGTGAATCCCAGAGGGTTTGCTGCCTCTGAAATGTCAAATGCATGGTGCATCAGCTACCCAGTGTGAATACATGAGGTTCTGTCTGAGAAATCACAGTCAGAAATAGTGCCACTGCACCTAACTGGAGACAATCACCCTGCTATTTCCCATCAAAGCAACGTGGATTTACCAAATTTACATGAAATGAAATAACAGGTTCTTATTATGCAATGCACATTGTCTTGTTTATTAGGACTAGATAAGGGTGGTCATTTAAGATGAACCTGGTTTGCTAAATGCAATCATAGCATGGAAAAATGTGGTATCTCCTGGATGAGCTGGGACTGGTTAGCTCCAGTCATGGTACTGTGAGAAGGAGCCATTCCCACACACCCTGGCGTGCCGTGGCTCACTGTCCCATCCTCTGACCTCCCTGTGCACCAGGGGGTGATGCACACTGTACTGCTGCTCCTGCCATGGAACCACACAGCAGTGCTGCAACAGCAGAGTATTGCACACTGTTCAAACCAACTCAGAATTAACAAGCTGATGGAAAAGTTATACAGGGCAACTAATCATCATTTAACCATGTTTGCTTAGGTTTGCCATATATTTGTGGTTTTTTAGTCTGCCTTCTGGTCTTTGAATGGGAAAGAGGTACTCCTAATATATGTGGCAATTTCAGTTACAAATTCAGCTATATGTTGCCATACTTCTGCTCAGGGAGAAGGGAAAAAAATCTCCATTTGCCCTCTCCTGCTTTTCGTACACATCCATTTATGAGTGATTCATCCAGGGCAGAGTAAGTTTATAGACTTCTGAACTCAGAGGTCTGATAATGTTTCTCATGACTACTTTGAATAAATCAGATTTAAAACATGATTAAATAGATCAAATGAAATATAAACCACAGCACAATAAAACAAAAATTCTATTTGGCTCCAGTTCTTCTTAGCAGTTGTTCTGCACAGGTATTGAGCCATGTACACACCCACTCAGCTTCACAAGAAAGCTTTTCATAGAAGTCAAACTTTTCCTTAAAAGGGCAGAACAAAGGCAAAATGCTATTAATAAAATTATCTTTTATCTTAGTAACTACAGCATTAAAATCATTGTAAAACCAATGAATGTTTTCAGAAATATGATTTAACTTGTAATTTCTAATTAATGTTAAGCAAAAGCTCCATAAAACTTAATTAACAGTTATCATTGCTGATTTTCTATTTGAGATTAGCCTTGACTGAATTCCATTCAACTTGTAATTTTGACTGTGCTTGCCTGAGATGTAAAATCTTTTTAATAAAAAAGTACAGTCCTATAAAAAAGGTCTAAGACACTGCTCAACTTGATTTTTCTTATACTTTTGTTTTTAATTATTTTTCAGGATTAGCTGGTTGTGAGGCAGTTACTTGAATAATTACATTTTTAATAAAAGTACTAAGTAAGAAAGCTCAGCTTTTGCATGGCACTTCTGTGCAGTCTAGAGTGGCTGCAGGAGCATTTCAGAGGTGACACAAGAGTTTTCACAGCTACAAGCAAGTAGCAAGAAAGGAGAGAGTCTCTCCAGAATGGCACACAGGACACTGTTTCGGGGCAGAACCCGTTTTGGGGCAGTGGCTGCAGCAGCATTTCCGTGGCAATACAATTCCATGTGGTATTTTTTACTTTGCCTTGTCTGGTAGTTTGTCTCAGATGATCTGTCAGGTACCTTGTCTAGAGGCACAGTATTGATGGAGTACTTCATACCTGTGGCACAGTTTCAGGATGAGCAGCACTGAAATGAATGGGTTTGGGGTGTTCTCAGTTTTATCTGCAGGACTCAAAGCAAAAAATATTTTGCCATTTTGTGCCATTTTTTCCATGGTTGGAAGTGTTGTGTAAGTGGAGGACAGACATGGAATTCTGATGTAGAAGGAATCAGCTTGAATAAGGAAATATTTGTGTCTGTGATTACTAGTTGGAAGTGAAAAAAACATGAAACAATTAAGCTGATAAAATGATTATAGCAGAAATGCAGTATTTTAGTACTGGATAAGAGCCAGGAAAAGTAATGACCAAAGCAGAGCCTTCTTCATTTCCAAACCAGTCAGCAGAAATTTGTTTGCAATTTCCTTCTTAGGGAACTTCCATGAGAGATGTTGACAGTGAGATTGTCATATTTTTTACACTGCTACAACGTGTAGTCCCAATGTGAAACACATAACATGTCTATGGTGGAGAAGACTCTGAAATTCCATTTCTGCAGCTGATGATTTCTTCTGAGCTTGCAGACACTTGCATGAGAAACAGATGGTGAGATGGAATAAGAATTAGTTAGAGAGGAATAAGATGGAGCTCACTTTCCTGCCTGGGCCTTGGTTTTTGAGGGGAAACTGCTGCTAAAGGGTGAAATTTCTTTCTCAAGTCCGACCTCCCAAGAACTTCTCAGATCAAGCTTCCCTGCCACGTTGCTGCAAAGTCATATACACAGAAAAGAGCTGGGGACTGTTTCCTCAACAGGCACATAAGTAAAAGAAGTAATAAAGAACCCAGAGCAAGTCTCCCCACCTTGAAAGGGAGAAATGTAATGCTACTATATCAAATTCAAAAGTCCTATCACTATACCAAATTCCCCCAGAGAATTCTACTTGAGTGTGGCTTAGAGAGTAGCCAGTGTAGAAGAGCTTCTTCCCCTCGGTTTTGTGCACAATAAAACTTTTTTCTGTTCTTTTGCTTTCTCTTGCTATTGAAGGAAGTAATGCAGACTAGCAAAAACATTACTGAAAAAAAACAGATTGCTTTTTTGTGGCACAAAATGTGTAGTGCATCAGCAGGCATCATTCAGCAAGAGTTGGAAGGTGAGCTTTGCCAAAAAACCCTGTTGAAACAAAGCAAGTTGGCTAGGGCTGCCATATAGTCTCTTTTTCCTGGGCACATGCCCTGTGTCTGGTGCCCTCTTTCCTTCTAGGCACAATTTGGTAGATGTTTGCCCCCTCTGTAGTGTTGAAAGCCTCACTCAAAATTGCATCTGCTAGTGTGTCTCTCCAGGGAGGGCTGAGGCAGTGGGCTGTGCAGCAGCTGGGGAGCTGGGTGCTAGCACGGACCTGGGGTAGCAAGCAAGGTTGGGCATCTGGGGGAGTACCAAACACAGCTGCTCTTACAGAGGAGTTTTGGAGAGGGAGGGGCAGGAAGGAACTGTGCAATCATGTCACAGTGCATGTAATTTTGTTTAGCATGACTAGATCAAGACAATATTTCCTTTTAAATAGCACTCTGGGTTGGAAGAGAGCGGTGGAAAAGGGTGAGGAAGTGGCTGGGCAGAAGGAAGAGATGAGAGTGGGATGGGGATTAGTGTTAGGATGCTGTTCACAACTTCCTCCTGAGCTGTAGGGAGCCCAGAATGTGATGAGGAGGAGTTGCCAATAAACATTACTCTTCCCTCTTCTTCCCTTTTTATTTACCTTTTTTTTTTTCCCTGTCTGAAATAGGGATTCCCTCTTTAGTCGGTGATCCAAAGACCCGGGTTGGTTCCTGGTGTTTTGCCTAGAGCCTTAAAACACGATGCAATAAAGTCACATGCTGAGTGAATAATTGCCTAGAATTATAGTGCAAGAGGCACCTCAGTCATTCATGAGGATATAACCTATGCAGTCATTTCCCTGGTGGTATGCCAGCTGTGGCTGCAGGTCACATTCCTGCTTTTGCATCTTGCCGAGCAGACAAGGGAGCTGAAAGCTCCAAGCAATCCCAGGCAGGTTTGGGATCTAGTTTCAGTTCCTGTAGCATCTCACACAGTACAAAATGCAGGAGGTCAGCCAAAACAGAAACTGCATTTCTGGCCCGGCACATGGGAGAATCTCCTGACTGGGATAGAAGAAGCTGCAGGGCTGAAGAGTGGTGGGGTTGCAGGTGTGTGAGCATGCAGCATCTGAAATCAAGTGGAGACAGGTCCTCTCCTGCATGTAGATATGACTCAATACCGAGTTAGAAGCCAACAATGCCACTGCTGCTGACACTGGTGTTTGCTGACACGAGTGTTGCAGTTATGGGTTCAAGCAGGGCATTCCTGATTTCAAGTACTGACACTGCAGAAATGGAACCCTTTTCTCTCCAAGTGTGCCCCACTTTCCTAACACTGCTGTTGTTTGGGTAAAACATTGATTTCCACATTTCAAATATCCTCAGACAACCTGGGCACCAGAGTCCCTGTGGGGATCTAGGGGGTCCAGCAGGTGACCACCCAAGGCCCTGGTGTGAGATGGGAGCACTCTGGTGGGGCAGGTAGCCTTCCTGTCTCCAGGGCTCTGCAACAACTACTTGTGCACTGGAAGAAACGAGGAATTTTAAAAAGCTTGCACCGAATTTGGGTTTCCTGCATATAAAACTTAAAATGGAGTAACTGCTTGCAACATACCAGTTCACTAAGTTTTGGTGAGGGCTGTCAAACAGCATTGTAGAGTGTTTCCACTTCACTTCATGCAAAGCAAGCAATTTTTTTCCCAGTGCAGGGGGATTTTTGGTGGAAATTTTGAAGGAAACAATTTCTGCCAGGATTACCTCACAGAGTTTTACCTTACACATGTATTTCTTTTGGATGATTCATCTCATTTCCTTTCAGTATGTGAATCCACAGGAGTTTATAGCTTTATGCACTCTAACTCAGTGGATTAATCTCAATGGATCAGCTGAGTAATGAATTTTTGCAATGCAGGCAAAAATTACATAGCAGAGTTCATGTAGTGCTGTGTGGACTTACAGTTCAGGCAGCTTATATTCAGATACTAAGCACTGCAAAGTTAATAGCATCAAGTTCTTCCTCTTTTTCTCTCCCTGCAATTTCCAGGCATATATGAGAGCTTTTCTCATACAGGCCCCCCACTGGCCTCTACAGCATCTCTGGTGCTTTCAGTAGCCCCTGGGATGACTATCACAGCTAGACCTAGGGAGTGGGGCCAACAGAGAAGTGCACACTTGAGTGAATAATCTCTGAGGCCTCTGCAAAGTCATCTGACACCCCCTGAGGCTGAACATTTCCTCTGCACTGGGTTTTAAAGAAAGCCTGAGGCTTTGTTTCTTTAAGCAGCTGAGCTGCTCTAACAGCCTGCTGCCTCTGAAAGGGGTTCTTTTATGCCCCATCCCCTTCATTTGTGGCTGTCCCTCCCTGAACTTGTTTGGCTCATTACCCAAGAAGATAGCCACCTGCTTTCTTTTCCCTAATTATTCTTTCTCAAGGCTGACAGATCTGTATGGTGATTGGGCTGGAAGATGGCACCTCACCAGGGTTGGATGGGTGGTGAGGAGCAGAGTAGGGGATGCACAAATGGACTGCTTGGCAGGGAGAACCTGGGAAGCAGCTCAGGTGCTGTTTGAGGTGCAGCTTTTCTGCCTCTGAAGAAGCAGCCACTTCCACAGCATAGATGCAGGCTCTTGGCACACTCCAGGGTGAGTCAGCCATGGACCTTAACTGAACAGGCAATTTAATACCACAGAAAAGACAAGCAGCTTTTTTCCCCAGCCTTTATCTCCTGAGCCAGCTAGCTGTGGGGCTGGAGAACAGCCAGACCAACACAAGGGAGTGTGCAAGAAAAGCAACCAGATTCAATGCTGTCTCCATGAAGCCTGAAAAGACACCTCACCTGTAGCTTCCTCCAGTCTTGATTCTGAAGGGAAACCTAAAACAGACATTTAAAAGATGAGCCTAAAAATGGAAACCTGATTGTGCAGACTCTAACAACTGCAAACACGTTTTAACCATTCCACAGAACAATTCACTCCCTACACACTTCAGGGTGCTGTTGTAAAAAAGGATAATTCCAGGTATTAAACTAAATAAAAACGGTTTATTTTAACAGAAAATAAAAAAAACTGAAACTGAAGAAAGAAAAAAAAAACTTGAAAAACCAGGAAAAAAGATGAAGTCCAGGATTCCTTCACAATTGACGCCTTTTTCAGCCAGTCTGGCTGGTATACGCCTGGCAAAGCTTTCTTTCGATGCTGGTTGCTTAAAAAGCATGGTTGGAAATTGGCCTGTTCCAGCAGCGACGCTCTCTCGAAGCTGATCCGACAAAGGAGGGAGACTTTTGGAATTTTAGCTTTAGAAATACTGAGTTTGCTTTGCTCCACCCCCTCAGTCCTGCTCCCATGGCTCATGGTGGTTGGTCGCCTTCTCTCCCAGCTGTGGGGATAGGCTCCTACTTTTTAACCAATGGCTCGTGGATGTCTGAGGAATGTTTATAACAATATCTTTGCAGGAACAGGGGGTGTGTTTTTTCTCAAGGCGGGGGAAGCGAAAATTACAACTCTTAAAACTATTTAAACACTTTAAACACCTTTAAAACATTTTCATAACTGTCTAAATAAAGGATATAGTTAATTTTACATTCTAAATATAATAACATTTCCTAAAACTATTCTTTAATCACCCTTTTACCTTCTTTAAGTAACAACCCTAATACTTGATAAGAGAAGATGCAAAAGTCTTATAACTTTCATGAATAACAGTGCCAAAGGTGTTGTCCCCACTTTGCTTTGCTCCTTGCCAGCTGACCCTGCTGCCCCATGGGTACAAATCGTGGGGCTGGCTGATCGATTAAGGGCTGAAGGATGGAATCTGTGGCAGAGTAACTGTTCCCACCCAGGCAGCCCAGGAGCTTTGCTGAGGGCTAGAGAAGAGTTTGCAGAAATATGGCCTTTCTCTTGTCAGCAGATTGGTTAACATATTGGGAGCAGTGCCTTTTCAACAAAGTTTATCTCGCTGTGTGCAGTTAATTATGCCATGTTCAAAGGAGAGCCTTGGATGATGCAGAAAGCTGACTTTGCTAATGAGAGTGGCTCTAATTGCAGAGCAGACGTGTGGTCAAGCTGGGGAGCCAGCCCCAAGCACAGCCTTTTTGGGCACAGATGGCCAAGGTGGGAATCCTGTCAGCATGCCTGGGTCGGGACCTTGGTTGCTGCAGGTACATTTGTCACCAGCTTAAGAGGAAAATAGCTTTATTTTTTTATCTCCTAATGTGCTGGATACACCAGGTTTAGGATGAAGCTGTGGCTGGATCCTGGGCTTGCTGTTGTCGGTTGTTCAGTGTTCACTGGGTGCAATTTTCTGAAGATATTTTTACAGGTGCAAATCCACCCTAAAGGCACATGTGTACGTGACTTCCCCAGCACACCATGACAGGGTGGAAGGTTAATATATGCAGCCAGAAACAGGAGGTCTCTTATCCATGTATCATGTTTAGAGCCCATTGATACCAACTATTATTTGAAATGCTGGTGATGCAACGAAAAGTTTCTTGTCTAAGTCTCACTGTAGGACTGATGAGTGTGTGTAACCCTTCATAAACTGCTCTTGTCAACAGTTTCATTATTAAACGTAGGCAGTCAAATATTGTGAGTCAGTATCTTTCATCTTCTTCCTCAGCCATATCACAAATTAGAAGTCACTTGAAAATAATTTATTAAAAAGTAGCACTGGTTTCTTATCTCAATTGCCTTCTGATTACACTTTGACCTACACTGCTTTCCTAAATGAACATGGTGATTGCCACTTGGAGAGCTGAGATCTTAAATGGAAGAAATAATGCGTTTACAAGAAAAACAGCCAGCTGAACTGGCTTCTACCTTATATGTAGTCTAGCAGGCCCCAGGAACCATCTCTAATTACCGTCACTTCTCCCAGTGCTGTGTGTCTGGACTCAGAGCAATTACAGCTTTTCATCCCAACAATGGTGACAGTGTGGCTTCATGTCCTGTGTCCAAGGGAATCCAGCCACCTGAGCTCTTCCCACATGTCCTCAGGTGGGAGAGAGCCCAAGGTATGAGTTGAATAGTAGAGAAAGGCCTGATTAAAACTGAACGGTCCTCAAAAGGCAGAAATTATGCTAGGATTAAGCTAGAGTTAAGGGGTTCAGGGAAGAGCCGGCATGGAAGAAAATGATGGGACAGTATGGTAATTTTATTATTGCCTTTGCCCTCTGGGGGCCATAATTACACACATTGGAGTTACACAGAGTCTGCTGTGCCAGTGTGGTGCTGAGCCTCAGGATCTGGGATCCCATATCATCCCAAAGTTCTTCTACTTCAAGGGTGCTGTCCAAGCAGGGGACACCCGCAAGGCCTCTGCTCCTGCTTAGGTGTCCCCAGGGCCAGAGATTATTTCCCTTCTGGGCTCACAGAGTGCCTGGGGAGGTACTAAGCAGGTGCTGGGGCCAGGGGCATGAGTGGTCTCAGCCCACCTCTGAAATAATGTTTTGGATGTCTCAAGCTGCTGCAGCGGGCGCAGGCGCTGTGGGGGAACCTGCAGGCTGCCGTGCCCTGTGCGGAACGCGGCCCAGCCCCAAGCTCTGCAGTGTGCAGCGAGGGCCGGAGGGACACAAGCGCCCCGGGAGAGGCTGCTTTGGCGCACGCTGGCCTCCCCTCCTCCTGCCTGCTGCTGCCAGGAAGGAGGCACAGGCCACGGCCGTGATGTCGGGCAGGAGCACCGCAGGGGTGAGTAGTGCTGAACGGGCTCCTGACACACGGGTAGGGCTGTGGGAGCAGGAACAACCTCGCTGTGCTGGCACTGCCCTGGCTGAACCACTGCCTGTCCCCTGGCCCTGCCACAACACACGGGACCAGGCAGTGCAGGCAGCCCCTCTAGGAGGGGGTGGCACAGTTATCACCCCAAAAGTACAGAAGGCAGAAAGGGCCACCTCCTGGGGCCCTTTGGCTGCTGCTGGAGCATCTGTCTGTTCCAGAGAAGCAGGTCTGTCCTGTCCTCGTTCCTGCTGAGGGCTCAGAAGAGGCCGGCAGAGCTGAGAGGAGCGAGGATGATGGGGGCATCAGGTGGGGTGAGGATGGGTGTTGTGTCCGATGTGGTCTCCTCAGCCTCACTCTCCATGTCCTCCAAGTTGTCGCTGACTGAGGGGATGATCTGCACCACCTTCTCCTGGAAGTGCACTTGCTTCCGAGGGCCTGGCACAGCTGTTGCCTGGGCAGGAGTTTCTGGGGCCGAGCTCCTGTCCTTGCTGCCCTTCAGGATGCTCTTCATATGGCCCAGGAGTGAGCAGTGCTGCTCCCTCTGGGCCCCGTGGAAGGTGTAGGTCTGCTCAGTGTCACCAATGATGGTTGGGGCTGCCTCCGTGGCTGAAGGGTCCACGTACTGGCCCGCCTGGGGATGTGTCTCTTTGTGCCCAGGGCTCTTCCTTCTCTTGCTCAGCAGGAAGTAAGCCAGGGCAGTGAGCACCAGCATGGACCCTGGGGACAAGACTATGTTTTCTGAGGGCTGGGGCAGGTGGGAAGAGCTTGCCAAGCAGCGCTTGGTCTGGCTAGCCCAGCACCATCTGCCAGCGGCCCAGCTCCCCGCTCATCCCCACCCTCACTGGCCCTTGACAGACAATGCTCCTCTTCCATCTGGGCTACTCCCCACCCAAGCTTCTCACCAGGGATGGTGACATGCCAGACGAGGACGGGATGCAGGAAGCAAGCCACTGAGAGCAGCGTGTAGCCCAGGAATTTCTGGAAGCTCCCTGGGCGTCTGGCTCGCTTCCAGCAGACCTGTGCCAGGGATTCAGGCTGGTGACTGGGGAGAGAAAGAGAGGTCCTTGTGGGATGAAGCAGCAAGCACATGCCAAGAAGTTTTGGACCTAACCATGACCCATCTAGATGTGCAGATCCTCACTCTGGATTGCCAGGAGATGGGGGTGTTTTCAGGGAAGATAAGAAAAACCTGAGTATCTCCTGTTGGGAGAAGAGCATCTGCTAGAGGCCAGCACCTCAGCATCTCACTAATCAAGTGCCTGTTATTTGGAGTAAGGTGTTGCCTCTAAGCTGTGAGAACTTTAGAGTTTATTCTAGGAGGCAGCAGCAGTGCTCAGCCTCTGAAAAGGACATAAGGATTGTCTACATTTTAACTTCTGTGCTGTCTCTGGAGGGAGCTGAAGCTAACCATGGGCATCTGGCTCTTCCCTCAACCCTGGTACCTTGTGCCTACACAGTGTATTAAGCACATGCTGAAGACCAGGGTTCGTTGTGCTGATGCTCAGGAAGTTAGGGCACAAGCCTGAGTTAAAACACAGGTTTAAATGTGTGGGCACATGGGCTCATTTACCTCCCCCCTCTCTGAGTGCACTTGCCTTGGCATTAGGGGCAGGACCTTTGGTCTGGCACTTGCAGCTCCCCCAGATCTGGTGTTGCCTGCAAGGGGCAAGGTGCCTTGGGGAGGTCCCGCCGTGGCTGGAGAGCAGTGGGCAGGGTCTACTCACGTGAAGCACATCTCCAGGAACAAACTGATAAAGAAGAAGCCTTCACAGACAGTAACTGCAACCCCTGAAAAACTGAAAGGTGGAGCTGTCAGGGGAGCAGGGCTGTGCTTGAGTATGTTCTCCAGGTGGGCAGAAAGGGCACAGGGGACCAGAATTTACTATCCAGTTCCCAGCACAGTCTGTGTTCTGGGGTCAGAACACCCTCTGCTCATCTGGTTTGTGGAGGAAAACTCACAGCCCTTCTGTCCCTGGGGAGTCATCTTGCAGCCAGTGTCACCTCTGGCCTGCCTGAGTCTGCAGGAGCATCTCTTTTTCTAACAGAAATACCTTATTTTTTGAAACCTCACTATGGAGATCTGAAATCCCCAAAGCCTTGGGCAGTGTTCCCTGCTGCTGTTGAAGTCTTCTCTGGTACTACATATGGTGGAGGGGTTGACCTTGTCACCCCTGCCAGCTCTGATTTCAAGGGCAAAAATACTCACAGCAGATAGAAAGCCAGGCTTTTGAACTGTCCTCGCTGCAGGGTTTCTACGCCCACACCGATCAGCACTGGAAAGAGAAGGGAGCAAAGATGCTGACTGCAGAGTTCATTCCCAGTTCCCTCAGGTTAGTTCCCAGCTCCCAGGATAGATGCCCCCATTCCCCCAGGGGCTAGAGAGGCTGCTTCTCCCATGCAGGGCAGCATGTTAGGACTGCTAGCACCAGTGATTCATGCTGACACACCAGCCCAGAAGAGTCAGACCTTGACATACAGCCCTGAACCCATCCCAGCTGCACCCCTATTGTGGCAGCCTTGCCACTGTGTGGGCTGGGGAAAGGTGCTCTGGGAATACCAGCTGGCCTTGGACAGCTGGGGAAGGTGACCAGCAGTGTCCTGTGACCCTTCCACCCTCTGCTGTGCTGCCACAGGGCCCACTGCCCCATCCTTCTCTGCCCAGGTCCCCCCAGTGCCTGCCAGCCCCACTCCTTTGCCCTCCCTGCTTGCCCAGGCCTGCTGCACCCAACATGTGGCTGCAGAGCTGGGGAACTGTGCCAGCTGCCTTCACAAAGAGCTGTAGCCATAGCATCAGGCTAGCCAAACAGAAAAACATATAATAGAAGCAGGCAGATTAAAAACAGAGAATGAAAATTCTCTCAGTGCCCCAGCCAGTACAGAACACCAGGGAGTCAGTTTAAGGGGGATTAAGAGTATTAGCAAGGCTAAAATCTTATATGGATTGGCCAATAAGTTCAGAGGACAGAAAATTTCCTTCAACATCCTTCAGTTCCCTTCAAGACTATTTCTAAAACGGAGCAGAAATGTAATGCCTCACACCAGCTGCAGTGAGTTAGTCAGTACATGCCAATTCTCAGGGCACAAGTGTTAGCAGAGTAGGGCTGAATGGAGCCCAGGTTTCATGGACAGAGCACTGCCCTGGGCAATCTTCTGCCTGCACCTGATGTCTCCACCCCTCACTGAGCAGTCCCCACCCATCCACGGGTGCTCAGGAAGTTCACCACTGGTTCTGCTCAATGCCCACTGGCCAAGGTTTGGGGTGCAGGTTGGATCCATTTCTCTGAGCTGTGGTTTGCCCCATCTGCAGAAGGGTACCAGGCTCCCAAGCAAGGACACAGATCAGCGCCCATCAAGAATGCCATGTAGGTCAATGCCAAGGGCCAGCTTTCCCCTCTGGGCTGAAAGAAATCCCTCTGTGTTTTCCCTGTGTCACCTGCAGCTACTGGCCCCTATCAGCCACAGGAACGCATGGGGCCAATGTGCCACCCTCCTACACTGCCTTTCCAGCCCTGAGCACAGCACAGGGAAATCAGTTTCACCAGAGGGCTGTGAAGCTGCAAGAGCTGTGTAATCCTACATGCAGAGTACTGTCTTTTACTGTCTTGTAACTGAGGACCATTCTTTATAATCTTCCCTACAAATTGGGAGTTCATTCATTCATTCATTCATTCATTCATTCATTCATTCATTCCCTGTGGATGAATGCTGAATTCTACAGCTTGGCTGCTAGCTCAAGCCTCTGCTCTGGATGGGGAGATTTCCTCCTTTTGCACAGCTTCTGCTTTGTCCACCAAGCTGTTTGGATGAAGAATCTGCAAGAAGAAAAGAGCTGTTTCGAGGTGTTTGTTTGGACTAGTCACTGCCTTGGTTTGGATCTTGTCCAAACCATGTGGCTAAAGGCACATGATTAGGAATTAAATGGTTGAAAGCATGAGAATTAAGAAATAAGCAGGAACCCTTTCCTAGATGCAAAAATCACAAGGCCTAGAATCACTGAACTAGAGATGCTGCAAACACTGCAGCAAATCACAGGGCTGTTTGACGACTCTTCACTAACTTGCCATAAGACAAGTTAGCCATTTTCTGATACAAAGGAAACCCTGGAGCCCCACCATTGCAGAGAGCCATTACCCTCCAAGATCCTGGGGAAGGGGAGGTTTGTATTATGTGGGTAACCTGTATTTACTAGCAGCACAAGGAGCTGGCCAGGCCTTCTCAGAATCAATTAGTGAGGCTGATGCACTCTCCCTTTCATAGATTTTTTTCAAAGAAAACCCATGGGAACTTCTTCTGCATGGTTTCCATTTCATGTAAAAACCTCATACACCTCATCAAGCACTAAACACTGCATCAAGCTGATTTCTTACTCCATTGAGACACACAGAGAAATAAAACACAGGCACATCCAATTCTTCACTGGCCTTTTGGGAAAGTCAGGTGGTACTGGGAATGCACCAGAGCTACGGAAAAGCACAGCTCTCTGTGGTCTGTGATGCTCAGCAGACAGATAACTACACTGTTCATTTAAAGAAAAATTAAAGAAAGAGGTGCAGGTGCTGCAAAATGATGAAAAGAAAACATGCAGGAGAGAAAGATGATATTCCACTAGCACACTCCCACACTGTAAACTACTTTCAATTTTGTTGTTTTAGCTTTAGTTTTCTCATGGAAACAAGCTCACATTTTCTCTCAGGAAGGTCTCTCTGAGTTTTTCTGGAGTTTTAAGTGAGAATATGACCAGCATGAGGCTCATGTGGACCCAAGGGGATGGGGATGAAAAATGAAGAGATTTGCATATTCTGATTAAAGCTGTGTCCCATCTCCCACTGTTGCAGTATCATCATGACATGCCCTTATCTACTGGGAGTTTGTATAAACTCAGAGACTCAGATCTCTGCCCGTTATCAGTATCAGTCCTTAAAAGCACATTCCAGAGCTTCCATCACCCCAGCTGGGCTTTGTGTGTCCTTGGGAACCTGTGCACACTTCAGCCGACCTGTGTGCTTTCTACTTTGTCCCTGATTTGAGCAAAGTGTCTCTTCATGACTGTCTGCAGCTGATAAAGGAAATACAAAGGCAGGAGGGCCTTTTGTGACTTACTCTGCAGTGTCTGACTCTGAAATCCCTGGGGGTCTGAAACAGGAACCACAGGCATCACCTCAAATCACCTCTCACCAGGAACCTGTGGTTCACCCCTTCAGCCTTTAGACAAATCAGGCCCTTTGATCTCTGCTTTACTGATAGGGAAACTGAGGCAGATAGTGCTGCCTGTCCTGTTCTGTAACAGCTAGTGAGCAGCAGGGCCAGAGTCAAGCCCTGAGCCCTCTGCTTTAGCTGATTCCCCAAGTCCCATCTGGAGATGCTCCACGTGAGACGGAGTTCCATCCTCCTGAGTGAGACACTCTGCCTGACACCCAGCTCAAAACACCTGCATTTCACCTGAAACCAAGCACCTGGCTGTGTCTCCAAACCCAGAACGCCCTGGTCCAGAGCAGCCCCTGGCAGCGGGTGAGAGGATATGACTCACCAGGTGGGTGACTTTATGGTGGTTGTACTGCAGCTATAACCTGAACTGCTCTGAGTTGCTCCCTGACAGGTTGCTAGAGAGGCAGAGCAGTGCTTTTGCAGTAACTATGCCAGGATGGCTGGGTCAGAATCTCTCCATCCTGCCTGGCACAGGATATCTCACTGTGCACAGTACAAGGAGCTCCTCCTTCATCTTTACATCCCACAGAGTAGCCCGGCAGTTTTGCACAGCCATGAGTATTTTACTTTTCAGTCTCATTCACATCTTGCCAATGCCTATGTCTGTTTTAGAAGAATATGTTTAGGGGGTTTTTTGGTGTTTGTTTTTTTTTTTTTTTTTTGTGCTTTAGCTTGACCTCTGAATGTTGGCTCTTCTTTTCTGATGTCTCACTGTGTCTCCCACAGCATTTGGAAAGAGCCTGGCCAGGCACTCAGCACTCTCCCACCCTGGATCCCAGAGCAAAAGTCAGCATGTTTCCTTGTCCCCCTCATAGGATGAGGCAGCGGCTGCAGCTGGCCAAAGGCAGGGAGGCAGCTTGGGGGTCCCGACACCCACTCGGTGCCTTTTAGTGCCAAAGAAAAAGAGAATTGGCTCTTACCTGCTGCGGTGGAGATGCCCAGCAATCGGCAGGTGTACTCCAGGGCACTCCAGAATGCCTTGTGCTGCATGG
Organism: Rhipidura dahli; assembly: GCA_013399225.1. Lineage (NCBI taxonomy): Eukaryota > Metazoa > Chordata > Aves > Passeriformes > Rhipiduridae > Rhipidura > Rhipidura dahli. Next base: position 636,265 of record VXAC01003690.1, read on the forward strand.
TGAGGAGATGAAGGCTGCGGTACAGCCAGGCAGAAACTCCTCTTCAGAGCCCCCACCTCACGCAGAGCCCAGCAGCTCCCAGGAACAGGCACAGCCTCTCGCTCCCTGGACTGAGTGACCTTCCTGAAGGAAAGGGCAGTTCGCGCAGGGCTGGCCACCTCCACAGGGCCTCCCAGGGGAGGGTGGTCGGAGAATGAGCTGCCACCCCAGGGAACCGGTCAGCGCTGCTTCCTGCTGCTCCCGTGGGGGCTGTGGAGACCTGGCCTTTTCCTGCTCTCCACTTGCTCCCTGTCGGCCCGGGGTGATTAATGATTGCTAAGGCAGGGGTGCGGCTTTGGGAGCATTTGTACCCCAAGTGCATGGGTGCACGGCCTTCCCTGCTCCTGAGGTGGAGACTCTGGAAGCCCAAGCTGATTAAATGAATGTGAAGTCATTAGTGCTGTGCAGCTCCCGGCAGGTTAACCATTTGTGAGGATGGCGATGTTTGCTCTTGGCAAGAGAGCAGCACATTTCTTGCAAGTCACGAGGGGCATCCCAGACCCACTGCCTCCTGCAGCTGAGCCCCTGGGCATGGCTGCTGCTCACCATCCAGATTCCAACAAGTATGACTTGGGAAGAGCCTGTGCTGATGTGCAATTACAGGAACAAGGAGGCCACATGGATTTACAAGGGTCCTACAGACTTGGGACAGCCACAGCAAGTTAGATGTGATTTTTGTGTTTTGGGAACCCCAGTGAAATGTGGTTTTGTTTTGTAGCTACCAGAGCCATTTGAACAGCTCCAGGGTTGCACAAGTGTCCTAACATATGGAATGGGCTGCACAGGTACTCCAACTACTTTGCTTGGATTTGGTAGAGTGGGGGATCTTTGGCTTCTCCCTGCAGGACATGCTACCTCAGAAGAGGGGCAGCCCTACATATGTCTAAAGGACAAGACAAGAAAACACTGCTTGTTCTGGACCCCAGCTCCACACTCCTTTGTGTTTGAACATGGTACCTGTCACTGGAGGTCACCATCGATCCCCACCTGCTGCCACTCAGAGAAGAGGGGATGTGGGCAGCAGCCTGGCAGTCCTGGCATGGCAGTCCTGGCAGGAGGGTCATGTGAGCACAGCACACTCCCCGTGGGCAGCACGGACATGTGGTGCCTGCAGGACTGTGGGTTCACAGGTCAATGAGCTTGCCTTGTGCTGCAGCTTGCATCTGGAGAGTCACTGCAGCCCCTGCCCCTCGCTGTGCTGGCTGGGAAGCTGCTGTGGGCAAGGGACTGGGTGAATCACACTCAGCTCACACACAGACAGCCCTGCAGGGAGGCAGCAACCAGCTGAACCTGTCCCCTGTGATCCCTTCTCACCTGCCTGACACCACAAAGCTGAAGCTGGCCTGTGTGTGTTGTACTGACTTGTCCTGGGGGTAGAGATGACTTGTTCCGAGGGCAGAGTGACAGCTTCTCTTCCGTGAGTTCTTGGTCTGTATTTCAAACTGGGATTTTCCCAGGGCAGCTAAATGCCCAAGCTTATGAAATGGGTCCATGATTCCTGTAAATAACTGCTGATACTGGTTTTTTGAACATTCACAAGGTTGTGAGTGGCAGGGATTTTGCAGCAGGCAATCCTGACAAGGTTTGGGCGCAGTGCATATTTTGCATGTGAAAAATGGAGAAGCCCACTGGGGAAGGGTTTCCAGAGCATCCTGAGGAGCAGTGCTGAATGGTGCAACCCCAAATCGTGTCTTTGCCTAGCAGCACTGGCACTGCCTTTGGGTGTTGCCATTTCCTCTTGTCCTGCTGCACCACCTCGGGTGTTTGATGGAAGTACCCATTTCCCACTGGTGACTCACTGGTGTGCCTTCCTTTTCGAGAAAGTGGAAAACAGAGGCAGCCAACAGGGAACATCACACAAAGGCTGAGGAAAAGCCCAGCTGGGGTACCTGATGCCCTGCCTGCTATGGCTGGGCATTGCCTGGGTGATCCCCATGCCCTCTAATGATGCTTTGCTGAAGGCTCCAGGAGCACCCTCTGCCTCCAGAAATCACCAAAATGCCTTAAGAGCCCTGTGGTTTACATAATAGAGATTCAAAGAATTTTCTGACTTGAAAGGGATCCACAAGGGTCATTGAGTCCAACTCTTAAGTAAATGGCCCATATGTGGACTGAGCCCACAACCTTGGTGTTATTAGCACCATGCTCTAACCAGATGAGCTAATCGCAGGGATTCCCAGGTTGTACAGGTTGTGCAGTCTCTTTCAAGTTGTGTAAACAGTCTGGATGTTCTTTTCCTTGCTGTAATTTTCTTTTTTTAACATTGACGTATTGAATTGAAGGTGTCTCTTTACAAATGTGAAAAGTAGAAAACTACTTTAAAAGCAAATAGAGGAGAGGAAGACATAAGTGTCTTTCAGAATCACTTAGAACCATGAGTTCAGGCTTGAAGAGAAGCAGAAAACACCAGAGTGCAGCCCTGAGGTATGAGCACTCATCCTTGAGCAGCACCCAGCACTGCTCAAAGCAGCAAGCTGCTTCCTCCTCCTGAGGTGGGGGTCTCCTTAGCCAACCTGGGCAGGGCAGCAAGCTGCTTCCTCCTCCTGAGGTGGGGGTCTCCTTAGCCAACCTGGGCAGGGCAGCAAGCTGCTTCCTCCTCCTGAGGTGGGGGTCTCCTTAGCCAACCTGGGCAGGGCAGCAAGCTGGGCACTTATTCTGGCACTCTTATTAAACTTCACTGAGCTCTTACACAGAAAGTAAATGACTTTGTCTAAGTGCCCTTGACAAAAATGTTTCCTTTCTGGGGAGCAACTTGCCCCAGGGTTTTAAATAAATGTAAATGTATGGGTGGCAGTGGTGGTGGTCATGGAGGAAAAGAATCTATTTGGAAAATGCAGATTAATACATTAACAATTTAAACCTTCCATCTCCTTCCCATGTTCCTTTGGCTACTGCCCAACCTCCATCCTCTGAGTGGGCCTATGTTAGCCTTCCTGAGGGTCCTTGTCCCCCACATGGGGAGACCCTTAGCCTGGGACAGCATGAGGTCTTCACTCGCTCTTTCTGGGTGCACTGTTTCACTCCAGTGCCCTGCAGGAGTGAGCTGGTATCCTCAGACTTCATTTGTATCAACGCCCATTTAGCAGCTCCTTCCTTCCATTTAGGATTTTTTTTTTTGCTAGTGCTCCTACAAACAACATCACATGAACTCAATTATTCTTGGTAGAAGGGTCCCTTCTCCTTCTGCCTCTGTTCAAGTGGGGAGATGATACCCTCAATGAAGGTGTGTTTTGGTGAGGTTTTTAAAAATGTCTTTATGCAGTCAGAAGAGGACTGACAAATTCTGAGCTTAGAGGGGTTTAATAGCCTGTAACCAACACTGCAAAACCTATGCACCAGCACAGGCTGTTCCAGGACACATAACAGCAGTGGTCTCCACTGCACATTAAACCACTTCTCTTGCACAGAGGCTTGCCATTTGCTCTTTGGCTGCCAGCCAGGGTTCACATTTACAGCCTGCTTCCCGTGATGTATGGGTTGATTTGAGAGGATTTTATCTCAGGGTTATGGTTTCATGGTGGTGTTAGTCTCCATCTTCATCCCTTCCTCCTCACAAGTCAGTTTTGGTGTGGAACGACCACCATGGCCACTCTTCTGTGACCAAGGCCACAGGGCAGCATCTGTGCAGAGTGGCTGCCCCTGTAAGGATGTGGGGGAGCAGCACACTCTCCTCCTGTTTGTCTCTGCAAAATGGTGATGCTGCAAGAGAGCTGTAGAGAGTGGAGATCCCATCCTGGGTCATAGGGTACCACAAGCCACACTCTAGAAGAAACCTATGGGAACATGCTTAACTCAGCTTGCCCAAATTGCCTGGTACAACATTCTGGAAATCTGTTTCTGATATTTCTCCTCCTCTTCTCTCCTCAGCCCTCAGCTATAACCACCACATCAGGTAGCCTTGCTTGGCTGCTGAGGTGCTCCCACCAGAGAGCCCAGCTGAGACAGACTGACACCAGTGCTCTCCCTTGCTCAACAGAGGACAGGGAGCTAGCAAGCAGCTGCCCAGAGCCTTTGCAGTGGTGCCTTGCACCACCTCCCTGTGCCCTCCTCCCACCAGATCACCTGCCATGGAGAGGAACTGGACTGTCACAACAGCAGGGTGATGGCACATGGACCCAGTCAACTGGAAGCACCAACAAACTGCAGCTGTGGTTTCACTGGGTACGAACATTTCCTCGCAGTCAGCAAGAGTTTTTCACTCTGCCTTTTGTCCCCAGAGGTCCACGGCTTTCCAAACCAGTCTGGATGAACTGACAGCATCCTGAGGCTAGCTTGGCAGACCTCCCTCCCCTCCTGAGCCAGGGAAAAACATCGCAGAGGGCTGCCTGAAGTCACATAACCAGAAGAACTAAAGAGAAAACCCTGAGTGTGTGCCCTGCTCCTTGGCTATAACGGGAAATGATGCCCTCTGGAGTCTCCAAACCCGGGGCAGCACTGCGAGCCGTGCTGGGGATGCCCGGCAGGGGACAGCAGGACCCCACCTCTGCACACCCTGCCCGGCTGCTCCCCCTGCAAGGCCGGCTGCAGCCAGCCCCCTGCACGGTGGGGGTGAAAGGGCACCATTGAGTTTTACTGTTTGAACAAGAAAAGCGCGATAGACACCACATGGGTCTGAAGGGGACCGGGCAGAGCCGCAGCGAGCACAGATCAATAACTGCCGTGTTTTGCTTTGTGCTCTGCGACCAAAGGGATCAGCACGCTGCCCAACACTCGTGTGCTCCCCCGGGAATTTCCCAGCCCCCCAGGAATGCCAAGGCTCAGCAGTACACTGCCCCGATTGTCCCGCTCAGAGCAGCGCAGCTCCAGTGCCGCAGGCTGAACCCGCAGAGAGGGGAAGCTGCTGAGGAGTCTTTGTACGCACAGCCCCTCCTGGGGACCCTCTCGCTGCTGTCACCATTGGAGAGACGCTGCATTTATCCTGGGGCCCGGCCTGGCGCTTGCACAGGCTGTGCCGTGTGCCTGGCGGTGGGATGGTGGGGTCTGAGCTCTCATCCAGGCACCCAGCGTTAGTAAAACTCAGGGCATGCCGTGGTGTGGGCTGATATGGGCATGATGAGAAGGGGACTGAGATTGGTGCCTCCGTGGCAAAGGCAGTCTTAAGCAGAAAATGGATGTAGGAACACATCTGGTGCACTTGTGGGGTTCTCACAGACCTCTACATCACCTCTGACTTGCTGGTGATTCCTGCTTTCCCTGTGAAGCCTGCAAGCCTCCTCACCCCAGTCCCAGGCTAACGCTCCTTGCTCAGGAAAGCAACCTCCCAGCATGTCAGCATGAACTTCCCTTCTCTTATTTGGTCACCTGTTTGACACCAACACTAGAGGCTTTCCAAAAAGTGGACTAACACCAGTCCCCTGTGGCAGCATGGAGAGGGGCTCCTGGCTGGCCATCCCCCAGGTCTTGGCACAGCTCAGTACAGCTGGGATCAATCCATCCCTGCCCCACTTTGGTCTCCAAGGGGGTGGACTGAGCAATGTGTGCTGAGCAATGTGTGCTGAGCTTGTGACATTTTCCATAGTATTTGGCAGAGAGATGTGTGATCAGGGTGTATGCATACATAGGCAAGTATATGTCTATATGTGTTGAAAACCCACGTGTTTTTCTTAAACTAAGCTGTAATAACAAGAACTATCAAAATTACATTTATTTATTATGCATTTGATCTCCACTTCCACAGCGGGGCTCCCACAGATTGGTGTCCAGCTCCCAGAACCACATGATTATTCAAGGCTCTCAGTGAAAACACATTTCTAGTTCACAAAATTGCAGGGGAAAACTGCAGAAAGAGACTCAAAATGCAGAGGAAAAAAAGCTCCCAAGTTAAAGCTTTGTTTCCTATTATTAATAGTATTATTTTTAATTGTATGATTTAAATGCATCATCTTTGGGGGATTACAGTACAGCTAAACAAGGAATGTCTCAGTGAAACTAGGGAGAGGGGACATCAGGAGAGCTGAGATAAAGTTCAAGGCACTAATTGCAAATCTAAGCCCCAAGGCAAGAAACACCTTCAATCTCACCACTTCTCAGGTGCCTGTGGAGTTTCTTTGCTGGCAGCAGAGTGTGAGTATTTAGGAGGGGAGTTGCAAAACACCATGAAGGCAGCAGAGGCCTGACAGAGATAGGGGTGTTCCCCCAAATTAGCAAGGGGCAGGGGATGCCAGCCAGTGGGGTGCATGAGCCTTCTGTCCAGGGAGCTGCCAGGGAGCCTCTCAGGGATGTGCCTGGTGCACCAAGGCAGGGCTGCTCCATGTTGCAGGTACAAACTCTCTCCAGTGGGACTGTCTCCACTCCACTGTGAGGCAGCACAGCCACGGAACTTGTGTCAGCCCCACTGATGGAGTGGGGCGAGGGGCAGCCTCAGCCTCAGGGGGTTGCTGCAGTATGCAAAGGGAGCACAGCTCAGTGCTGGCCTTGAAAGTGGGGACTTGGGGCTTTGTCCCTCTTCCTTAGGAATCTCTGGTCTTTGTGAGACTGGTCTTAGTGGATGAATGGAGATCTTGACTTGCATAAAAAGACTGAAGGGAAACATGAAGGGAGCCACTTATGTGATCTTGAGGCATGGCTACATCCTGCACAAGTCCCTGCATGTCTTCTGTGCCTGCTGCCCCTCAGTTCTCGTCCTTTCTTTCAGGTTTGGTCAGACTCCCTTGCTGTGAACTGCTCCCAGACAATAACCGTGAGAACTCCAGACATATTCAGAGATGATAGGTCACAAAGACCATGTTGTCCACACATACAGGAACCCCCTACCATGAATGGACCAGCTGCAGAACTTGGGAGAGACTCATCATGCTGAAATTGACATCAGTTCCTCTCAATGGACTGTCACACTAAAAATAGATCCATCTTCTTTTTCCGTGTCTGGGCTGAAGTCTAAAACATCCCCAGAGTCTGAGCTTCATGGAAGTCCTTTGGCAGGTGGTTATATTGGTTAGCATTGCCTAAGAGGCAGCTAGAAGTGATCAGTAAGGCAAACATGGGCAGGCAGAGCAGATGGAAAAGGCTGTGCTTAGGATCACTTAGTGCAGCAATACCATGGCTTGGGATCTGGATGTGAAGGCTGTGGATTTCCCATGACACAGATCCAATAACCACATATCCACTTTTCCCACTGACACTGAAAAATTCCTCACCCCACAAGAAGTCCCATGGGACTGGAATAATCAAATAGGGAGGTAATTGTAGATTGAAAGACCCATCCCCACCTTTAAGATTAGCATGTTGTTTCTAGCAGTGGACTGTTATAAAACTAGTCCAGCCTCACACCACAAGTCACAAAAAAGCAGAGTCCAGAGGGAACCAAGGGTAACTACACAGCAGCAGTGCAGAGGCAGAAAAATTACCCATGAGATAGTCCAGAGTAGCCTCAGCCCATTTGTACGGAGCTGAAGAAGAGATGAAATCAATCACACATCTTCTGTCAGAATCTGCTGTTCAGCAGCTGCTGGACCCCTGAATAAACTGACTGTAGCTTGCTCCTAGTTCCAGCCAATTCCTTCCTCGGTAGCTGTCAGTGGATATGAGCTTTGGGCTGTCACAGGAGGTGTTTAAACTGCTGGCCAAGTTGCTCTAGGGTTCCATCTCCCCTCTTCCAACTTCTCCATCCCTTCAACTTCCACTCCACAAAAAGAATTCTGTTATCAGCTGTCCTCCTGGGAGACAGCAACTTGCAGCAGCAGTGCAGGAGCCACATGCAGGCGTGAGAAGGTGTTCACAAGGGGCTGCTTTCCCTGGAGCAGTGTGACATGTTACAGTGTTCTGCATGTGCAGGCTGACTCTCATCACTGAGACCCAACAATGAGGCCAACAGGAGTGCTGTGTCATCATAAAGTAAATGCTCTCAGTTAATCTATGGCACTGATTCATTTTCATTTTGAATGGGGAAACTGAGGCAGGATGATGCCTTCATCCAGATAGTATCACACTGCATTGTCAGCAGCACAGCCTACTCAAGGGTGATGAATCTTGTCTACCTGTCAGTAGGTCTTCACTTCCCTTGTGAAATGCAATGCTAGCTCTCAATCGAGGAAGTCGCTTAGCTAAACTCTAACCTAAACCCATGATTCATTCCCTGAACTAAAAGTTGTGCTATGATGCTGAAGGGTGAGATCCACCTCTTCATGGAGCAGGTCTGTAACAAAACTAAAATACCACCTTAACACCACAAAATAAGGCTAATGTTTTACTTGTTCCTGCAGAGAGAGAAATGGCCACCACGGGAGGAAATGCAGTAGTGCAAAAGGAGCTCACAAAGAGATCAAATATTCATGTGCAGGCTCTTGGTCTGGAATATATTTCATTGGGAAGGCTGTGGAGCAGTGTTTTATCAGTAAGTGGGAGGAGGGAGTGCTTGGAACTCAGTATAAACAAGCTCTGTGCATAAATTTTAGCCCACAGACATTCATCCATCCATCAAAACTATTTGACTCTTTGCCCTCTTTTCTGGCAAAGGGGACTGGTAACTTCCCCCTGCATGGGAGCAAACAAGGTGTGCACAGCAATGATTGATGCACCTGGTGGTTGAGACACATCAAAGAGCCTGCTTGCTGCATTTCAAGTCCCAGTGAACAATTTATTGAAGGGTTTATGTAGATAAATAACCAGGGAGATTTATGCGAAGCAATACAAAACATATGTTTTCGGCTGCAGAGATGTAGAAATGCTCAAGGACTTGGAAGCTGTGTAGCTGAGCTATTTGTAAAAGTGTTCCTGTAAGTAGGATTTATTCTAGGGCTTGATTTTACTTGGCATTGCCTCCAAAAGGCTGCAGAGCAAACAAGCATAGCAGGATGCATCACCTCTTTTACTATGTTGTCTAAAAGTGTTTCAAGCATATAGCTTTAAAACCTGAAGTTTGGTCACTTCACCCCTAGCTGGAGCTGGGAATAGGAAGAGGCAGAGAGCAAGAAGAAGCAGCAGCAAAGGAGACAGACCTCCTGGAGATGGAGATTGGGTGAGGTCAGATGAATCCTTGGAGAGACCCCAGGTCCCAGCTTGGTCTCCCAGCCTACTGGGCACTGGGTCAGACAAAATGGGGGCTTACCTCCATAAACCTTGCAATCCTGCCATGGCTAGTGTGATTTGGAGGGAGGAGACTGTCCTGGGCTTAGCTGGAAAGCTGGGATGTAAATTTGAATTTGTCCATCACATCAGGTGAATCTGTGGTAATGGGAATAATTTTCTGCCATGTATTGTATTTGCCTGGCTTGGGCATCCCCTGCAATTCAGCATCCTGCTGGCGGTGTTGGATTCCCTTTGTACTGACACCCAGTCCCTGAACCTGGCATGGGCTTGCTTGTGCCTGCTGAAGGTTAGGAGCAGGGTTAATGTCGTGTTAGTGTGACAATGAGCCAGAGCCTGGGTGTGCTGTCACTGCTGTCCCACCCTGAGTTCTTCCTCTTAGGAAGTCATGTGCCCTGGATCACCTTCCTCCTGCTCCTTTGCCCTTGTGGGATGGCACAGAGGATTGTCAGAGTGGGCAGCATGACATAAACCTCTTGAGTCAGAAGAGACTCACTGTGGGGCAGGCAGCAGAGTCACCCTCTATCTATCAGAGGGTGTGCACCAGGGAGAGCTCACAGTCCTCACACCCAGTGCCACCACCCCACATGCAGAACCTGACACATCCACTCACCTGACAGAGGAGCAGGTCCCCTACCACCATGGGATATTGCACAGGAAATGGAGCCACAGCTGTCTGGCAGCCTGAACTGCCCCATCACTTATTTTTAAAGTCTGAGCTGCTTCTGTTTCAGGAAGGAACCAAGGAGTCACTCAAACAAATTATACCCAGCTATTCCCATAAGGTGTGCATCCCAATGAACACTGATGAGCACATATATCAGCAACACAACAGGAAGACTGCTAATCTTTTCTGGTTGCATGCCACCTATCTATAAAATTCCTCCCTACATATCTCCCTGGCCCCTGACCCCCTCTCCTCCATGCCTCCCTCTCCTGGTGCTGGAGGCAGATCTTGGCGTGCCAGTACCTGTAATTTTCTACCCTAGGCAGAAAACACTATCAGCTGTTTTAAGAAAAGCTGTTACCTCTGCTAAATCTTAGGCTCCATTTTCCAGTGCAGGAGTGCAGAGCTTGGGATTTGCTTGGCAATCAGCCCTCCCATCGATGGGAAAGGCCCCCTGCCCTCATGTGTGCTCACCACATGGGTCACTTTATTTACATAGCTGAGTCCACACGTTTATATTTAGTATGTTTGAGAGGCCACCATGGAATTAGAAAGCTAAAAATGAGGATGGAATAAAATGTATGGAAGTTTCACTCATGGGATATGAGTGAAAACTGAGGAGTCTGGAGGTAACTCCAGGGCTTGCTTGGCTGTGTGGCCATGAATGTCCTGCTGTGAGCAAAAGGACCAGAAGTTGAGGCCACCTTTGGATATGAACCCGGGTCAGATTCAGGCCCTTCTTCAAACATTCTCACTTGAATACAACTTGAAATTGCAAAACCAACTCAGTCTTATGGACTGTAAGACATCTATTTATATCAATTTGGGACTGCTCCCCACACAAGCAAACAGGACTTGAAGACCACCACCAGCCAGCTGTTTCCATGAGCTGAGTGCCAGCAAAATCCTCCCCCTGAGGAGGTAAATTGCCCTCATGTGCTGTGATGACATGTGCTTTAATTATGAAGAGAACGAAAAAGTAATTCCCCCACCCACTGGCCCTAAAAAGATACTTGTTGATGCCCTGGCCTGTTTTGTGCTTTGCTGGCAAAAAAAAGAAGCTGGGGAACTGAGCAAGGTTCTGATGTTCAAGCAGGATCTGCACTTGACTCCCAGCTTCTCTTGGGTCAGCAGTTCCCAGGAAGGTAATTGTCCAGGCTCCTAATAATGCAGTGCTCTGTTGAGAAAAGGTGCTGAAACACTCCCCTCTCTGCAGGCACAGACACACTGAGCCCACAGAAAGCCCAATCACTCTCCTGGGAATGGGGTCTTCCTGTCCCCACTGGGGTATCCTGAGTCCTGAGAGGAGTTGGGGCTTAGCTTGCCTTTTTTGATGCTAAAGCTGCCTCTCAGGAGTGCAAGCAGATCCAAATTTCACTCACTATCACTAGTTCAGTGGCATATCCTTTATGGAATAGCTGTGACAGCATTTTTAGGTGATGGACATGAAATTTCCTATGGAACATGGGATTGTGAATCTCCTGTAGCCTGTGATAAAACTTGTTTCAACTCTGGCAAGAAATTCAAAGGAAAATTTAGCCTTTTTCAGAAAGGCAGAAAACAGTAGTCTTAACCAGAAGCAAAATTCTCTTTTAATGACTCCAAGGTCTTTTAATATCATATTTCTACTTCTAGCAGAAGTTTTTCTTGCTTTAGATTTATATCTGCTTGCAAAACTCTCAGCTTGAATCTAGCAACATTTTCTTATGAGAGAAAATGTTGCATCACCTAGCTTCAGTCAGAAGCCACTCAGTTTTACTCTTCAGAGTGTGAAAAGTGAACTGAGAGGAGATGATACCCTATTTTAAGAAATATTATCTGTGCTGGTGAGAGAGTTTCTGGGGGATTAGCTTTCCCCTTGACATAAGGAGAGACAGAAGTGATGGCAAGATTTTGCCTTGGTGCTCCACGGCCTTGATAAATCAGGCACCATAAATCACTGCTGTTTTAGATACAGAACTTTAAAATTTCACATCCCTTAAGGGGTGGGAGGCAGAAGTGCCCTATCTTTTGAGAAGATCCTCCTGTTTCTTACTTGCATGTTAATTTAGCAGCTCCCAAAATAGCAACCTATAGTATCTAGATTAATAATTCAAAATTAAAACTCCTAGCAGTGTTCAGGCTCCACTGTTGGTTTGACCTCTATGCCTCTCCATGAGCATACATCTCAAGGGATTCTTGCCCTCTTCTCAGGGAGGGCCCTGTGACTTATCCCATTAAGTTAACAGAAGGTCATATAATAGTCATAAAAATATTATGGATCCCTCCCACATTCCTCACCCATGGCAAAATACTGCAACAGGGAACAATCAGTGCTTTTTGGCTGGGCATCCAATAAATCTGGAGAAGTATTAGGCAGAACTGAAGCTCTGCAGCTGCTGGGGTGCAGCGTGAGCACAGATGGATGGCTTAGGAAATAGTGCTCTTTTCTTGCCTCTGTTACTGTTTGGAAGCAAACCTGTGTTTCAGAAATATCTTTAAGAGATGTTAGTGTTCTATTTGTTAGAAGATCTTGTTTTCTGTTTATTTGTCAGCTGCATTATGGGGGGAAGTAAATTCAACAAAATTGAAATAGCTTTGCAGAAGTGCTGTTCTGCTTGGTTGCTTTCTCTTAAGAGGCTTATTCTGTATGTGATCTACCAAAAAGCAATTTCTCTCCAAACTCCCCACACTTATCCTTGCTGAAGGATGCCAGAGGAGCAGCTTTTGGCTCTGTCCCTTGGATCCCAGGAGCAGTGTGTAATTCAGGCTTTTTGTACAGAGGAATTGCAATGTCTCCTACAGGCTGTCCATCTCCTCATCTCCATCCCACTGAATCCACTCCATGTGGCTGCTCTGGCTTGGGCTCTGCTTGCAGCTGGGGACTGAGTCATGCTGGCATTTTCAGCCCAGCAGGCAGCCAGGGCATTTCTTCTCCCTGTGGTGCCTGAGCTCATCTCATGGACTCAGTCCTTACTCTTTCCTAAGCCCTTGTGAAAGACCTGGGGGACGTGGCTCTTTTTATACATTTTTTAGCTGGTCTGCCCTGGGTCTGAGCTGCCTTGTGCTCTTAACCTATGGGTGGGATATTTGGGGTGAGAGCTGTGCCATGCTCAGCACATGGGGGGTGCTACTGGTTGCTGCTGCTTAGGCCAATGCAGGGTCACAAAGTTTTCATGCTGTTGGGGTTCCTTCAGAGAACTTTTCTGATCTCCATGTGCAAATTTCCTCCTTCCCACTCCCCAATATTTGCTGGAACCCCCTGGTTCTCTTGTGCCTTGTCTTGGCATGTACAGAGACACTGTGCCTTTGCTGAGGACTCTGCCACTACCCCAGGTGTGCCTGGAATTTGGGTCCCACAGCCCTGTGGAGTCCTGCACGTCATACCTCAAGCTTAGCTTCAGCAGAACCTCTATCTATGAAATGCATTACATTTAGTTAAAAATATCACAAGGACCAGGAATGGAAGGATGCTGCTGCCAAGTGACTGAAATCCATGTTCTGACCCCTTTGCATGCTCTCATCTCCTTGCTGTTGAATATTTGTAGTGCTTAGGAGGGCAGCAAAACCAACCTTGCCTGGCCTCTCTGGAGCCAGTTGTGTGACAGTCAAGAGACTCAGCCAGTAGTCAGTACAGCTGTGACTAACTCCTGCAGTGACACAACCTTTCAAGATGAACATTGATCTTTATAGGCTTAAGTGTGTTTCTCCCAGTAAAGTGTGGTCATGGCTATATTCCCAAACTATTTCTTTATAGATGGCAAGTAGCTGGAAGATTAAGGATATCAGAAGTGTTCTGTCAGACAGAATTAACAACTTTAAGAAACTGATGTATGCTCCTGTTATTGACTCTATTGAAAAGCTCCTGCAAGCATTGCATGAACAAAGGAGCAGGCTGCCAGGCTGTGTGGCTGTTGAGGAAACTCTTCCTCATGCTGGAGGTCAGAGTCTATTAGAATTTTATCCAGGAGTGAATTAATGTGTTGACAATGTGCTGAAGGGGTAAGGTCACATGCAGTCACTACATTTTTGTCAGGGACTTATTCTGCTGCTCGCACAGTTTCTCAGGCTGAAATGATCTATATGGAGAGAGCAGGATGAGAGACAGCTCCATCTCCTTGACAAATTAGCCTTTTGGATAAACTTCAGATTTTAGTATGGGGGTGCCAGCCACACTGTCTAAGAAGGAAGGATTTGCTACACTGGCAGGTTTGTGGGCACCCTGTGCCACAGCTTTGGGGTGTGGTGTGTGAATGAGGAGTCTCAGCCTTGCAGGGACTCTAGAGGTGTCCATGCTGGCACTTCTGGGATGCACATGCTCACTGCCTCACAAGGATGCACTGGGGACATCTCCTGTCTGGGTATTCTTCTCCTTAGGAAGTGGAATGAGCAACTGTGAATCAGTTGCTGTGCAATTGCCCTTCCTTTGAGGGTGTCTGTCAGCAAGATGCTGCCTGATGCAGAGTGGGGCTGGTCTCTGCAGGGATCCTGGCCAGCCTCAGCCTTGGAGACCTCCTGAGGATCAGGTTGGGGGCTCACAGTAACCCTTGCCCAGGGAAAGGCCAGGGAGAAGGAGAAAGCAGAACTCAACAAAATAGTTTTCCCAGGGAAGCCCCTGCAGGAACAAAAAGCCAAAGCCTCTGTAATAAAGCCAAACATCAATGAAGGAAAAATCTAATTACCCCTTCTTGTGGGGTTTGCAGTACAGGAAGTGGGGCCCTCTGGGACAGATGTAAATATAGGCATAATCTAATGCCATACTTGCCTGAACTCCCTGAATGCAGGATCTCCCTATTAAGCAGTCAGCTGGTTCAAATGGGAGTTGTTGAGCTGGAGGTGGTGTCTGCTTTTTCCACTCTCTCCCCACCAGTCTGTGCACAGTGCAGTAGGTGAAGGCCAGGGGCATTGTAAAATAATTGGCATGAGTTACTTCTCTTTATTCCTTTAGCTTTCCACATAATGTGCTGATGTCTGTAACCTGCTGGCTGTTTCTACAGCTCTTGCTGGAAAGGAGTGTAAGAAGGGAGTCCTTCAGGTGTGGGAAACTGGCCTGAACAGCATCCTCAGTGTCTGCCCATGCTCCGTCCTGGCAGTGCTACAGACCATCTTCAGCAGAGATCTGCCTCAATTTGAGTGGACTTGGGAGCTGCAAGAGTTGCATCTCTTGCCAGTCCTGTTGATTTTGCTTGTGATCGGGTGGTTTGTTGCTGAAGCCTTGAGAGCTGACAGGTCTGGGTTTGCTTTCCACCCCTGCCTTTGTGAGCAGGTGGGGTGGCTCTGGCATGGTCAGTGTGGGTCCGTGACCCAGTTTCCACAAAGGTGTATAAGGATTGTTGCTTCAAACTGCTGAGAGGTGCTTCAGTGTAGCCATGTGAGAAAAGACATTGTAGTGCATCAGACTAAAGGCCAGAGTCTTCATCACCTGCAGTCTTCACAACTACAGTGCAGTACACATGCAGTCACTTGGCAAAGGCTTGGCAGCAGTGGAACCTGCCACCAAGCAGAAACTGCTTAAAGAACCCATGTTGCTGACTTGGGCTCACTTTGGCTATCCCAGCCAGAGGGCTGTGGCTTTAGGAAGCAGTGTGCTGCCTGAGGTGTGCCAAGAAGAGACTAGATACGTTTCCCTTGCATGAAGAAAATGCATGTGGTAGGAACCCAGACGACTGGCTGCGGGGATAGCATTTAGAAGGCAAAGGACTATTTCGAGTGTCTTTTGTTGTGTTAATTGACTGATATCCAAGTGTGTTTTCTCACCATGCTTTCGAGGACTGATCTAGCAAAACACTCTCCTATGAAGGACCAGCTGTGTGTGCTGGCTGGGTTTGCTTGGCTTTCAGTCCCAGGGAAAGGGCAATCTGAGTGCTCAGCTGTTCCTAAAAAATTACTGCTGAGGAAAACAAACAGACACAGCAGGGATTTTGTAGCAGACAATTGAGGAGCTGAGATCTTTTCCTCCAGCAGAGCTCAGCACCCCTGTGCTCCCACACAGCCTGCAGGCAGTGGGATCTGTGCAGGGGCTGTGTTTGGGCTCAGCCCCAGGGAGCTGCTTCCACCCTGGGTAGAGCCTGCAAGGCAGAGGGGCTGCAGCCTGGGCAGAGGCTGGGCTGTGGCAGCAAAGAGGGGCAGATCCAGCCAGGATTGGCAGTGTGTGTTACTGTGGAGGTTTGGTTTACTGACCATGGAATTCGGGACCAGAAATCAAGACATGTCTTTTTCTATAAGGTCTGTGCAAGTAAGACAAGAACTCATCACTCCTTGGTCCATCCTACAACACTGTCTTGTTCTTGCATCAAGCAGTGGAACATCAGACTGCTGCTGATGGGAGAAGAGTGTAAAAAAGTAAGTGATGACCAGCTGTAAAGGCTGATTTCATTTACTGCTGAAAAATTGCCAGCCTGCCTTCCTAGCCTTGTATCCCCTGGGGAACAGCAATGGCTGTTTATGCAGTTGTGTGAGCACCCACCAGCTTCTTCAGGCTGGAGCTCCATTGCTCTGTCATGTTTGGCAGAGGGAGAGCAGGAGTGGGTGAGGTGATGTTACCCAGACCCTGCTGTTTTGGGAATCACCCAGCGATGCAGACAGCTCCCTGTGCTTAAATGAAGCTCTTGGTAGCAGACTGATTATATCAAACACTCAGTGCCCTGGCAGCACTTCTGAAAGCCAAACTCTGGAGTGAATGACAAAGTGTTTTTCCGTTCTTTGGAAAGTACAAACTGCTTTTCTTTGTGCTGCCCCACCATTCACGGCGTGTGGGGAATTTGTTTATGTTAGGCTGTGTAAGAAAAAAAAAATCTACGTTATCTCAGAGCTGGGCAGATTAATCCAGAGGAAGATTTACTTGAGTGCAAATCAAAGGCTTAGTTTTGTTGGATAGTTCTTTAGTGTCTTGAATCTAAATCTATCATGCTATCCCTGCAGCACTCAAATATTTCAAAAGAATTTGGAAAGTTTGCTGTTCACTGCACTTTGTAACCAGACTGGAAGCACTGGGAAAATTGCTCTCTTTTTTTTTCTGTTCTTAGGACTTCTTCCCTGTTATCTTTTATCTAATTTATTTTTGGTATGTTTATTATTGAAGATCTCTGGAACCCTAAGGAAGGCTGTACAAATTAAAGGTACAATCCAAATCCAGGACATGCACTCCTTTTTCTGTGGAAATAGATTCTAAACAGCCTGTGTAACTGATGTGCGCAGGACCTGACTAATCTCTCATTGCCCAGAAGCAGGAAAATATTTCCATGGTTGCTACACCTGTCTAGTTTTCTAAAGTGTTCCAGGCAGGCATTAGAGGACCCTTTGTTTTAAAATGTATATGTATTCCTTGTATTCCTTGCTAATTTATTTCCTGCATTGTATTCTCAGGTTGCTGTTGTCCCAAAGGTACCAGCCTACCTGGGGTGCTCTGCTGCCATGTCGGCATCAGGCACATGAGGAAGTTGTTGGGAGCAACAAGCTCTTCTCCTGATCAATGATCTTTTTCATGTGAGTGATGGGAATGGCAGTGGGCTGCTGCTGGTTCTGACACCTCCTGGACAGAGAGGGCTTTAGAAGTGGGTAACACTTTCATTCCCAGCTTCTGCCTTTAAAACATGAGTACAGAGAATATGGGTATCAATATATTCATAACTGGGGATGGGCAGCCCAAGAAATGTTGGCAGAGTTCTGAGATTCAGCAGAACACTGTGGGTCTGGGTTATTTATAAAGCTGGGCAGGATCAGTCCTGGCTGTTGACAGATAGTTTGCAGTTTGTGGATAGCAGCTTGGCTTCCTGGACTGATTCTTGTGTCCAGTGTGATCTGGAGGTATTCCTAGTGAGAAACTGAGTCCTGGCTCTGCTGTTGCATCCACAGGCAAGCTGGAGACTCTGCCTGCTTTTTCCACCAGTTGTGAGCACATTTCAGTTGATCACATGTGTGCAAGTAAAATGATTTAGAAAAAGGTATAACCAAAAAGATGTCAGTTGCTGATGCAGCTCTTGAGTCTGAGTGAAAAACAAGGAGTGGTGCTGAGGCTGAGCTCCACATCTGGCTGTCAGGCTGCAGGAACACTGAATGCAAGGGGCTGGCCTAGAGGAGATGGGGAATTCAGAGTGAGCCAAAGGCAGTGGGATCACAGGGAAGGATGGAAAA
This sequence comes from Rhipidura dahli, assembly GCA_013399225.1. Lineage (NCBI taxonomy): Eukaryota > Metazoa > Chordata > Aves > Passeriformes > Rhipiduridae > Rhipidura > Rhipidura dahli. The sequence continues at coordinate 654,107 of VXAC01003690.1, forward strand.
CCAGGTGCAGAAGCAAGAGTGGTGTTTCCATGGTGTGATTCCAGCAAAAGGGCAGAGAGCTTAGGAGATAAAAGATTAATTAGCCAGAGCTTGGGATGTTGTTTGGTATGTGTCTTGTGTTGGGAACTAGCATCTTTAATGAAGCCTCTTCCTTTGGGATTTAAGTGCTGGGTTCAAATAGCAGTCAGGACAAGAAGTTTTGTTTCCCATGTCACATCGAACTGGAAATGGCAGGATATCCAAACGAATTGGCAGCTCACATTGTCAGGTGCAGAGGGGTGAGAACTGCCAGCCAAGTCTTTCCTGGGCTCTTCTTTTAATTTCTTCAAGTGTGTGTAAAGGTTCTGTCTCAATCATTTCTGCTCTGGGCCCCTATGGACCAGCTTGTCTTCCTTTTGGCTTAGGGAGCACTGAAGCAGATCTCAAGTGAGAGGCCTTTTTGTCCAGCAGCCTTGAAGCAAGGCAGCTTTCTCCTCCATGCTTTGTGCAGCTGTGGGCAGTCATGCACACTCCCAAAGTTTTTAATTCTTTACTCTGTTCACATTTCTGACTCAGGCACTGTAACTGAGAGCTGGGTAGAGTATTGCTTTTGCATTGCTGCTACAGATTTCTGTCTTGTTGCTGACACTTATAAGGTTGCACTTCCATATTGGCATGATACTCCAGAAATCAGTGCTTACCTTTGCCTTGCCAAACACAAAATTGGTGTATTTCCAGTGCTAATAAAAGGTGTTTCCTACAAAGATGAACTCAGGAGCAGTTTTTAAGATAACTTCCTCTACCATAATGGGATTGCCCATGGATTTAATGTCCTTTAAAACATTTATCAACAAAATGATGGATCTGCTGCTGCATTTGTTATCATTTGCACATGAGCATATTTGGGAGACACACTGTTAGTATATTCAAAACCATGAGGAAGTCCTCCCACTGATTTCCTTTTTTTTTGGTGCAAATTTGTCCTGCTGAACTTGATGGTAATTCTCATGAGTGTGAGCAAGATGAAATCAGTTCATTTCTGCTCAGATTACAATAGCTTTTGACAACTTTCTGGAAAACCTAGATAAATAAGAAACTTTCTTTTCATAAGAAACCTAGATAAATGAGAATCCTCTGATATGCAGGCATTGCCCACTTTGCCAAATGTTTCTTGGCAGAAAATTATCTCTGGACAAGAGGCATATCTGAGCTATTCAGTTTTTTCACCAGTGTTGTTGAACGGGGGAAAATGCTGCTTATTCCAAAAGGAGCAGATTAATTTGATTTTACCCACAATTTGCTGTCAGGTCAGATATTGTTACCTAAGTAATAACACGCCAATTATTTCTTTAATTTTTCAGGCTTTCCTCCTTTTCCATGCTATCTGTGAAGAAGAAGTTCAGAACCTTGCATTTTGCTTTTCATGTAATTCTTCAGATCCAGTTTATCTCTGCTCAGATCTTGTTGGCATAGTTCTCTGTGCCCAAGTGTTGAGGTTTTTTTACCTGGCCCAGATAAATCTTTTATTTTAGTGGACCTCAGAAAAAGACCAGTTATTTCTATATGTCTGCCTTATTTGGAAAGGACCTTCTATTGCAGTCTGAGGTAAATTTCATTGCTCTCATGACTGACTCAGCCTTTCCTTCCCCATGCTGTGTCCTCTATTTCTGAAGCAAGCTGTAGAGATGCTGCTCCCCTGGATGTCCTTGCTCACAGCACTAGAAGGCTGTTTGCACTTAAAATTGGATGACACTCCCTGGTTGGCTGACATGAGCACGTGTCTGACATTGTAGCTGGCCCAGCTTTAAAACCAGGTTCCCATTTGTAGCTGCCAAAACCTTGCTAGGATATATAGTACTGCTACTGATGGCAGAGGTGTTTTCAGCAGGGGCTCAAATGGAGGGCTTGTTGCTCTCTGCAGTCCTTGTGATTAGCAGCATTCATGGACACATGTGAACATTTACAGAGCCAATGTGAAATGCCAGACTGAGGATTTCATTACATCTGTAATCTGCTGTCATTTGCCTGCACATCTCTGACAGCAAAAAAGCAGCCACACAAATTTTTTCCAAAACTTTACTTCCAGGATAAGATATATTTGAAGAAAAATAATTTTGCTGTGTGTTATTTCTTTGAATTCTTGTAAAGATGTTATGCTTTGTGTATGGCCTAAGCCACTTGTATAAGGCCTAATAGTTGTAGTGCCAGGGCTGACCCACCTACAGTACTGGTTCCAGCCACCACAGGAATTTACTGACCTGTGCTTTCCTCCTTGTTTTTTAGCTGGTTTCCTATTCAGCCTCTTGCTTAATATACTCTTTCATGATGCTTTGGTCCAGCTTTTGACTTCTGATTTTAAGCACTGTCCAACAGTTTTGAGTGTATTGAATTTTTGAGGGAATTTTAGAGCTTAAACAAGTTATGTTGCCTTTGCATTGCCTTTTGAATGCTCTGCTAACTTACTTGTTGTCCGAGTTAGTGCTTCATCCAATTCCCTGCCAGATGTTTTCTCAGACTTTATCCCCTAGGAGGTGCTCTGAGATAATGTCCCACTCTTGATGATTAATTGGCAAGTCTCTTTTCTGTGTTTGCTCCTTAAATCCTTGTTTCAGCTACAGCAGGACGATATGCTAGTTTTCTTTTTTGCTATAATGTAATACTTGACAGCTGAGACACTCACTATAAAGGAGGATCTCTTCAGCTAGTTCTTTTGTAATGAAAGCTTGGGAAGGAGGGGAAAAATAAAAACTTTCTGGCAAGAAAGGAAGTTGCAGCCCAAACCTGCTAAAACAATGGAGTGCATAATGCATTGCTTAAACTGTAAATCCCAGCAAATATACTTCCAGAATTTGCTCTGGGATTGATGCTTGGCAGCAAATCATGGCTGAAGACAGGGCTATTTTTGGCCCAGTTAGGATTTCCCTTCATTTTGTAGCCAAGTGCAAAACCACCATCCAGCTGTATTGCTAGATATAGCACTGACCTTTTTACCTTATTGGACCACAGTTTGACTCTTAATTGAAATTGCACTATAATTGCACCTTATGTCCCAATGGACACTTGTCTGTCTCATAAAACCAGCACAACATGTTGGAACAATCTGTTCTCAAGTGATACAGAGCAGACTCTGAGGAACCACTGTCTCTCATCTCTGCTGGTGGTGGTGACTCCTCCAGGACAACACAGCTAAAGCTGCTATCAAAGGAGGGGTTCACTTGGGTATAAGAGGGTGGTGAGCTTGTGGCTGGTTTCAAGGGAGTTGGCTCCCCTTCTTGACTGACCATCCAAAACTTTCCCATGAAGCAGAAGGAAAAGGATATTGGAAAAGCTTCTTTGAGATCTCACAGCAAGAGGAAGAAGATGCCTCATGGTGCCTTTGGAAATCGGGTGTCCCTTCAAGTCTGCTGTGACACCTGCATAGGTCTGCAGAGCAGCATGCACTGGTTGTGTCAGTACACCTTGACACTGCCTTCAGGACTGGAATATTTGTCCTGGCTGTATTTCAGTCCTGTAATATGAAAAATACCAGCTCCACTGACCTCTCAGTCACAGAACAGGTCAGATTGGAAAAGATCACAGTGGGTCGTCTGCTCCAACCTCTCTGCTCGAGCAGGATCATCCCAGAGCACGTGGCACAGGGTTGTGACCAGGTAGTTCTTGAATATCTCCAGTGAGGGAGACTCCACAACTTTTCAGGACAATCTGTTTCAGTGCATGGTCACCTTCCTCCCTTGCAAAGGCATCCTAAAGGACAAAAGGAGGCTGTTACATATTTGGCTAAATTTCTGATTTGAGCAGTCAGAATATCAGGATCATGAGGACATAAATATGATGCTTGGTTTAGCATGTTTTATTTTGGTTCCTGTGGTTCTGATGCTTTCCTGGTTGAAATAAAATGCAATTTACACCAAAAGGCTCAGTGAACTTTGTGCTAAGGAATACAGCGATGTTTCTATGGAGGATCACTTTGACATTGTACCTTATGTTAAAGTCATCTGCCTAGGAAGAAGGATGCAGAAGAGTTTTGTAACCATGTTTGCAGACCTGCCAGCAGGGAGTGGGAGAGACTTCTCTGAATTTGAATATAAGCTGTGAGTAGGATACTGCTTTCCAGCTAACAAGACTGAGTAAAACATTTCTCCTCTGTGCAGCTGAAATATCTGCAAAACAATGATACAGAAAATAAATTCTGTAGCAGCACGCCAGTTCTGCAGTAGTTATTTGGCATATGATGTAGGTAAAAACTCAGGGCTATTATTCCTGCCCAAACTCTGTCCAAGCTAACTTTAATGATCTCAAGTAATGCAAAATTTGTCACTTTTTCCTGGACTCCTCCTTCTTCAAGGAACCATTTCTTCCTATCAATCTCCATTAACTTTCCTTTGGTCAGATTCATACAATTATACCTTCTCTGGCTTTTCTTTCTCTGATTCCTCCTCTTTGCTTTATACATGCCTATGAGAGCTGTACAAACAGCCTGTACCTCTAGGGTAGTTACCTGTCCCAAGAGGAATTTGCCAGTGCTGAAGATAGGCATTTTTATTATGATGGATGACCTTGTGGAGACAAAGGGAAATGTGGAGTCTTGAGGACTTGCCTGTAAAGTTGAGTAATTGATTGCATATGAGGCAGGTTAATCACTGTCATAGTCTTGTGTGTTGAATGTACTAGAAGAAGGTTGCATGGTGGTTTGGGGCTGTCTAGAGGGGATATGCAGAGTTGAGAAGATGCTGTGCACACAAGAACAGTGTGGCTAAATAGTGAATGCTGGTTAAAACCTAGGAACACAGTGTAAAGGGTGTGCAAATCAAACATCAGCCTTCACTCAGGATGGCATGGCCCTGACAGACAGGTAGATGTGTGCCATTAGTGCTATTCTGGGGGCACTGTAAAGGAGCCGTGCTGACCCCACTTTGTGTGGGTACCTAAAACCAGGTAGAACTTGGTGCTTGATTTCTCAGCATAGCTGTTTGTGGTCTTTAGCTCTGTGCCTTGCTGTTCAGTCTGTAAACTGGGGATAATGCTGTCCTACCTTCACAGGAGCTTGTTAAATGTCATGTTTGTGGGGCACAGAGACTGAGGAGTGGTGAGCTGGATACTTTAAGGGAGGTGGAAGTAATAGCATCGTGCAGGCAGCAGGGCTTAGGAGCCCATGCTGAGCCAACAAGGGGGAAGAAAATTTTGAGGAGCTGTCAAATGAGTTTTACCTTTCCTGTGTGCTCATGTTTTGTGGAGCAATAGTCTGTGACCTGTATTTTAATGTTGGCTATACTGGATGCTTTTCTCTGCTGTTTCAGCTCTTGATCATTTTAGCTCAAGTGGGGCTCGGTACATAAGTGCTGTGTGATGAAGCACACGAGGACGATACTGGGGATTTGGTAGACACAGATGATGCTCTCTGCACATTGACTGTTCCAGGCGTTTTTCTTCTTCAGCTGGGCTGCAATAAGTCAAACTATCTGGGTGAACACAGGGACAAAGTGACCAAGAGTAAACTGCTCAAAAAATGGCAAATCCAGAATTATGGATGTTGTTTCTGTCCAGTGAACTTGAGGAGCCTGACGGCAAACAGCTTTGCTTATTGATGGAAATAGTTTTCCCGATAAACTATTTGCAATTACCTGTTAATTGTCTTCCTCCAGCTCCTGTCATGCCATCTGGAAATCACCAAAGCCTGGCAATTAACAGCTCGCTTCTCAGCTCAGCAGGAAGACTGGGCTCCTGATTTTCTAATCAGAGTATCAGGCAGCCACTGCTGCTCCTCTTGTCTGGGCTTGCAGTGTGAAATAACAGCATGACTATGGTTGAGGGCAATATTACTGCTCGGGGCACTCCACATTTACCCTCCTGTGATGAAGAGCTGGCTGTGAACACAACTCAAATGGAATAAGATCCCTTTCCCAGAAAGGATCATTTCTGCTTGGGATTGTCCAAGGTGCCTGGGGAAGGTGCTACTCTGCTCCCACAGCAGGTTGATACTAAACTCCTACTTCATGCAGTTTGAAAGCATGAAGCAAACTTCATGCAATTTGAAAGGTCCAGGTAGAGCTTTCCCATGAAGAGGATTATTTTTTCTTGGATTTTCTTGTGTCTGTAGAGAGCACAAAGGAGTTCAGAGTTTTCAATAGCTAAGGAAACCTTGCAGCAAATAACTGCACAATCACACTGCAAATTTACACACTATTTTTCCTGGGAGTTCTGTATGAGGGCAAGCAAATGAAAAATGTGAACCTTTTAAGACAAGATATTTGTAAGCTGTGCATTCCCAGGGAAAGCAAGGATGGCTTTCCCAAATGTGAGTGATTTGAATGCCTTGTCTGATGGGCCACAAACTTCCGCTAGAAAAGAATTTGGCAGGAGACCACACAGGATAAACTTCAGGCAGAAATCATCTACTGGAAGGGAAAGGACTCAAAACTCAGGACCTCTGGTGGGAAAAAGAGTTAGAATTGTAACAGGATAGTGACTGCTCTTCCAGTGCAACCACTCCACAACAAAACTGACAGGAAGGAATAATCCCCTCTGCCTTGTTCACTGATTCTTTCGTCAGAAACATTGCAAGTTGTTTCACTGACAGGTTTATACAACTCAGATTTTGTTCAATCAAAAAAATACTTAGTTGCAAAGCTGGTGTGTATTATAACTAAAAATTCATAAGGCAAATGAGGAATAAATCTGCTTTGCTTCTGACTAATATGAGCATTTTCAAAGAGAAAGGAACATGGTTAACCTTGCACCTTTGCTAAAATGAATCAGCCATCTCAGTTTTCTCTTCAAAAATAATTACTGAGGAAAAAAAAGGCTGCAGTTGTTGCCTTATTTTTATTTCTCTTCTGAATTTTGGGCAAATTCATCTGGGACAAATTTTCTTAGCTTTTTATAATTTAACAATGGTTGGAAACATGGAACAAAAGTTGGTTCTCTCTCATGTGACCAGCACTCAGCCTGGTGTTCAGTGCCCACAGCCATGCCTACAGCAGCACCATGTTTGCACCCGTTTGCACTGATGCAAACCCATCTCATCTTCCCCTCTGGAGTGTCCTTGCTGCAAGGCTGCTCCTGTGCTGTGGCTGCCTAATGGGGTAGGAGCTGCTTGGGTACTTTATTAGGTTTTATTTCTGTAAAGAGTGAGACTAAAATCAAAATCCAGGATTCCCACTTCCTTTTCTTAGCACTCACTCTGGATAGAGTCTTTTATGTAGAAGAGGTAGAGTAAAAATCACAAGATTTGACAATGCCAAAGTAATTTCTTCTCAAATTTGGCCTATGCTTCAGGATTTTGAACAATAGCTTTTATCATTCTTCCCACAAGTGTACTTCTAAACAAATAAATATTCTTCCACCGCTGTTTACAATCAGAAGGGGCAGCCAGAAAATTTGCAAGCAGTGAAAAATAAATTGGTCAGTAGGTATCTTTGCCAACAGGGAAGTAGAGGAAAATAAACAGCATCTATTATGGAAATATATTTTATTTGAAAGGTGCTGTCCAGTCCAGACTCTTGAAGACTTATCACCAGTGTTGAGGTGTCCTGGCTTATATCTTTGATTTATGTTTGAACTTGTTCACGTTCATCCAAGTGTTGAGAAATGGCCAGTTTAACAAACAAAGCCTTTTATTCATAGCGGTACAGGGTTCATATTGCAGTTTTGTGTACAGATAATTACATTGTGTATCTTGACATTATCATTTTTCATGTTCACTAATAGTTGCTGTTTGCTAACAATTAGTGTTTTTCTGGGCACTTAACTGCAGGCAGTTGCTTTCTCTGTAATCACATTTGCTTCAGCAAAACACTTTTATTCTGATTTTGAGTGTATGAGACCACTGATTAACTCCAGGGGTCTGCCTTAAAGTTTAACTTTGAGTAGGTCTTTGTGGTTTACTGGATCATGGAGCAATCAGGAAGAGATCTCCAGCTCAAACAGTCCTGAATAATTAAAATATCATTGGGAGATCAAAGAAATGAAATGTGAATCAGTCCAGTAGGATCTTCAGGGCTGGAGCTCAGCTCTACTGGTGCCCTCAGCTTTCTGAGATGCTCAGCTCCTGCAGGACCAGCTCTGCAAACCAGGTTTTACTGGTCAGACAGTCTGTCATAGGTACAGACCTGAGAATTTTTCTTCAGACTTGGTGCCTGCCACAGAAGGACCCGTGAGAACAAGAGGGAGGCACTAAACTCAGTGAATGGCCTCAGCCTGGTAAAACCAGATGGGAGCTGCTCTGCTCACAGCTCAGCCCATGGCACTCAATGTGTGCAACTGCAGCTTGTGATTCAAACAGGCATTTCTCCCGTTGTAAGAGTGCCACTCACCTTCCAAGTGCCTTGCAAACTTTATTGGCTTTTTGAGGTACAAGAAGCTTGTTTTTACAGACTGAATTTGTTTTTCTTTGCATGCTTCAGGTGAGGGGAGATACCTCTAGCCCTGATGCAATGAAGAGGGGGCCAGTTTGTGTTATCTGCAATTGATTATTATTTTCAACTACTTTTATTTGGATAAAATTTACTTTACTGGAAAATTCAGGTCTCATCACTTCCAAGTCAGGGATCCATGTTTCATGTCTCTCCTAATGTGTGAGGTAAAACCCCTTTTCATGTCTGTCAAAGTATAAAATGTTACATCTTTAAGTCTTGTTTTGGAGGTGCTGTGTAGCTCATTATTCCCTTCTGGTGCCCAGAGATGCCTGCGTAGATGGTGGCAAGGTCAGCAAGGGAGGGTGCAGACAAAGCACGGTGTGCTCAAGCAACAGATAGAGATGTCTGTCTAGATGGAGTGCAGGAGGTGAGCCAGGACAGGCTCCCCTGTGCTCAAGGGGTCTCAAGAAAAAACTGTGTGGCTCCCATTAGCCAGTACACAGGGAAAGTGAATCCTTGTGGCCATGGGGCCAAAACAAGATAGTAAATCTTTCAGAGAAGAGGGGAACTCTGGTTTAGAAGTAAATACAGGAAGAACTTCTACATTATTATATGCATGTCATGTATCAGAGACTAACACATTTACTTGAAAAGGAACAGGCATCTGTTCAAAGAGCCCTCCTCCCCTGGTCAGCTGAATTTCCATCACTTCAGTCACTGTATTCTGCCTTCCTGCCTAAAGGAGAGAAAAAGGGCAGTGAGAAGGGCAAATAGTTGGAACCTCTCCTCTTTCAATTTGCTTCTTGCAAATGCAGCATTGGGCCTTGTTGGTGGGGAGGATAGTTCTGGGAGTACAGCAACTCCTCAGAAAATCCTGTCAACTTCTCATCAAACCTTGTTTTCCCCCCTGCCTGTAGGAGGTCTGGCAGACAAAGATGATTGCTAGCTCAAAGATCATAACACTGGCAAATAGGAATTTTGAAGTTAATCAGAGCATCTTGGTTTATGACCCAACCATAGATTTAAAATGCGTGCAAAATTCATGAAAACCTCCCTTTGTTGCTGGCAATGGCTCCACAGCTGCTTTAGAAATGCTCCTACTCTCTTTATTTATCTACTGTGTCTTGGATGGGAATTTTATCTTATCACCTTGCCTTACATGGTGTGCAAACAGAAGAGTTGCCTTGTCAGGAAATAAGTATTATTTTTGCCCTTCTAGGGACATGGGGGACATTTAAGTGCATCCTTGTCTTGTGGGTGAGCACTCAAGAAAGTGATTAGGCACTGAATTGGTAGCTTAACTTCCATTGCAAATCAGTGCATGTCCATGTTTGGTACACTGACTGGCTTCAAAAGACGGTTTAATTTATTTTGTTACCTGAGCTCCTTGGGCCATTGTTGATTGTGTGTGGCAGTGTTAATCAAATGTATTAGAGAAAATAATTTTGACTGAGGTTTTGGATCTGTGCTATGCAAGGAGAACATTTGGATAGCATTAAGTACAGTTTAAGCTCAGTTTGTGCTCACTGTGTGCCATAACTTGATCAGACGTGTTCATCAACTATCTAGTACTCCAAAAGCATCATTGTAAATGAAAGGAGTTTTGCATAACCGTGACAAGCAGTTGATTTGGTAACAACCTAGTCACCAAATACACATAACTTACCCTGTTTCTGCATGCCTCTCTGTCATGCTGAGCTGTGGATGGAATTGAGGAGAAGCTGCTTTAGCAGGACAATCTGCAGGATGGCCATTATTGAAGAAGGTAAATATGATCTGCCCTTTCCTCATAGCTACAAGTTTGTGAATGGTCTTCTTGTCATATACCTGAATATTACAGGAATCTCTCCTACTGACCACCAGTTGAAAATCATTCTGCAGGGACAAAAGTAAGATACTGACAGCCTTGAATAGGACGGGTTTGTTGGACTAGCCATATAACAATACTCTGGAAATTCCTTTCAACAAGAAAAATTCTGTGGTCTAGGTTATGTTGCTGACAGAAGATTTGGAGCTTATGGTCAGTTGGGAAATGATTAGAATGTTTTAAAGGTGTTTTTTCATATTGGTTACTCACAAATGAAATACAGATGTAAAACTGCTTGAGCTATAAATCTGGCCTCAATCATTCCCAACATTTCAACATCATACTGTGCAAAATGGCCTCCATTTAAGTCATTTCCAAATGACTGAACTTCACATTTTTTCTTCTGTTATTGTCATCAACCTCACCAGATGTCATAATCAAGGAAGAGCCACTAATGAGAAGCTGCTGGTTAATTTGGCAAGTCTCAGTCACTTCCATGTGAATACCTGGAGAACAGACTGAGCATCTACAACAGCCAACGTGAATCAAAAACAAAACTAAGAATGAGAGCATGGATGTGAGCTGTTCTTTCAAACCACTCTGTATAATCAAAATAAATAGCCCAGTCAGTCTATGCAAAGCAATAAACTGACTCATGAACAAGGTGAACCTTCCCAGTCTTGTGGTTCCACTGTTGTACTCTACATCTAGACCTAGAAACACAGCTGTCTTCTCCTTGGTGAGCATGATAAGCAGTGACTATTTTGTAACCAATACAAGTCTGTTATTTATATTCATACAGGTATGAATATTAATAGGTAAAAGGTTACAAATATCTTGGTGCTCCATTAGATCTCTTTTAAGATTATATGTATCAAGATGGCAAAGAATGATAAAATTAGATTGTTCTCTTGCCACAAATATTGCAGTCACTGGCTGAGTCTTTCCACAGTTAACTCTTTTGTATACTGAACAGACATTTTCCAGATATTTGCATGGCTTAACACGTGTTTACATATTTCTTCAACCAGCCAGATTTTCTCACTGATTGAGAAAACCTATAGAGAGACAGAGAATATGGAGAACAAAATGTGTGCAACATATTTCTCTTGATGTATGTTTTCATCCCAGCTGCTCTTGTAATAGAGATGTCTGAGAGCATTTTGGACGTGATGAACTGTGACCCTCAGTGAACAATGGCCCATCCCCAATGCACAGAGCTAAACTTTCTCAGACTAAGGATTGTCCTCATCCTCCCTACAGTATGTAAGTTTCTTTATGGGGATCTTCATGATGGAATAAGCCAAGATCCAGCTCCGAACATTCAAATATCTTGGACAAAAATCTAACTCCAAGGCCCCTGTGGCTGCATTTTATGATTGTGCAGAGAAGTGGTTGTGAAGCTGAAACTTATTTGTAAACAGTTTGTGGCACGAGAAGCTAAGTTACCATCTGGTCTCTTTGTGCAGCTTTCCCTTTTTGCTGTTTTGCAAGTTCTTGCACATAGTAGATGGAGAGTGAATATTGAGCCCGTGGTCAACATGCATGTATCTAAAAAAGAGAACTGTTTTGCTATTTAACTTTGAAACAAAGGTAATGTATTTAAGTCAAGTAAGGTTATGTAGTCATGATCAGAAGTCATGTCACGTGCCCTGAATGACCAGGCACAGAGACTAAGCTGTAAGCTGTGTACACTGGGTAAACATGTGTTAAGACACAGTTTGGGAAGCACCTGGTGCTCTGGTCCCCTGGGAAAAGCTATATTTGGCTCTATGAAATGAAAAGAGGGATAAATCCCCACAATCTGCCCAGAGGAAATTTGTAAACAGAGGGGCTGGAGAAAAACTATATTGAAAAATTGTTCACTAGTCCTAATGATTTAACGAATACAGTATGGATATTTCAGTAGTGGAGAGGATGATGGGATGTGTGTTAGAGAAGGCTGGATTGAATCCAGGCTTCTCAGATGATTTTCTGTGACAGTTTGGTTAATTATAAGAACCACATGAAAAAAGGCACATAAACTTCATCCTGTTCTGTTTTAAAACTTTCCCCAGAGCCACAAGTCCTTCTTTAAAGGTTAGCCTCTGATATGTAACACGTCCCGTGTTGTTTTGCTAAGCTATGACTCTGTAATAAGTGTTTGAAATTTACAGCTTCAGTTAGTCATAGACTTGAGAAGTGTTTATTTTTTCTCAGTTGTTCTTGCTATGTAATGAATGTAGCTCACCGAGTACTCTGACTCCAGCCCTGGACTCAGGCAGACGCCGTCTTTCCAAGAAATAGCACATTGGCTTCAGCACACTGGTAACACCAGAGAGGCCTTTCTGCTGATTACGGGGTAATAATTTGCAGACTGAGGAGGAGAGGCTAGAACCAAAGTCACACAAGGTCATTTCTGGCTGAAGTGAAAATAAAGCCCATGTTTTAAAGGCAACTTAGGAAAATTGCAGCCACTTATCCATATTGGTTTGCAGAAAGAGCTTGTCTGCCTATTTAGATGTGGTGGTTGCAAAATGGGGGGTTCCTTTCCCATAAGTAACTCATTTGTTTCGGTGAGTTAAAATTCCCTGTTTGGATGAAGGTCTGTGACTGCTGGCAGTGACTGTGATTAGTACCATGTTGCAAACAGCTCAGGGTTTCTTGCACACTGGGAGCTGCCGTGCATGAAGGATCCTGGATCTTCTTCAGGAGACTTTAGAAGCATATGTTTGTATTTAGAGAAAAACTGAATGTGCTTTATGGGGAAAGGAAACGCCACCATTAATACTACATGTATGTTCTGTAAATGACTAATGCTGCAACTAAATCGAAATTAAAACTATGCTTCTGTTTATCAAGACTGATTAGTAAGTGTTTTCTGTTAAGTAGTTGATTTATTTAGCATTTCCATAAGGTTCTTAACAATAGCTGCATAGCACTTACATAAAGATTTCTTACAGAAAATGTCTCGGTAGCGTTTTGCTGTGGGGAGAAGCTCAAGCTCTGTGCCTTGGCCTGCTGTTGCCCCAGCGAGTACCTGCTCTGTGCAGGGTCACAGGGTGGGCTCCCTCAGCTGCTGTCCTGGTTAAGCAGTGATTGCCCCTGGGCTGTTGTGGTTGGCCCTGGGCAGGCTGGCAAAGACTGTGCCACGCCGTGGGTGGCAGAGGGGGCCCAACAGAGCTGCCTACAAACTGGAGCACAGCTCCAGCTCTAACAACCATTTCTGAGCTGCTGCTATCTTTGCCAACATTTTGCTGTTCAAGCTAAAGCTCTTTTGCTGCTGCCTGCTTCAGACCAATGTGTGAATTTTTCTTAATTTAATAAAAGTAACACGGGGTTGATTTTATTTTGTTAAGATAGCTAGAGGAAGTTTGCAGTTCTGCCTGTGTTCAAGGGAAGCAGGTCACCTGTTCATTTTTACCAGCATTTGTTGTGAGGTATCTTATTCTCCTTTTCATTTTTTTTTCCTTTGGTATTCTCAGTCTGGACTGAACTTTCTCATTGGTGAGTCAGCTTCTTTTCTGGCTGTTCCCCTATAACATTACCTTATAGGCTTCATCTGCAGCTCCTGAAATGTCACAGGGCTGTCAGTGTGTAAGGCTGAGGTGGGAGTGCTTGAATTTCCCTGTCTGTCTGAATTGCCCTCATGAGGAGAATGTGGGCTTGGCTCTCTGTTTCTAATGTATCTGCTATTCACTTGCATGGATATTGCTCAGAGGTGACCAAGTGTCCCTGATCCAGCTGCAGCAAACACCGATGGTGTGGACAAGGCTCTTGAAAATGTTTTCAGCCTTTGGCATAGACTGTATCAAATTTGGAGTGCTGTGTCTAGCAGTGCTCTCAAAGGAGTAAGGATGGAAATATATGCTACCTTTTTTTCACTGCAAAGCGCTGTGGGAGGCACTGCCCTGGACCTGTTGAGGCAGTAGTCACTGTGCTTGTTTTGATGGCCCAAGAGGCACCAGATCAAGTGGTGATGCCTTTGCCGGCTGCTGAGCTTTCACAAAGCCCCATCTACAGGTGGGTCCTTTCCACAGACACCATCTGGAATCTCCCTGTACTGGCACCATGCAGGTTTATATCAAGGATAAAGCAAACCTTGGATGGCATCAGTGAATCCCTTTTAGAAGAGGGTGTGAGCATGGGTCTCTGAAAACGCAATGGAGGATTTATTTAATTACTGTGTATCCAGAACCTCTGCTCTGTACAGCCTGTGGATGTCTGCCTTTGTAGTGATGTCAGGCAGAAAAAAGCACCAGGGCATTTTCACTGCAGGGACTCCCCTGTATTTCCTATAAGAGCCTGCTTAGGGCTTGGCAGCAGCCTGAACTGACAATGCTGACCACACAGGCTATGGGACACCTGGGTCACAGGATCTGCCAGGAACTCAGGGCTCAGGGAATAATCTCACAGGTTGCGTTTCAGTGTAAATTATTTCCCTCTGAAAATATTCCTTTTTCAGGGCTTTACTGGATCATAAAGTGTGGCCCTTAGGAGGTGGAGACTGCATCGGGCTTGCTGATTGTATTAAAATACAATGATTTCCTGTTCTCCCCAGATCACTTGGTACTCAGGGGGGGGTGCTGCAAAGAGGATGCACTCTTCTGGCCCAGGAGCTGATAGGATTTCTCTTCATTCAGCAAAATGGAAAAGAAAAATAGATAATAATACATTAGGGACTTGTATGCTGTCGTGCAAACAATTGCTTGGCATCGGAGCAAAGCCAACACCACCAGCTCTCGTTCATAGCTGACCAGCAGCAGGAGGGTCAGGTTCATTACCTGGGGGATTCTGCTCGAATGCAGGCCCCAGTCCAGCAGGGAGATGTCAAGAAAGAGTGAAGGCAGTGTAATCAGCTCTGAGTGTAAAAGTTACAATCCGTTAGAGGAGGGTGCTTATAACATCCTGCAATGAGTGAAGCGAGACTGGGGCTGAAGGATGAAGGAAATCGGGGTGGAGGATTTTCTGGCTTTTGAGGTTTTATGAACCTTGCAAACTGTTTTATGACTTCACAAAGCTAGTTGAGTCTGGAAACCATTTTTCTTTTTCTGGTAATTTAAATCCTTTTCTTTCCAGGGCCATCCAGGTTAGCAATAAAAATAATGCCAAACAATGAAGTAAAGCTGAGTCTGTTCTGCAAAGACTAGAACATCCCACCAGAGACAGCTGAGCCACAGAGAAAAAGCACACAGTCTTTATTCACTGAATGGTGAATAAATGGATAAATGGCTGCTTATGCTGGCCGTGATTTGTTTCTAGTCTCATTTTTATTTTCAGTAACTTTCACTCTTTTCTATGTTGTGTTTTGTTTTCTTCTTTTTTTTTTTTTTTTTTTTTTTTTTTTTTTTTTTTTTTTTTTTTTTTTTACTTTGGTTTCATAAGGAAGCAAAAGGTATGAAATAAATCCATTTGTACACGTATGAGTGACTTTCAATCTCACTCACCCGGGTACATCTTATTGTAGCAACTAGTTCCATCCAAATTTGCCAAAAAGGCACAGTTCTCAAAGGTAATTGTGTTCCAATATGTTTTGTGCAAATAAGTGCCTGAAGAGAGGAGCAAGAACTTGTTAATGTTTTGAGCTAGGGGCAAAACTTCGGGGAGTTGAATTCATTAGGAATTATAAACATACTCCCCACCAAAAAAAAAAAAAAAAAGAAAAAAAAAAGAAAAAAGGAGGGAGAGGGCTCCGGAGAAACTCACTGTGCTGCAGCTTCAGAAAAAGCTTACAACTACCATGAGACTGAAATCCTTTTGAGACTGTGTCATTAACTCATGGACCTCTCTGTGTTTCTGCTTTGCTGCATGTCTCTGTAAAGCAGTATGTAACCTATAACATCTGAGAACAAATCAAACTGACAATCCAAGCAGCAGTGAAACTGGATCAGCCTGTTTGTTATACCATGGCCAGTCGTGACAGAAACGTGGAGCTTGTTTCACAAATTGAAACATCCCAAATTATCAGCAGGCCTGTGACCACTCTGCATTTTTGTTTTTTATTGGCAGTTAACTGAAGCCAAACAGGACCAGACCATCCATCTGTTACTTCATCTCTGCTTGGCTGGAAACGTCGCTGTGGTCTGATTGCGCTCCTGGAAATATCAGACATGGCTTTGCATCGGAGGATGCTGGATCCAGAGGCAACGAGTTGTGAGTTGCTCCTACTATTTGTGGGATGAACTCCCTTTGGCATCTACTGCTTGCTTTGGACTCTGCAAGACAGGCATATGTGAAAGGAGCAGTGAGGCAAATCTTCTAGAGTTAACTCTGGATAATGTTTTCATGTCCAAATTTCCACATAATCCCTACAATTTCAATAGTAAATTTAGGAAGAAGGAGAAAAAAGTAAAATACATAAATATTTTTAAAAGGTATGGAGACTTGCTCCCTTCTTGTCAACATATATGTCCTGCAGAAACTGTCAGATATTCCAGGGAAAGGAGTGAGTGCTCCTCCAGTCCCTAAAGGGCAGCTTTGCTTGATGACAAGGCAGCAGTAGCTGGGATGGGGCAGTAAATGATGTATTTTCTACAGCTTCTCTTGAAAGATCATCCTGAATTTTTCATCCCTTAAACTCTTGTGTTCATGCTGAGCACTCTCACAGTCATATACATATAACAGTACTGTTACCAGGTAGATACTTTCATGACCAAAAAGCAGGTACCTAAATATGCTTTCAGTGAAAGTCATTTCAGAAGCAAAATTTGGGATGGCCTCCCAGATGCAATTTTTAGGGTGAATACATCTGTTACAGAAAATGCACAGAGAAGCCCTCTAAAGGCCCTGCCCTCCTTTATCCTGTCATAAAGTGGTGCATGCAGCCAGTCCCTGGGGATTCATAGCTATGCTCTGATCAGCCTGTAAAACCTGACTTGGCTGTTGGTATTTTACCGCTGCTGGAGGTGCCTGCCTGAGGCCATGGTGCTTCACAGGACCCTGCCCAGAGAAGGGCCCTGCCAGCATTAATTCACAACCTCAACAGAAACATGCTTGGGAGAGAAAATGGGAGTCCCTCTCTCTTTGGTCTTGAACCAGTTTCCTTGCACATGACTTGATGAGAAATTCAGTCGTTCTGGAAAGATTGTGTTGCAGTGTCAAGGATGCTTTGACTCATGGCTGTTAGAAATGAAGCCCTCTCCTTTTCAGCTGATGTTTGCAGTAGTTTACACATAAAAACTGTAAAACCTATTGTTGAAGGTTCTACAAGCTTGGGGCCTGACTTCTACAAGCTTTTTCTACAAGCCATGGGGCCTGACTGAGTGTCCCTGGTACCCTCCACTCATCATCCATCCGTGGGTGTGGGGCCAGGGGTGCTCTGGCTCTGTCCTGGTGCCCTCAGAGTCATCTTTGTGCTGCCCAGAGCCAGAGGAGCTCCAGGCTGTGGTGTGTTTTGGCCATATGGCTTTTGCCTTTGGACAGAGACTGAATCTCACCCTGAAAACCATGTCAGGGAAAATAACCTGCTTTTTGGTGTGAATTGATTCCTGAGAAAGCCTACCAGACCCTAGTTGGAGGGGTATCCACCAATTGCAATTGGTTTCCCATCTGGCTGAGTAAAGATGGCAGATAGGCAGTGTTGCAAGCATAGATCATGACTCTGCTGTTCCAGCCAAAACTGCAAAAACAGCTGTCAAACAAGATCAGCAAGGGAGGATTTTGCTGCTTTGTTGCTCAGGCCATTTTGGGGGAGGGAGGAGTGAAGAAGCTGGGCTTGATCCATTGCAGGCTATCTGCATTCTTTCTGCAGGCTGGGTGCTTCACAGTGCAATTCCCTTACGCTCTCTTATCAGCAGTGGGAAGGTGTTTTATTACTGGGTTGCTGCTGGCTGCTCACCAAGCACCCCTGAGACAGGAATCGTCACTCAAGCTAAATTAGAGAGAGCTTGAGTACATGCAGGGGAAGGAAAAACAAACTGTCGGGAACTGAATCCAGAACACCTGACATTCAGAGCTGCCTGCTTGACATCAGCCTTTTCCCTCTCCCCTAACCAAGTGCCCCTCTTGCAGATGAAACCTGGGTTTCCAGAGCTGTCCAAAGGGCACCCATCTTCTTTAGAGTGAGATGCCTAATGTCAGAATTCAGGATTTCTGCAATTTCCTCTGACAGTCACTAGTCCTTTGTATGCCCTTGGGTACATCAGTTACTGGCATTAAGTATCCTACTCCATGCAGTAATCCCCTCTCACAGCTCAGTGATGCTGCAGGCTGTGAAGATGTGCAGTTGTTCAGGCTTGGATGTGATGAACAGTGTAAGCCAGGGCAGGGCTATTCCTGCAGTCATTAGGGTATCTTTTGATGCAGCAAGGCCATGGGGAGCCCAGCTTCACACCCCACCTTCCCATCCAGGGGCTGTGCTAGCACAGGGGTGATGCACGGGCTCTGCTGTGTTTGCCTTACGAGGTCCCCAAGAGCAGCTGGGGTGAGGTACTGAGGGGCTGTGGCTCCCATCATTTGCAGACCCACAGCCCAGAGCAGGGCAGGGGCTGCCTTCACTCAGGCACGATGCTTTGAAGCAGCCCTCCACATGAATATGATACAGGGGTTGTGTTTTGTGGGAACTGTAATCTTCAGCTTCCGCTTCTCGTTGGGATGGGAATGTACGGACCTGGCAAGGAAGTGGACAGTTTGGCAGCTCAGCAAGCCTTGGCTGTGAATGGAAACAGATTGCATGGTCTGCATCAAAGTTCAGGCTGGGGAGGGATGGGGTCTGTCCATGCACCAGTGGTCTGGGAGTACGGTGGGGCAGACAGGAGATAAAGTGTGTGATGCCTGCAGTACTGAAAAGTCTTGGACATCTTATCTACTGCCTGTTGTAACCCCAGCAGAGCTTACATTTATCCTCTCATGGGGAAGGAGCAGTCGAGTTCCCTTGAGCTGTTGTTTTGCCTCCTCTCATTATGTAAAGCCAGCACCTGCCAGGAGCAGGTTTGTGTGTATCACAGAAGAAGCATTTTCCCAAGGAGAAAAAAGTTTAACCTTTGGCCCATTTTTCCACAATTTTGAATTTTAGAATAATTGGGGAAATGTATATTTATTGCATTATGTCAACAATTATTAATATTGTTGCAGAAAACATTATTTCTGCCAAAAAAATATTCTTTGAAATTTATTTTACTTACCTATGTGTTTGTCAAACAATACCTGACCAACTGCCCGAGCTGAAGGAGAACTGTGTGTAGAAAAGGAATATGTGGATGGTCCATGGAGGCAATTTATCAACAGCCCTGTTGAGGGAGCTGGATGGGTGCCTGCCAAATTCCCTCTCATCACAGAACCCCTGTGGCAGGTAGAGGAATCCCAGCCTCCGTTCGAAAACATCATGCCCCCAGGCATTATCTATCCCAACATTTTGATGCAGCTATTTAAATACCTATTTCTATAATTAATGTGTCTTTTTATCCCTTGTCCTTGATAAACCCCAGCAAACTCCTTTGTTAAACCAGCCCTGACTTTGACCCACATCTCTGAGCCACAAGAAAAACCAGCTGACACCTGTCTGCAGCATGCAAATAGCATGGAAATGGGAAACCACTGGGGCTTTGGATGTGTTGCCTAGCTGCTTTTTCCTCCTGGAGGCACAAGACCCCTCTGCTGGTAGTGGTGAGTGCCCTGTAGCTGTGACAGAGCTTTATGAAGGCTGGCTATCAGGCTTTCTGTGTATTTGGTGAGCAGCTTAATAGTACAGTATAAATATCTGGGGACAACATCTATCATCATGACAAACCCTTTCTAAGCTCCCCCAGAACCATGCTCCCTCCAAGCAGCATTGGGCTCCTGGTATGATTCAATCCACACTCAGCCCCGAGCTGTTTTCAATTTGCTGATAATGATGTCATTTATTTCTTGGTCAGGGTGTAATTGCGAATCAAGTTGGCTCCCTGCAAGTGTCTTGTTCAGTCTCTTCCTTCAGCGACAGGCTCCTCTGAGCAGCAGTCTGGTCTCACCTGCAAACCTTAACCTGCAGTGAAGGAGGACCAGGAGGGATCATGACAGCTTTCCAACTCCCTGCTGATATGTTTGGTTTTGGTGTTCGCAACATGCCAAGTTTGGATCCTGAGCAGAGCCCAAGCAGCACTTGGACAGAAAGGCCTTTGGCAGGGGGATTGGAAAAGGCTGCTGGAACAAGTAATGCAAGAACAAAGCAAAGTCAAGGGTCAGGCATGTTTTGAATGAAATTGGGAACTGATCACCAGGACCTGGGGGTAGAGACTGTATTTGCAGTCAAGGGCACCTTTCCCCACCACAGCTGCAGCAGAGGGGTGCTGTGCTTTACCCTGTTACTTTCTTGCAGGGGTTTGAGCCCCTCTTGGGTTTGAGAGATACAGGAAATGTGCCTCTCTTTCTGCCCCACAAAGGCTTGGAGTGAGGATGGGTTTAGCAGTGGTGCCAGACCTAGAGGACATGCCAGGGTGGAGGAACAAACCAGCGTTTTCTGCTACAGGAATGCCTGAGATGCCCAGTTATCCAAATGGCTTGTTGTTGGGCTGTTCAGGGACTAATCCCTCAGGAAAGGGCACTCAACTATCTGATTATCACCTGGTACAGAGTAAAAAAGGTGGGGATTTTTCTCTAGTTACAGCATGTATTATATTTTCCCAGTTTTACAGCATCTTGTTTGTTTTTCCCCAGTCTGGGTCCTAGGATGCTATTTAAAATTTCTCCAATTCCACTTGTGTTTTCACTGTCTCCCCTACTATTGGTAACACCTCTAAAGTAAGTTTCATCTGTGGATTTATTTCTTCCCCAAAGCAATTGATTTCTTCCCCAAAGGATGCAGAGTTTTTATGGTGACAGTATAAATATATAAAGGCAGATTCCAGGAGTGAGTGGAGACTAACAAACTTTGTAGAGTGCTTTGGAGTATCTCCAAGGTTGGACAAGAAACCTGGATATCTAGGGACAGTTAATTGGCTGGAATGCTCCAGGGATGGGGGGTGTTTGAACATTTGAAGAGACTCAAATTCCTGTCAGCTCATTCTTCCAGAGCAGAACTGAATCCAAAAATTTTAACAAAGAGCCTTATTACTGAATTAAAAAACAGGCTGCAGAAATAGAAATGTAACTCAGTAATGAAGTACTGCAAACAGTTTTTTGCTCTGCATGTGGCTTTGGGAGTCCAATGGCTCGGAGAAGGTTGGTATTCAGGGCCAAGCTCTGGTCTCCTATGGACACAGAGGAAAGCATGCATTTGTATTCATTTGCCTGTATATTATGTATTTATCAGTTTTCATCTGCTAAACACATATTAATCTCATGTGCACTCAGAAACAAAGGATGGAATTTTATCGCTTGTCAACCTAACCTCCCTAAAGCTGGAGAAGCCACAGGTGTTGAGTTTTTCCTGAGGGCCAAAGTTAATACGAAAAATCATAGATTCACTATAATCTCGTAGTGCTAGAACGGGCCTACAGAGATCTCCTTCATCACTCTGCATTTAGGCAGGAGGATTACATCTACAAAATGCTTATGCTTGTTTGCCTGACTTCTTTTAAAAACCCCTCCAATATTTAACTATGCTGATAGTCATAAAGTGTTCTTAATAACCCCTTTACATCTGCTTTGCTTGGAGTAAAACTGATTTTTCTTCTCTTCCTCTTAGGGAACCCAGAGAGTAATTGATCATAATCTTCCTGACCTTTTAAATGTGAGAAGACTGCTCTTACATCTCTCCTCTTCTTTTTTTGTAGACTAAACAAATCTTTTTCCTTCATCTATCCTTCCTGGGCCATATTTTCAATACCTCAGTCCTTCCTATTACTATCCTTTGGACCTTTTCCAGTTCTCTACATCTCCCTTTATCTGTGGTGCCCCAAAATGGATACAGTATTCCAGAAGAGTGAAATCATTGCTCTTGTGTTATATACACATAACACTTGTGATAATACATCTTAGAAGGAAATTTGTCTTGTTTGCAAAGGCATCACACCACTGACTCACTGAGCTTGTGACTTGACCATTTTGTGCTGTGCAGTTGCCTGTTCAGTCAGTGAGTAGCTCATCATTCTCTCCTCTGTTTCCGCACTTGATTTTTCCTTTTGATGGTAATACTTCGTACTTGAACTTCCCAAATTTCATGTTGGTTAGGACTATCTGTCCAATTATCAAGACAATTTTTCATTCTGATGATGCCTCTCCCAGGAGTGGCAGCCTCTTTCAATTTGTGATCCTTTGCAGAGTCTAAAACTGAGTTCTTTTGGCTGGTATTCAGAAAGTTAGAACAGAGATGTTCCTTCAGAGGGGACTAGGAAATTGGTTGAAATTTATAAAGAGGGGTGAAAATTGTGGGTCTTTTTCACAACCACATATATGACCACTTAAGCAGCTTCTGGTTGTGGTGTCCTTTCATTTTTGAATTTTTAAAATAATTGTCCTTTTTTAGCTGTGTGTTGCAGTTGTACACTAGAGACATCTTGTAAAAAATGTATGAGTACTGATATCTTAATGCTATTTCCTCCCAGAGCTCTCATCCCTTTTCTGGTCCCATTTGTAATAGCAATGTATTGACTTTTCAGGCCCCAAATGAGATCAGTTTTCCATATTATTTCTATTTAGGGGAAAGACTTATTCTTTAGTTGAGAAGAAGTTACTGCAAAGGCATTCCCCTGTTGTAAGAGAAGAGACTTGGGGGCTGTGGTCTGTGATAAGAACTCCACCTGGATCAGTAGGCTTTGTTTCTCTTGTCCACTGAAAGTTCATAAGGAGTATCTGCCCCAGAAAAAATCTAGTTCCTTGAAATTTCCCCTTCTATATGTCACCAGATTTCTTCTTGTGCAGCCTCCTAGTATCAACCCTCCTCTCCTTACTCTCTCTTGATTCCCTACTAGTAAGGCCTCTTTCTGGGCTGTGCATTTAAATAGCAGATGATAATGGAGTTCACAAAAATGGTGGGAAAGTAGGAAGATACTTAACATTAATAAAAGGAAAATATTCTCATCCTTACAAATTGCTCACTGCTAGCAGAGTTTCTCCAGGAGGGCCTGCAAGCAACATGTTCATCAGACTCCATTTCTGCAGCATATTTCCCTGGCAGCGTGCTGACAGATACTGCTCTGACCAGCAGTTCCAGTAACATCCCTGTCTGTCCAGCTGTCAGAGGACTGCTTGAGTATTTTCAGAAAATCAGCTCTAATAGTCTCAGCATTTCATCTGTGCAAGCTCGTTAGTCCCCAGGTAACTATTGAGACAGAGTGTAATTACCTCCTGTCTGCTGCACTATAAATCCTTATTTTCACTCACAGGTCTGCTTTGGGGCAAGTCTGAAGCTTTCCTGTGATGTGGTGATCAGCTCTGGGGAACAATCATCTCTCCAATACTTCTGAGAGAGGATGTCTTTTCTGAAAGCTACATCCTCCTACCTAGACTTTGTTTTCCTAGAGATAGGAGTTGCTGGAGAAAGTCCTCTGGCCAGGATGTGTATAAGTGTAGTGTAAGGAGCAGAATAGTCCCTGGTGGCTTTGCTATCTGTCAACCCATTACTCTTTGACCTGTATCATAAGGTTTTGTACTTAGGGACTGCAGAGCCTCCTGAAACAGGCAAGCCAGAGATGGCAGAGCTGGGAACTGCTGCTCTCAGTTCTCTCCCTGTGTAGGTACAAATAAGGCACCTCCCTTGACTGTTCCTGTGTGATGTATTTGGCTGCTTTCCTTGTCTGGTTTTGCCTTCTCAAATAGCAATGGTGTTTGGTCTTGCTGGTGTTTTCTGGGCTTGGTTGGTAAGTGGAGGGAAGACAGCACAGGGTGGTGCTACCTTTGCCACTCTTGTGTCCAATGTCTTGGCTCATGTGTGACTGAGAAAGCTCGTGGTGTCCCAGTCAGCTCATCCTCACTCCTCAAGGACAGAGCAATTCAGGCAACTCCTTCTCCCTGGAGAAGGATTTGTATGTGAGAAGCAATTGTTATCTGCTCTCCATAATCACTGCAAACCACATGCATTTGGAGGCACCTAGGGCTGGGGGAGACTGTTGTACAAATCAAGATGAATTAGAAGGATGTCAGGATGATCTCTGCACATAAGCAGGAGAAAGAAACAGGCTGAGAAATATTGGACAAATGAAGAAAGGGAGCAATCAAGGAGAAAAGCTTGTTCTGGGCAGGGATACTTGGCTTGGCTGTCTTCCCTGAAGGCTTGTTCCATTAATGTTTGGATATTCAGCAAAAGCTGTCTTTGCAGGGGTAAAGAGATAAGCAGAAATGTTTAGTTTAAAAGTAGCAGAGCTCCAGGTTTCAAGTGCATTCTGGCTGGCTTCCTCCTCCTCCCTCAATGAAATACTCCGGCTTTTCTGTAGCAAAATATGTGAGTGAGCCTGGGACATGCCTGGGTTCCCTATGCACATGTGGCTCTGCTCCCCTCTGCTGATTTCATCCAGATGTCTTTTTTTATTGTTGTTATTAAATTGTGCTGCTATTAATAACTTGGAAGTGGGATCACTCCTCTGAACAGCAACTGGATACCAACACAGAACTTCATTTAGTCTTCATTTTATGGTGGCTTCTTCCTTCAGCTATTTACCATCCTAGTACTAAAAATGCATTGTCCAAAACAGGATGATTTGAACCTTTCCTTTGCACCTCTGAGCTGACACCTGAAGGTTGCTGTTCTAGTAGTGGTTATATTGAGCGCTGTGTATTGTTATGAAAAAGTCACTAAGAGCCAAACCCTCACAGGTGTGTTGGCTGGCTGGTGGGACCAGGCATGTGAAATCAATGTGATGATTCGGCTGAGTTGAGGTCAGAGTATTCACCACCTCACAAAAATGAACACGGTCTGTAATTACCCATAGTTTGCAGTATGCATGTAGGAATTTGACTTCACTCAGTATGCAGAGGTCCATTGCCTGGTCCTCAGCAGAGACAGCACATAGGCTTACATGTTTCTTCTCAAGTATCAGTTCCACTGACTGTAAAAGGCTGCTGCTGAGTTTATATTGCAAGATTCAGGGCATGTCTGGAGGGATGCCACCTCTTTGAAAGAGGCATTATCTGTTGGCAAAAGTTTTGCTGTAAAGAAATCATGCTGGGTTCACAGCCTTGCCTGCACCTTTTTCTGAAGTCAGGAGGGGCAGGAGCCTGTAAATGGCAGTTTAGCTTTGTGGGTGAGACCTCTCCATGTCAGATCGGAGAAAGGTCTGTTGTTTAGCACTGGCTCCACTACAGTCTTCAACCTTCAGAGGTATTTTTAGACACTTAAATTGGTGGCCCTACCATTGAGTTCTATGGAGCATCTGCAATTCCCTTTGACAATAGGTAGGTATGCTGAAATTTTGGGGCTTATATGACAGTGATCCTCTGTTGCCAATTGATATAGAGAGACCAAACATGAGCTGAGCCTCTAGGAATTGTATTGTATGGTGCTGTGAGAAGTGAACTTGATGATCCAGCAAGTCCTTTCCAGGCCTGCATTCCTTTGGTTTTGAAGCTGGAAACATGAAACAGGGTGATTTCTGAGGACCTTATTAGCTTTGGCTTCAAGTGGTAGCATGTATCTCCTGAGAACCATTCATAACATGAAAAACTTTTCTTTTTTCTTAATGGTAAAACCTAAACACTTTGCTCAACAGTGATTTAATGAGTGGAATATTCCCTTTGTCAGGGTCTGATGCTAATAATAGACAGATGGCTGGCAGTTTGAAAATCAGTCAACACAATATTTTTGCTATATAAAAGCCAAACCATGCTAACTTGAAAAAATTGAACTGCTTATTCCACGGTCAGATTGTAAATGAATTGGCAGTAAATACAATCTACTGACAAGATGTGTTTATATTGCAGAAATCTTGAAAACACATATACCGAAAAATGGTGCATCTGATGTTAAGTGAATTATACATGCAGAAAAAAAGGAGGTGGGAAGAAGGAGCCTGACAGAGAGTAGGAGCAAAGCAGTGATGGGAAGGAGCAGAACCAAAAAGAAGGGAAGAAGAAATTCACTGGCTTGTTTCTAGGAGATGGTTCTGCCAGATTCAGATTGAGGTAACAGTTGTATTTGGTACTCTCTATTGTTTAGAACAGTCACTAGGAACAAAGCCCTTACAGGTGTGTTGGTTGACTGCTAGGATCGGGTGCACAATCTAATAGTGTTAGATGGCCACTGATGTCCCTCCTGTTACCTCATGGGAGCAACCACCTCCGTCAGAGTGATAACAGAAATGCCACAGGGCCTGAGTGTTTTGGGGAAGCTGAGGGAGAAGTTCCTCCTGGAGGTGTTTCTAAATTATGATGGCCACCCTTGGGTTTGGATCATTTATATTCCAGCCCTTTGCCAGGGATAGTTCTCAGTCCTCAGTTCATTACTGTCAATCCTAAACTCCTGATTTCTTTCCACTGTTATCTCTAGCTTCACAGGCTCTGAGATATAAGAGCACAGTCTTTGTGGGGAGCCCAAGGAATTCACTGCTTGGGATCTACACTAGCAGGAATTCCCACAAGAACAGGAAGTTCCCTGGCATTTTCCACTTCTACTTACTGCCTGAAACAAGGCACGAGAAACATGCAGAGTGTGTGTTATAGCCCTTTACAGATGTGTCTCACTGTCTAATAGTCATGATAAAGAAGTCCCATGTGAGGACAGTTACATTAAACAATTCTCCAGACAAGCACTAGAGAAAGAGGCAGCAATTTGAAGATCTGTTTTTTTCTTGCACATGGGGAAGGGGCTGGAGATTTTCATTGTCACAGAAAGCTCAAGGTATAAAATGTGATACACTAGAGCAACTTCAGGGCTGCTCTTGGGGCTAAGAACTTGTTTGCCATCCACGTTAAACTGAATCCCCACACTGGGGAAGAAAGAGTAGAAAATACCATATTGAAAAATGCTGTATGAGAGAGAGCAAGAGATACTGGACCTGCCTGGATTTATAAAACAAGAAAACAATCTGTGTAACAGCATTGACTTTCTTGCAACCATTCTAAGGGATGATGAAAAGCCAGAAGGAAGATTTAGAAAGAAACAAAGCAGGCTATGGAAGAACTTCAAGCAGTCTGTTACAAAGAGTATTTATGAAGTAGAATATTATTTGTCAGCACTTCATGAAAAAAAAAATTCATTTTGAAAATAACAGCAATGATTAATCCCGAAGTGAAAAAGTTTTCAAATTCAGTGAGTGAAAAAAAAATCAGTGATTCTTTAAAAGATAAGATGGAAAGAATATGAGCTTAACAACATCATTGGAGATCAAGAGGTGCAAAATAGTGACATATACCTGCTAAAGATTCAATTTTGAAGTTAACCTGAGTGTGAGAAAGAATGGGATGGATCTATTGAGGACATTTCAGAAGGTCACTGAAGCTAACTAGCGTAGCTTGGAGGAAGATAGGTCTGGCTTGGCAAGCAAAAGAATTACTTATCTTCCAATGAGAACCTCCAGTTTAACCAGGGAGCTATGATTTTTTTCTGCTATAACCTAGTAATGCAGATGAAAAGCTAAGGTAGACTCATCTTTGTGGTGCTAAGTCTAGTCCTTTCAGGTTAGCTAGAGAGTCTCTGCAGGCAGTTACAAGCTGCCTGTTCCAGAGATATCTGGTAGAGACCCATGTAGTTTACAATATCAGGCAGATACTAGAGGAAGAGTTTGGAGATTTACATATTGCCTTGATCCATTTATCTGTTTGCATCTATTCTTTGAGACACATGTTTTTTGACCTCTAAATTATTACGTTTTTTTTCCCTTTTGCATCATGAAACATTTAAAATACACTACAAATATATGTCCAATGGTAGTGGCCTTGCCACCTTGAACACAGGCTGTGTAATTACACAGTGTAGCTATAAGAGTTCCTTGTGCCCATTTGGGTTTCTGGGGTGGTAACACCACATTGGGAACAGGCTTTTCCTAGCTGCTGTACCCTCACACATTTCCAGAATTTAGTCATACAGTTCGGAAGTAAAACATAAATTACAGCAGAGGCAGAGAGCAATTGACAGGTATGGGGAAAGGGGAGAAAGGACCTATTGTGTGAGAAGCAGACAGCTCTGCTGACCTGCAAATATATTATTCTATGCAAGCACAAACCAGAGGGTTTGTGGAATTTATTCTCAATTCACCATGAAAATGCTGGGCTGGGGCAACCATCCATTTGATGCGGGTGGTCCTTAATGCATGTCATAATTTACACTTAAGGCATATACAATCCCTTGAAATTCCCTTCTTAGGAGGACCATAAAAACAGCGTTGCACATGGAACTCACTGGAGGTTTCTGCAAGGCTCCCCCATTGTCAGACATAAACACATCCTATTATTCTAGCTTAGGTCAGAGTTCAATGACTCCCCAAAGCTTATTTCAGTCCTAAACTGATCCCCCTGCAGTCCGGGTGGGCAGAGTGGAAGTGTTTCCATCACAGCTTCTTTGCTCTGGCTGCTCCACTGCACAATCGGAAGCAAACCTGACTTCTCAGGCTGCAGGTGAATGTACAGCTTGTCGGTGAAATCACCCTTGCTCATCTTCAGGCTGCTTTCTGAAGGATTTTGCAATCATTCCTGCAGTTTCCTCTTCCCTGTACAGGAGGTCCTAGGACTGTCATTAGCCTCATCCTCGAGAACAGGCATCGGAAGTTAAAAGGCTTCATGCAGGGAATCCTTGTTAGCACAAGAAATAGATCACAGATGTGCCTCTGCCTGTCTGCTCCTGTGAAGGCAGAGCCTGGCCCTCACTGCACCCCATGGGGCTCGGCCCCCCACTCGGACACAGCTGTCAGGGCTGTGCTGCTGTGCTGGGCACTGCCCTGCTCCTGCACAGCCACTGCCACAGCCACTTGCTGGGGGCCTGGGTGGGTATGTCCCCCTCCTCTGGGCACCACCCCCGGGCCTGTCTCCAGCTGGGCAGCAGCAAGCAGCCAGGGTGAAGAGCAATCCACTCAGTCTGAACGTGGCAGCTCCCTAGACTGATGCTACCCTGGCTCCCTGGATGCCGGATGCACTTTCCAAAGCCATTTGTTTCTTGCTGGTGAGCATGGGAGTCACGCAGTGATATCTCCAAGAAAGACCTTTGGGGTCTGCCTTTGGGGATGGTGACTCAGTGGTCAGTGCCTAGGACAGGGCTCATGGATGGCAAATCAGGAAGCCCTTCCTCTGATTAAAATGATGATGTGGAGCTGTAGAAGAGTTTACACTTGGACCAGAGGTCTGGGCTGCACAAGCTGGGTTGAGAGCATTGCCTGCCACCCTGGGAAATTATTGGCAAAGGTTTTACTCTGTACTTCATCTCAGCTAACAGGAGGTAAGGCTATCTCTTTGAACTACATAGCACTGTGGTACAAGGAATGGCTCTACAAGAGCAGGTGAGAAATATTTGGGCCATAGCTGCTGTTCAGAGATTTCAAGAGCCAAATAAAGCAATGAAAGAAAAACAGAGGAAAATATCTGACCGCAGAATATAAACAGAATAAAAAGTGCTTCTTGTTAGCATCTCATAATAACTGGACCAGGAGAAAACCAGGATATTTGACCTAAAATTGTATTGTGCATCAGT
This sequence comes from Rhipidura dahli, assembly GCA_013399225.1. Classification (NCBI taxonomy): domain Eukaryota; kingdom Metazoa; phylum Chordata; class Aves; order Passeriformes; family Rhipiduridae; genus Rhipidura; species Rhipidura dahli. The sequence goes on from VXAC01003690.1 coordinate 683,694, forward strand.
ATTTGTTTCTCCCTTTTAGTCTTCTGCTTGTCAGAATCTGGCAGCTTGTATCCTTAGATACAGCAAGCAAAATATCAGAATGGCACCTCAAATGGAGAGATTGCGTGGCTGGACCTGACCCTTGGTAGCATTTTATCTCTAATGGAGAGAAAACAGCAGTGACAAAGAATGAACATGCACAGTGTCTCTCCCTCCTGTAGCCTTCCCAGGGGAGCTTTCCCTGCTCAAGTCGTGACCACCAGGCTGTTTCCCCTCTCTGAAATATTGCCCATTCCCTTCACCAGAAGTTTCCTGTGCTGACTGAAATATTAAAAAGGCCAAACAACATGGGGGAAGTTTGTTTATTTGTAGGGCTGCATATTCATGCCTGGTTTAGGCCCCTCCTGCTGAAGAATTTCAGCTATTTTGCTGGAAATCTGGGGTGGGGGAGTTCAGGCCCTGGTGAGAATGGGAGCTTGTGGTGATCCTGGTGACAGGAGTGAGGCCCAGCTGGTCAGTGATGTCTCCATAACAAAACAGGGGTCAGTGAAGAAGGGAAACTGGGTGGGAAGCAGACTGAGCCCACAGGAATCTGCAGCCGGAGGGGGCAAGGGGAGCTGAGGCTCATGCCCACCACAGGGGTCACAGAAGGAGCACATAAGGTTTGTGCATCCCTTCCCATGCCCATCCAGGCTCTAGCACCTCAGTTGCAGCTGGGAATTTCCAGAGAGTTTTATTTTCCCTTTGAAGATCCCAGAGCGAGCCTCCACTGGAAATTATTTGGGAGCCTCCTTGCAGGGGAAGGCTGTGCTGGGACCTCTGCTCCCCGTCACGGGGCCCTCACCACGGTCCATGAGGAGGGTAAACAAGGCAGCTGCTTGCATCCTGGGGCCATTATTTTTAAAGGCAGCAGAGCAGTAATTAATGCTCAGCCTGACAGCAGGGCCCCTCTCTGTAAGCCTGGCTGGTGCAGGCTCCAGTGGGGCACCTCCTTGTGCCCTTCCCTTGTGGTGAGGGGCGGTGGCTCCCCAGCTGCGGTGTCTGGGGGGAACAGCAGCCCCTGTGGCTGCCCAGGCACCTGCCATTAGGAAGTCTCCATCCACATCTTGGGAAGCATCTGTGCTTCCTGCCTCTGTGGGCTCTCACGGTGTGGCTGTGCTGGCCAACAAAACTCCCGTCCACCACCAGCCTCACCAGGAGCAGGGACATGGAGAAGGTTCACAGGGACTAGGCATTGATTTGCCAAGCCCTTGAGAACATGAGGTGGCTCAGGGAGCTGTGTCTCTCTCTGTAAGCAGTCGGCACAGCAGGCTGTATCAATCTATTTCAAACAACAGTTCTTCTCCAGGTTTAAATACAGGTCTAAAGTGTTGTCTTTTAACAGATAAATTAAATAAAAATTGTAGCAGCAGAAAACTGCAGTGTACATGAAGACTGTGATGACTGAAGTGTGAGACCTGGCAAAGATCAACATCCTTCTGATGCCAAGGGCTGCAGGGGCCCTAATAAACTTACAGCTGCTTTTCTCCTGAAACTCTAGAGACACCAGCTTGTGTGGGTTTCAGCACAGAACCAAACTGGGGTGATGGGCTTGCTGTGTCTGGTGCTGTGAAGTCATGCTCCTGCATGGCTACCCACTGAGAAGAGAGGCTCACATGCTGCAGACAGCTCACTTGCCTCCTGAGTTTGGAGTCCCTTTGTCTGTATACTGGCTGGACTCAGAAAGCTGGGGGTATTGGTTTTGCGTGCTCTTTATTAGTACTACTTCAATGTTCCTTTTTTTTGCCGACAGTTTCTAAAGAAAATATATTTTTATTAGAAAATGCCGTGACATTCCCAAATTTCTAGTGTTGGATGACATTTGAGTTTGTGTGTGCTTTGCAATTAAAATCTTAAATGGTTCCTAAAAATGAAAACAGAAAAGAAAAACCTAATATTTGAGAGGGGGTGGATGTTTTCAAAAGAAAAATTAGCTGTTGCTTCTGCAAATTGACTTTCTGGCAGATGATTATATTACAACCATTTTTCATTAAAAAATAATCTGTTGACCAGCTGTAGCACATTCACATTTCAAGAGAAAGAGGAAGACCTCCACGTGCTGCAGTTTGGCTTGGACTGTCAGAAGGTGGGAGGGGAAACAGTAGTCCAGAGGTTTTCCTGAACACTGCAGAGCATGGAGTGGTAGCCAGATCCTGCTGGGCTGACCATGTGTGTGGCCTCACACTGAGCACCTGCATCTACCTCTGGCACCCCAAAACAGCACTCCCTACCCCTGGAAGGCTGCAGGGACACAAACCCAATGGTCTGCAGATGTAGGACAGTGGTGCCCGTCTGTCCTGCCAGGCTGAAGTCAGGATATCTCTCCCTCCAGGGGGAGAAATCTGATTAAGAGGTTAAAGAACATTAAGACTTGGAGAGGGAAAGCATAAATGCAGTCCCGGAGCTCTCCAGTGTCTCTCTGGAAATCACCATGACCATGCACAGGCTTGAAATTCTGTTGCATCTTGCAAACATATGATGGAAGGTGACATGGAGGTGACTTTTGGGGCACCACAGCACTAAAATTAACACTGGCTGAGTGTGCAGACAGCAGTGGCCCAGCTGTGAGAGCTGCTAAGAGGTGTCTGACACCCAGGTGATACCCAGGCACTAAAAAGCAGCTGCAATTCCTAGTGTGCTGCCAGAGCTGAACACTGCAGAATGTCCCAGCATCTGGGCTGGAGGCTCATCAGAGCAGGGCCAGGGCTGCAGCAGTGGGGCTGCATAATTGGCAGCTTTCTCTTTTGTGGAGTTCTCACTTTATGTTTGGTTTCTTTTCCTGTAGCCCTCTTTCCTTGTCTCTCTGAATGAGAGTGAGCCTGTGTAGCTAAGGTTCCCAAGATAAAGGCTGCTCTACTGAGCATCCCAAAGCTCAGTCATTGCTTTGTCCAGTTTTTCCTCACAGGACTTTTCCAGTGGGATTTCAGCCTGCATTCTAAGCATCCTCATATCTTTGGGTTTGTGATAGAGCACCAAAATTATAGAAGAAGAAAAATAATGACCCCCCCACAGTTTTTCTGATCACTTACAAACCAACAACCAGCTCTACCTCCACACATTTGTAAGCTAATCTGTGTTTGCCCAGAATGTTTTAGCAGACTACTGAGGTCACAAAGCCAGTGACTGTGCAGCTAGAGAGAGGACTGAAGAGGCCAGCTTGTAAACTTGCTCTTTTTTGCTATTCTTCCTTAGAAGTCTTATTTCTGTTGTGGTTTTGCACAGAAAGGCAATGGGTATGTGTGGTCCATTCTAACTGCACGGGGGCTGAGCCAGTCCTGCCCTGGTGAACGTCTGCTAAACCTTGACAAGCAGCAGGCGTGAGTGTTGGAGTTCAGGGAGCTGCACCTTGGGCTTGCAAATAACAGCAAACTATGGCAAGGTTTTAGCCCCCTGTTCTCATCCAGATGCAGCTGGCAGCATGTGCAAAGGGGCTGGCATTCAGGGAGCTTTACCTGCTGAGAGCCTACCACAGAATGCACCAAGGAATTCCAGCCTTGCAAGGGAGGGGTACACTGGTAATGGTGCCAACATAACACCAAGCAGTCATGCTGCTGGGTTGCATTTTGCAAAAGGGAAAATGCTCCATCCCTTCTTTGTGACCTTATCAATCTGGGGAATCTGACGAGGAAGAGAAATACTGAAATATGAGTGTGATAAGAGATGGGAAGCCATCCTGATGCTATTCCCCACACTTACTTACTCTCCACAAATATTCGTGCAAGTAAAACTCAGACCACAAAAATGCTTGTAGAAAGCTCAGAGCTTCCTATCAGCACTCCAGGGGTTTGTATCGGGGCCAGTTGTCTTCTGTGCTTTTTGCTTTATTGAGAGCAAGTGGGCACAAGTACATGGAGTTGAATCCAGCAATGTCATGGTAGGAATCAGTTTGCTTCCCATGTACCATTATGCTCCAGCAAACTTCTCAGTGTTGTTGGAGTGTGCTCAGCAAATATGTGCCCTCTGGCTATATGCAGCAGTTGAGTATTGGCACTGGACTACCAGCATGAAATCAGGTGTTGACCTGCAGCCCACCTCCCACTATGGAGGCACTCTGCCAGCAATCCTTACTGGGTTACATGAGCTACGGGCTTGGTGCCAGAAGTTTACTGTCATGGAGCTAGGAGGTGCTCAGCAGATTTCCCAGGCAGGAACAAAAAGCCTTATGTCCTATCCAAACTTCATTTAGGAGGAGGATGTCTCCTAATCTGGGCTGTTGTCAGGGTTAGCCAGCACTTCTCCCTCCTTCACTCCCACCATGTATCACATGAGTTGCCAGTCAGCACCAGAGTTAGCTACCTGCTCCAGTTTGCCAGCACTTGGTGCACTTCAAATCTGGCCAAACTTGTAAGATGATGGTTTTCCAGTCAGTCAGCATATATGAAACTCACTTGTGGTCTCTGTGCCCTGTACCATCATGTGTGGGAGGAAACAGCACTTCATTCCAGGAGGTGGCAGGGTCCCAGATGGCTTCACTTGTGTGGGGCAATGGCTTTTTCTTCCCATATCTGTACAGCATCAAGCACAGAAAGGGGCCTGGCCTGAGGCTGGTGTACCTGTGTGGCATCATAGTAGTAGTATATATAGAAGCATGTGATATTTGTCAGGGAAAAGCACAATAATCTACTCTGATTTTTTGTATTTGGCTATGTACATTGCTGGAAATTTTGCAAAGACCTAGCCAAAGAAATTGTATAAACTGCCTTAAATGTAAACCAGATACTGTCAGTTTAGGGCATTTGTAGTGGTGGTGTGAACTGAGCCAGAAATGCTGAGCTGTAAGTCCAGAAGCCAGCCAAAATGCAGCCAAAAGTGTTTTCTCTGTGTTTCATTTAGTGCAAGTGTGACTGCATAGGTACTGAGCCGTGATCCTGGTCACACTCAGTGTAGGGAAACCTGAGGAGAAAGTGACTGGGGACTTTTGGTGAGAAATCACTGATCTTCGATCAAGTTTTATGATGAGGTAACAAAAGTGGGTGAGATGGTACCTGAAAAACCTGCTCTGTGGGTTCCTCTGTTATGTTTATGTAAGGATATGCCTGTGAAGTGACATGCAAGTAGAGGGGAGTTCAATTTGCCCATGCCCAAGCAGTCTGGAAACATGGGAACAGAAACTGGATGACCTTATGCCTCAGCTGATAAACTTCACTACAGCCTTCAGTTTGGTACCTGTAAAGCCCCGAGGACTGAAGCTGCAGGGATGTGCCATGTAAAGGGCCACTCTGCCTCCCTTGAGTTTTATATTTGTATTTAAACACCTGTGGATGTCTCCTGTCAGAAACTGGGTGGGAGTGGTCTTTGGGCATCTGCCTTTTTTCTTGGTTGGCTCAGCACATGTGGCTGTCCAGGGATTAAGCCTTTTACAAAAAGAATTTGCAGATGTAGTTCAAGCAAAGCATTAAAGGTGACCAGTTCCAGCATTACACGAGCTGCCAAGGGAGAGGGCTGCATGCTAGAACACTTCTCTTGGAGGTGTGGTCCAAGCAGATCCAGAGGACTGGAAGCCAGACAATTGAGCATGGAAATAAGGTGCAGATTTTTGTACAGTGAAGAGAATTAACTACTGAAATAATTTATTAAAGGCTTTACTGGGTTCTCTATCACAAGTAGTTTTAAATCAAGACCAGGTGTCTCTCTAAAATATGTCTTTCCTCAGCAGAAGGATGGGCTCACCACACCACAGGGGATGATGTTCTCCAGCTGATGTGATGCCAAACACCAGCTTGCTTGACTAGCATTTCCTTCTGGATTTAAAAACCTATGGATCCTGTGGACAGAAACAACTGTGTACTCTGTAATAGGGAATGTCTCTTGCATCTGGGAAAGTCTGGCAGATTTATGGAGCTGCCTCTGACAGTTTATGGGAAAAGAAGGTGTTCCTGCATGTGAAAGACCAGAGGCTGCTGAATACTGGGGACCTGGGTGCTTACAGTTTAAAGGAAGAGCTGAGACAACCTGATGTACTCTGACTGCCTGCTGCTCCAACAGTGGATGGGGTTGAGAAGGCTGATGGATTTTATGGATGGATTCCTGTACTGGAATTTGTGCCAGGAACTGCCATGTTGCTGTAAGGCAATGGGGTAGGGAAACATGGCTCCTTCTTACCTGCAGGTCAGGTCTACAGTAAATACGTGTGAGTGAGGGTGGGAGAAAGACAAGGGGAAAGGAAACACAGCTCAGAGATGCACTGATGGCAGGTCTGAGTTTAAATGTAAGGTTTCACTCTCGTCAGTAGCACTGAAAGCAGCTTGGGAGGTAGACATCCAGGAGTGAATGCCTAGCTGGGCTCCTCTTACCCTGGACAGCAGCTTGACTACTGCAGGAACTTTATATTAAAGTCAGGATCACTGATTGAAACTGTTATGGAAAGAAAATAAAGCTAAGCAAGGAAGAAAAAAAGTATCTTTCCCCACAAAACTGGCTTTTCAGAGCAATCTCAGAGGAGCTGCAAAATCCATATAGTCAGCAGTCCTGGTTCCAGCTGCCCTGATGCCTGGAGAGGTGACACTGTGCAAACTGAGCTGGGAATGAGGTGAGAGCTGTGGGGGCACAAGTGCTGCACTTGCCAGGCACTGGCAGTCCCTTTGCAGAGCATGCTGAGCAGTCAGCAGTGTAGCCATGGTGTTCTTGTTATGCTCCTACAAATTGTGCATCTCTTTCAAAACTGATTGTTTATCCCTTGGCTGACTGAGGACATGCACATAATCCGTGACAAATAATTTTGATTCAGTGAGCAATCTCTCACTTAACTACCTCTCCCAATCACAGCCATCACATTGGCAGGCTTTGCTGACAGATAATGCTTCATTTGGCAGACAAATTCCTGACATTTACGGCTTCTGCTTCAGTTCCAGTAGAAACAGCCTGTATGGCAACACAATCCGACCCCACTGGGTTCCTGGCTTAGCTCATTATCATTAGCTGTTTTAAATGCAGCCTCTAAAAATCTCTGTGCTTCCCCTCTCAGCACCTCATGGTGTGAATGCTGTAGCTGGTTTACAGATGAGCAAAAAAAGTCACAGTAAAACATAGACTGCTTCTGGGATGCTTCTTCACAGTCATCACTCACACTGAGTAGGTGTCTGCAGGGTCTGTCTGAAGCTGGGGTTATTTGTGAAGACACATGTCCCACTAATAAGCACATCCCCACTAATTCCAGCACCCTGCCCCTATGCATGAAGGAAAGGAAATTTTTTACCACATTGCTTGAGCTGGCTCGGGGGCAGTGGGCAGAATACTGCTGAGCATCTGCAGATCACAAACTGGAAATGCTGTGCTTCCCCTCTCCCAGTGGGCAGTGAATGTACACTGCTCACTGCCACTGGTGGTTAATGTCCCTTCCACACTCCAGCCCCTCTCTGCTCTTCCCAGGGATCCATTGCCAGGCCCAGACATGCAGCCTTTGGGGTGTGCAATTCACCCATGGGCTGGCCCCACTTTGCCTTCTGTCTGCTGCCCCAGGAACTGTGCAAGTCAAGAAACACTGGCTCTGATATTAATGCTTCTAACTTATTTGTTTAACTGCATTCCCTGGCTCAGGATCACTCTTGGGCCTTAGGGAACTGGATCAGATTTCCCAAGATGTTGAAGTGCCTACAAATGTAGGTGGGCTCCTATAGGGATCTTCAAATATTCCAAACTGGCAAGTCAATTACCCCACAACATCTGTTTATTTTTTCTGACTCTGTGGGGAGGGGCTAGTCTCAAAAGAGCCAGACAGTTCAACATTTGCATGAAATGATGAGCAGCAGATAAGAGCTGATTGTCTGTCCTGTTCTCTAACTTCCCTGTGTACCTTATAGCCATGGCTACTGCACTGTTACACCATACTTGCTCTTAGACACATTTATTCATCACCTTGGTCTGATCAGCACCTGATGTTGAAATCATGAGTTTAAAGAAACTCTAAGAGCACCTTCAGGCTGTGATTCCAGACCCTAAGCCTTCCAGATCAACAGAGTCCTTTAACCTCCATTGTTTTTCTTGCCTTTTGTGCCATTAAAATGCTTGCTTCATTTTTAAAACCAGATTAAATAAGCAAACCCTGTGTTTTCTGGTGGCTGTTTTTGAGCTTTTCTGAAAAGCACACAAGAGGTCACCAGAAGCAGCTTTTTAACTTGATTTGCTTCACATTTGAGCCTTTCCTGTGATCACCTGACAGATCAGAGAAGAACTTTTCCTCCTGCAGCACAGATTCTTCCTCTTCTTTGCTCCTCATGTCTTTCCTGGCTGAAGTGCTACTTTGGAAGGCAGGAGACCATGTGAAAATGACAAGGATTAGAAAGTCCCAAATTCCTTGCCTGCCTTTTTTTCTTGCACAGCTGATGCCCAGAAATATTGCTGACAACAAAGAAAAATTTTCTCAGTCCAAAACTGAAATTCTTTTGAACCAAAAGGCACTCCTGTAGCTAGAAATCATTCAAATAATAAAAAAAAATTTGTACAGATTTATATTTTTCAATTTAAAATTGCCACTTGAATGGAGAATTTTACCAGAAGGGAAACTTTCATCTCTACTGAAAGTATTTGCCTCTCCATGTCTGACTCTGCCCTGGTATTAGAAGGCGTTTGTTGGATTTGCTCAGGAATCTTCAGAGGAGAGGTTTATGTGCCTTGTGTCCAAATGTACACTTGGTGGCCAGGTGCCTGCATTGCATCATAGGATGGGGATGCTTTTTGGGCTGTCCCCAGGCTGAGCCTGGCTCCTTACACACCAGTCTGGTGAGCCTTTTTCTTCTCCTCCTGAGGCTTTGATATTTGCATGTTGGTGCTTTTATTATTCCTGGGAACTTTCCAGCCCCCTACATGTAGTCTGGCAGAACAGTCCTGCACATTCCTGCCTTTATAGTTTCTCCTCCATTTTCATCCTGACCCTCTGAGTGCAGAAAGGTTTCCTACAGAGGAAATAAAACCTATATACCCCAAAAGCTGCTAAGTCACACACTAGCCAGAGAATATGAACATCCCTGCATAGTGTCTTCTGCTGCAAATAGGCCAAAATCAATGGACTTGAGAATGTTTCTTTTGTATGACTAGTCTCAAGAGCAGGACTAATAACATTTTTACATAGCAGATGGGTAATGGTGCTTTCATTTTGCTTACATGACTGGAAACGTGACCCATCCTACTTTTCATAGCTGCCATCTGTTGGTCAAATTCATTCCAGTGCAATCAACCAGGTCATGGTTTTGGTTTGTTGGTTGTATTTTTGTTGTTGTTTATTTGCTGTAGTTTGTTTTTCTTTGTGGTTTTCATTATTATTTTCTCTGGGAATTAAATTCTGAGCTTTTGGATCAGTGAGTAGAAAAAATGTTTTCTCCCATCTTGCAGTGGATGCTTGAAAGAGCTTACTGATGGTAGAAAATATTCTCTCTTTCTGCTTGCTTGCAAGTTTTTTAAAAAAATAAAACAACCAAACCCAAACCTTTGAACAGGTGAGCACTCAGTCAAAGTAGTGGAATGATGGATTTGAAGTCTTCTCACAATGCTTTGTCCAGGTCAACAGAGGACAGTAATTAAAAGATCCATATCAACATGGCTCAGGTTTCAAGCAAATTAAGAATTCTTCAGGCTGAAGAATGCCAAGAGCCTCTTTCTCTTGAAAAAGAGAAAGGTCACATATTGTTCCCTAAACTAAAGCTTCTCTCACAAATTCCACTACACTAAGATCACATTCACTCCATTCTTACAAAGAAATTATTTGCTTTGCTTATTTTTATCAACAATCCTTTTCCCTGCCTTGTAATTTATGTTTTCATAGAATCTTTAAGGATGGCAAATACCTTTAAAATCATTGAGTGGGGTGGGCACAGTTTGTTAACAGGAGGTTCTTTGGGAAGAGGGTACCAAAATTATTCAAATGTCCAGAGTAACTATGGACTTATGCAGAAGAGCAAATGACACTGTGAAAAGAAGAGTTTAAGTTTCTGTGGTGGTAAAAATTTAGGAGTGATTCTACTGCAGACAGCAGGGTCATTCAGATACAGACAACATGCAAATTGTGCCCTCTCTTTTCTCAATATGGGCAACAAGAATGTGCCTTCTGTCCCATGTGGCACAGAAGAACAGGATGGAGAGAATTGGTCTTTGTTTTGAAAGAACTGGAAATCAGAGACTTTCAAAGCATTTGGAGGGAAAAGCTATAATTTAAGAAGATTGTAGTAGAGTTTTTGGTTAATTTAGCTATTCAATTACCTACAGAAAATGGAATTTACCATGGAAGAAAAAAAGTTGAAAGAGAGAGAGAAAAAAAATAATATCTTAAAAGAAGCTAAAGATGTTAGTTGATGCTAGTTTCAGAGTGATCTTATTTTTAACTTCTACTGAGAAATTTGGACTGTATCTGTGTGTTTTTACAAAGTCCTTAGGGATGCACTGCAAATTTCTTGTACTTTTGGGGAGGGAATGTGATTGCTTCTAATTTTTTTTTTTTTTTAAGCAAGAAACTGGTCATATACAGTTTATTAGTTTTTAGGTACATTTATATTTCCATCAAATAAAGTTCTGTTAATTACTATTATAAGGCCTGCGTTTATTTTGCCAGAAAGCCCTGTTCTTGTTATAAAAAAATCTCAGAGGAAAACCATCTGTTTTGGGAAAAAAAAAAAAAGCCAAACCTGCTTGCTTAAAAGTGTGCAACCTTTTTCACCCTTTTAAAGAACAGGTTGGGAAAAAGCAATTGAACTTTAAACAATGTGGCCAAATGAGAATAAAGGTAACAACCTCTGAGACTGCTACACATGCAGGGGGAGGTGATGGTGGTGCTTTTCCAATGTAAGTACAAATTACTCCTGAGATTTCCTATCTTTATGATCGTTGTTAAGGTAGACCAGCTCTTTCATAGGAACCTGCCCAAAATACCCCAGCACAACTCTTCTGCCTTAAAGGAAATGTTCAGTGAAGTGAAGCTGGATTTCACACAGCCAGGTAAAGACCAGTGGAGAGCTCACAGTGCAGAAACTGAGGTCAGGTTAAACAGGGCTCTGTCTCACATTTCACGTCGCTCCCCTGTCTGTGGCTTGGCAGAGGTGGGCACCAGATAAAAGGAGAGGAGGCAAAATTGTGAAAGGGGTGATGACAGACAGACAACACCCATACATTCCTCTTGAGATGCATTTTCACATCTGTTTGGCATTTCAGTGGTTGTTTTCCTGTGAGCATCACTCAGAGACATCCAAGCAAGGTGAGATCCTGCACTTGAAAGGCCAGGAAGAAGAGTTTACCAGGAAGGTATATTGGACACGTGTGGTAAAGTGTGGCTGTGTAAATTAAAAGGCTGAATGAGCCTCCAAAGAAATGTGGACTAACCAGACTCTACACCAAAATCAGCAGGGTCCCTGGGTTTTCCTTTTCTCTCCCAGGCAGAAGATATTTTTGCATTGGCCTGAACTCCTGACCCAAACATCTGGAGACCTATAAACATGCACAATTCAGCAAACACAGCTCTAAGACTGCTCTATACAAGCATTAGGACAGTACAATAGGCAAATCAATGCCATAGCTGAGTCTGAGTTATCAGTGAGGCATCAGTGAGCTCAAGCAGAAGGTGTCCATTCAAACCACGGGATCCCCACGCCAAGGAACACTTGTGTGGGTGCCCAAAGGAGATGAAGCATTTCCAATGGCTGTCTCAAATATGGTTATGCTCCTCATGGGCACAGGACACGGTAACCTTTAGTAGTTTTTGGGTCTTCCCATGGAGACAGCCTGGCATGTGAAAACCAGGTCAGCCCTGGTTAGGGCATTAGAGGAGACAGTGACAGGCTGATCGAGCAAGGAGCAACCTCTGGTTTGGCTCCTCTGCTGATACAGTAGAGCAGGATCTTCTGCATTGTTTTGTATTAAAAAGAAAACAGTTGCTTAGCCTTAGAAAGCATCTTTAAGCTTTGGGATAAATTAATGTTCTTATTGCTTTTGGAAACAGATTTGATCTATTCAACTCACAGTGGGTAGGTTGGAGACCCAGTAACTCCTGACATCTTTCTTGCAAAATCTGCTATTGAAATGTCATGAACAGTATTTCTTCCATATCAAAAATGCTGAGCGTGAATTTGGTCCATGGAAAAATGAAAAGTCCATCCATCCTGGACTGCATATAAGGTTTTTTACCTATTTATGGATTTCCTTTCTTTAATTCATTAACTCTTGAAAAATATTACCTGGCGGGAGATTAGGGAAGCAGCAAAAGTTTGCAGTTTTTCCTGTGACATTTAACATAGGGCTACCTTCCCATTTTTGTTCAGGGTAGGAGACACTTAGAATAAAGAAATGCAAGACTGCTGCACACCAGACACAGGCCATATTTGGGTAACTTTCCTCATGAGACTCAAGTACAAGTTTCAGACTCAATCTTCAAGGCACGCTGTGGCATGGATCCAGTCTATCTAAAAGATTGCCTGTAGCTCTGGAATGAAGACAGTGAAGGAAAATCCTTTCCCAAACCACAGTGAGACTTTCTAGTTCTCAAATAGAACTCCTTTTTCTGGTGATGCCTTCTCAGGGATGGAGATCTGTTCGTGCTGTCCTCCACGGCAGCAGGGCCTCAAAAACTGCAGTATTGCTGCTAGATACCAGCAGGCTTTAAAAATTCCCTGGACTCTTTGACAGGTGAGGTCTAGGGGGATTTTGCCAAGAAGCCTGGAGTTCTCACAAGCGTTTTAGTTCAGTCAGTTGATGAATAACATAAACTTTGGGCTCAGAAAATAACAGGAATTAAGGTGATCAGGGGTTTACAGTCTACATTCCTAAAACTCTAGAGGGCAAGGTATTAGGTGGAGGCTAGAACCATTTATTTTGGTTCCATTAAATGGAAACTCTAGACACTGTCATTCTGCCTGTTTCTGCTGCTAACACCACCTGGCAGAAAGGTTTTATTATTATTATTATCTGCAGTTTACTTCTCTCCTTTTAAAAATCCTTCAGCCTTCCAATCAGAAATAGGCACAATGCCATGGGCTCCAAGAGACCAGACACAAATGAGGAAAACCAACCAGATATGGAAAGTGGTTGCAAACATTTTTCATCTGGCTATCTGGGTAATCCTTGGAAATGCCAAAAGGATCCAGATGAAAACAGTCTGCTAAAAGGGATGACAAAGAGCATTTTTCACAAAGATACAGAACAGCTGTATTAATGACTCTGTAGTTCAGGTAACTGCTGCCTTACCCGCTCCTCCAGTCCAGCCAGCAGCTCACCAGGACCTTGGGAAGGACCATGCCTGGGCAATGGGCACCAGGGCTCCAGGGCTCTTCCAACAGGTCTGTGGTCTTCTCCAGGGCACTGCACCCTCCCCAGGCTCCACCCCTCACCCTGCTCTCTTGGGGTATAGTTGGGGTAGCTGGTTGTTGTGTGGGGTTTTCCCAGGTCCATGGCAGTTCTGGCTGCATCTGGGATTGTACAAAGTAGGTGAGAGCTTAAAGAGCAAAGAGCTACTCTAAAATATTTCCTGGGGCTCTACAGTTCCTTACAGTTACGTCTCAGGACTGACTCTGCCGCATCTGCAAAATCTGCCACCCCCAAAATTACAGATGAAAGAGGAATACAGGAATTTTCCCTATATTACTGAAAAGCCTTGAGACAGCTCCAATGTTCAGCATCTTGGGAGAAAAAAAAATTCTTGTAGGTGTAGGATTCTCTTCATTTACAACACTATGAAGTGAAAATGTTCTGGGAGGTTTTATGCTCCCTTTTGGAGGCAGGAGATGTGAATGCCTGCTTGGGAATGGCAGCTCATGCCCCATTGTGTCTGTGAGAGGATCACTGCATTGTCTCCTGTTGCTCTGTCTGCACAAGGTCTATCCAAGCTGCTGACCTCCACCCCACTTGGTAACCCAGGGGGGCCAACAGATTCTCCCTGGTTCTTCGTGTAAGGATGACACTCACAACAGCTCTTTTAGCATGCTGCAGCACCACACCCACCAGGAACAATAAATTAATCTGAAAAATAAGCAGCTGGCCATAAAAGTGTCCAGAAAAACCCTGGCCTCTGCTCTTCTGATAGCCTAGGGGTCTCAGTGCAAATCACCCTTGCTACCTACCCCCAGTGAATATTCCCAGCTTGTCAGGTTGGCTAATTGTTTTGGAGTGGATGCAATACATCTCCTGCCAGGAGAGGCTTGTGAGGCACATGATGCTGTAAATGATCTTCTGTTTATCTAATCTCTTTTCTTGCTGCTATCGTTGTACATATACACAAACTGCCTCTTCAGCTTCCCTCCAGCCACTCCTGTGGTTACAAGCTTAAACTAGTTCTTGATCATTTTAGAGCTACAGGCTTATTTAAGGAAATGAATGCAATAGCACAAGGCCATTGTGGTCTCCTAGCAGGTAAAGTGTTGTGCTGCCTTACTCAGCCTGCTTTTCAAGGTAATGGTCTTTGCAGAAGTTTCTCTCCACTGGACAGCTGCTCAGCTGGGACACGGGTCTGCTGTTCTTTGTTCATTTCACATGTGCAGAGACAACTCTAATTTATCCAACATATGGAAGTAAGCTGTAAAATCAGATTAACATACACAATTCAGAGGAATATACAAGAAATATATCACCCAGGAGCTGGCTCCTGATTTCTGCTGATGAGATGGCAATGCAGCCCTCTAGAAGACACTCAGCCAAAGCTGAAGGAGGATGGGACATGAACACACAATCCAACACCCAATGAACATTCCTACTGCTAGGGCTTAAGCCACAAGTGTGGCTTAGTGTGTAGGCCAGCACGAGAACTGACCTTTTCTCTGTGCTGCCAGAGGGAAATGTGAGACCAAAGAACGTTTTTATGACACCTTATAATCTCCCCATCACTTCTGCAGCGAGTGAGTGGGCAGGCGATTAAGTTTTAATTGAAAAATTGGAGGGAATGGGGAAAAATCAGATAAAATAAACACTCAAGTCAGCAAGTCACATTAGTGACAGCAGCTAATGTTTCTAACATGAGCTTCAAATCCTTAAGCCTTCCTCCAAAGCAAACATATTATGCATTGTTCATAATGCTCTTTATTGGAAGTATTTAGCCATCCAAATAGTAGAAGTATGTTCAATTATTTGCTCAGAGCCTGGACCAATATCAGTATTAATAGTTCATTTTAGAGCAGATATGTTTAATTTTCATTTTAGAGGTCACCTGCACAAAACAGTTTGAGATTTTAAGCTGGGCATCTTGGTTTCCTGAAACCAATCTCTCAAAACAAGGAGCTGACTGAAGGCATCAGGGTTTGTGATGGTGGGGAAAATGCATCAGAGAAAGCACTGCTTCAACACAGAGGATGTGTCTGAAGGCACCTGCCGAAGTGACAGGATTTTCTCTGCCATGGAGTACAAATGGTGTAATGGGCTGCAGCTTCCTCTTCAGGCCATGAGCTGCTGTTACGTGCTTTTATCCCAGGCTGTGGCTGTGTCCTTGGCTTCTCCAGGCCCCTCACTGCACTGTCCCCTGTGTAACTCCAGGAACAGTGCCCAGAGCTTCCTGAGTGCTGAGCAACTCTCAAGTGCCTTGGTCCACCACCTGGTTGAGTTTCCCCATCTGCTACAGAGAGCCATTAACTGAGAGAGATTGTAAAAAACATAGAGGTGTATAAGAGGGGCAAGGCTCTCTTTAAAGCATTAGCAAGAATTGCTGGCACTGATGGCACTAGGAAATTACATTTTCAGGGTAGAAGGAAAATTATGCATTCAGGCATTCCAGTCAATGAGTCCATGTTCAAACACATGCACTGCCTGTGAAGACACATTTGAAGAAAATCCAAACACAGTAACCAAGCAGCGCAAATTTTTTTCTTTCTAGGAACCAGCCCAAACCCAGCTCATGCTGGAGATTGTTTGCTGTCTGAGAGCAGCCTGTGTGAGATCCCAGTCCCTGCCCCACCACCAGGTATTGGCAGCACTCATGGCTTCAGCACTCATGGCTTCAGACCCCCGAGAAGAGCCCACTGTGGAGAGAGTTCATTTCTCTGCATGGTTCATGTATGGTGAGGGTGGTAAGGGACTGAGAAAATACTGAGCTTGTAATGGGCTGTAGCCTCCTGATAATCAAGAAGTTTACAGTGTTTTTCAGTGCTTTTTTGTTAGGTGCCCCTTATGTTATCAAATTACCAAGGAATTTAACAGGAGGGCTGCTTTTGTACTGCAAGTATACATGAGAAAACCTTACCTTTTTAACTTTGCACTACAAACTAGTTTTTAATTCAAAATAGTCCACTCACTTATTCAGGAAATATGGTGATTTTTCCTACCATCCTGGGTGAGGGAACAGGAATAAAAATTAAATTTTTATATTCATAAAGAATAGAATATGACAAATGCAATTTCAAGCCTTTTCACCCTTTGCTGTGAATCTTTTCACACATCCCTCTGGGTGTCCCAGATACAGACGGGGTTTGCAAACTGCTGCTGGGGCTTCTTATTCTGGGCAATACCATTGTCCAGGGTTAGGAGATGTATTTGCCATCTCAGCAGTTGTAAAGAGGACAGAGACCATCCTGGGTAGAGAGTGGCTTATGATTCTCTGCTGATAAATAAATATCTCTGTTTCCTTTTTGCAGTATTGCAACTTGATGGTAAGGTTTCAAAGAAAAGTTGAGCTGACATCAAAAAAAAAAGACCCTCCAAGGCAAATAAAGAGAGATTTATTTTCTTATTCAGGATTCTCAAAGGCTCCTTCTCTGTGCCCTTTCTGTACACAATGGTTTTCAACATTCAGGAATGCTTTCATTTAATGTCTGAAATAGCTTATTGTACCTCCTGGTATCTTCCTTTAACTGTAAAATAAATATTCTTTCCTTAACAGGTCTGAAGACATGGGGTTTGGGGCAGCATGTAAATAATTGATCCAGAATATAATTTTTTTACTCATTGTACTTTTAGACACTGTTTTTCATCAAGCTATTCTCGGTGTCCAGGTCTCCTCATAGACATTTGGTCAGTATAATTTTGGAAAGATGTAATTTTTTGTTTAAGTTGTTACATCAACTCAGCTTTAATGTAAAGTGTGTGATGCCTTTTGTATTGGTACAGCTTGTTTCTCTTGCTGTGCAGGAGCACCAAGGGCAGGATGTGCTCCCTCTCACTGGTATCAGGGCAGCTGCAGTGGGCAGGGCTGTACTCATGCAAGTGTGCTGGGATGGTTATGGGAGCAGGTAGAGAAATCCTAACTGCTGAGTGTGATCTACTGAGGGATTATCTCACAGCTGCTTCACCAGGCCCACACTGCTCTTGGGAAGAAGATACTGGGCAAGAAGGACACTGGGCAGGTCTGCTCTTGATCGAAACTTTATGACCTTCTCTGAAGTGTGGGTTTTTTCCTGAGAAAAAAGAATAAACCATTCCCAGCCCTCTGGCATAAGCAGCTGCCACCAGCATTATTGAACAAGGCAGAGTGTGCCTTGTGATGCTGCTGATTTCTGAAATTTTGTTTAAAACTAGATTTTTGTGCTGCTCCAACGATGCTGGTACTCAGGTGCATGAAGCTGCAGACCCTGGTGGGCAGGGATGCCTGTCTGTGAGATGAATTCCTGCACATAGAATTGGTCATTGGGATTTCCTGCATGGCTGTGTGAATCAGGGCTGTCTGTCAGCAGCTTGCTGTGGTGACAGATCGATGCTGAAAAGACAGATGGAGGGAATCTGAAGTGAGAGACCTTCCCAGCTGTAGGGGAGGCTGAGCTGGATAGATTTACAGTCTGCCTCATTCTCTTCAGGAGTGATGCTTTCCTGAAATGTTTTTTCTCTGTACATGTGATATTTTGGCATTGGGTTGTTCCCCAGGTGCTGTGCTAGCTGCTGGGAAAGAGAACTGCAGGGTCTCAGGTACATCCTGGGCAGCTGTACCTCAAAACTTGCCTGAAGGTGGGAGGGTGTTTTATCCCAGCTCTAACTTTTGAAGCCTGAGGAGGAGACAAATCAGGAAGATGCAAAGGGAGCTCACCCAGTATCTGCAGCCAGACCAAGATTAAAGCTGTGGCTTAAAAATAGCTGCATTGTGCTCTGACAACAGCTTATCAAAATATTTACTGTATTTCCCTTGACTTAATGTAGTTTTTGGTGGTGTTACTCTACACAACTAATTTATTGCAATTTGAGTACACTGTTGTTGGTTTTGAACTCAAACAAATGGTTTTAGTGGTGATTTATGTTTAAGAAATAGGAGCTGCCTAATGTTGGAGAGTTATCCTACAACAACAAACCAGCCCAGGCAGTGCAGTCCTCATAATAATGCTGTTTTGTGGCAGTACAGATTAGATGTTCAGCCTTTCTAAGATTTCTATGCTTTCTTTGTGGCACTGGAATTGCTGAAGATGAGGTGGTTTAAGGTTACAAGCAAGGCAGAGATGCTGGAGAAAAGCAGTATCTTTTATTACTCTTCACTAACTGAAGGCTTGTCTAATTTCTCCAGCTATGTCATTTAGTCTAATAAAAGATATTGCCTCCCCTTCAAAGCCTTTGTTGTGGGCATTTTAAAATGGGGCTTATATTTAGAGAAACTGAAAAGATAGAGAGGTTGCAGTTGAAAGATACACAGTCAAAAAAAAATATATCTGAGAGGTTTTGATTGCTTTGCACTACAGGAATTGGAGAGCTCAGGCTACTTGCCACACTAAGATAGATAGTGGAGCCTTGCTGATAGGTGCTTCATAGGAAGAACTTACCCAGTTGTGAAGAGTTTTTTACTCTTGTGAAGTTGCAGCAAGAGTCACTGCTGGAGATAATATGTGAACTAGAAATAATGGCATTTTTATGGTACATTGATTTCCATGAGCTTTTCTCTACATTCAGCTTGCAGGCTCAATATGACAAACTGACAGTATAGGACCTGTACATCACATTGATGGATCCTTTCCCCTCCTATAAAGAACAAGTTTACAAATTAGTTAAAAGAGCATGGGATTAGCTCCAAGGAGCCAGAAGTCCTGCAGTGTCTCTGAGGCTAAGGAGGACACAGACTCCTGACTCTTTGTTTGCCATCCTCCTCCAGCAGCAGTGAAATGCCATACTGCCAGACACTTACTATAAATAATGAATGACCTAAGGAACCAGTTGGAGACCACTAATCACTGGAGGGATTTAATGGCTGACCTTGGATTTAAGAGGCGTGCATCAAAAGATCTGCTCTATCCAAGGGAGTTTGTAGCTCTTCCCTTCCCTCACATTTATCTGTGAAGATAAGTGCATTAAGGCTTGTAGGAAGCTCATGTGCTGCAAAGCCAAGGCCAGGTGCTTAAGAACTAATCAAAGGATGTGGACATACAATATACAGGTTGGTGGCTGATTGGGCATGGCTTTTAAGGGATTCCCAAGACCTTTTCACTGCAAAAAGCTGACTGAACATTTTTCTTACTGACTGTTCAAAGAAAAATTGTCCAAGAAGCTCTGGCACCCAGTGTCATTCTGCCCTGCCATCTTCTCCTGCTCGTGTAGCAGTGCACTCACTAAGGCAGCAGCACCAGCCTGGTGAGAGCATGGAAATCACGGGGAGAAACAGCACAACGCTGGCTGGGAACTGAGAAGCATCAACCTTGCACCCAGTTAAACCAATTCAAAGTGAAACAAGAACAAGAATATGCATTTGCAAGTTTTTCCTCTCTTCTGATTTTTCCCTGCCTCTGGGTTTCCCTCATCCTCAGGATAATTTTGTCTTGAAAATAATCAAGGCCCACATCAACAGCCTTGTAGAGACAGAGCAGTTTGACACCCACAAATGCTGAAGCAAGGAAGTTGTACCAAATGGTCAGCAGCCCACTTAGGAGCCCCTTTCCATCTAACTGTGAAGTTGGAAAAATTATATTGTCTGATGAACTTGACTCACTGAGGACCAGTAGTGCAATGGATAGCTGACTATAAGGGTGTAGGCAGGTCTCCTGCCCAGGGCAGCCTTTTATCCACCTTGGGAATAAGAGGTGAAGTTCCTGCTTCTTGGAAGATTTGTTTGGACAGGATGGTTGGCAAGACATCTCATCCAGTGCAGGAGAGTTCAGGAGACCTTGGTTTGTATGTTTGTAGGCACCAAGCAGGAGGGCTGGAATAATTAACAGGAGCTGCTCTCAGTTCAGTCAGCAGCACACAGAACAGCTCATGCTGGTGTCTACAGCTCAGCTTAAGGCTCTGCCTGGCTGTTATTCCCAGTCTTTTCGGGGAAGGTCTGATGCACACCCTGCCAAAATCATCAGGGGTTCCCAGGTGAGTGGGGAGATGCAGATCAGGGTCCTGCTGACAGGCGCAGTGAGGCTCCAGCACAGTCCAAGGGAGCTCAGACATACCAGAGCTCATAAAACAACCCCAAAAACTGACTTCCCACTGGCCCTGTCCTGCCAGGGAGAGACCCCTCTGCTGCTGTGCTTCTGTTGAGGGGTGTCAGGTGCCTGCTAATTACAGATAATGAGGAATTTAATTGCCCTCCTGCACAGGACTAGCTGTGCAGGCTGTGTGTCTGGGGGCAGGTGGTAGCTGGGGGGTCTCCATGCCCTGCTCAGCCCACCCACGTGGTGCAAAGGGGCCCTTCCCCTGCCCTTGGCACAGGGGGCTCTGCAGGGAGGGCTTGTCCCAGACCAACAGCCCCAAGCACATCCACGTGCCCTTCTAGTCTGCTCTTCTGCATCTGGAGGGCCTTGGATGGGGTAACCCTTCCTGCTGGGACCTTGGGTTGTGCAGTGGCTGTTTCTGTGAGCTGTGTGGGGATGGCAGGGGTAGGATCCTGGTGTTCTGAAGTGGGGGCTGGTGACCCTTCTGACAGGGTCCCTTGCTTTGCTATGTGATGGGTTTGTTTTTCTCTAAATGGTCGGCTGCGTCTGTGTGTTTGGGGGATGGAGCCAGGTAGGAAGGAGCTGCTTGCAGAGCGTGACAGGAGGGCAGGTCCTGGCTTGGATGCTCTGTTTACAAGCACATTACCCTTTATAATGCATCAGCCACATCCCAAACCCATCTGTGCTGTCACTGTTTGTCCCACCCTGACCCCCAGCACCATGCCCTGTCCAGTGTGACTCCCCTCTTCTCTGTTCTGTATATAACACACATGCAGTCCCTCTCCTCTCACCTATGTAATCTGTGTGTAGGCTTTGTACCTATCCTCAGAAAAATGACTCTGCTCCTCATTTTATGCAAAAGACAGCAGCTATTTTCAGGTAAATTCCAGGTGGGTGATATATAACATGCTGCATGTTTCAGAGAGATATGTTACATGCTGGAAGAAGCCTAGCTTCTCTTCTAATCATTTAATAACTTAAAAATTGTCTTTCCCAGTTTACCAGAGCAGCCACCTTTTTCTTTAAGAACAAAGGCAAAACCTCCCTCAGAAAGTGCAAGTCCCATATTAAAGTTGTCCTTAGTTTGCAATTCAGCATGTGGCGTTATCTTTCCTGGGGGAAGCTGATGTCCAACCAGGACTTTATCAAAGACCATCACTGAACTCCTCATGGGAGAGCAGGCATTTGGTTGTGTGACTGAAATAGCTGTGCTGGCTGCAGAGCATGGCTGTGGGTTAGAGCTGGGTGTGATTTACCCTCAGCAAAACCAACTGGCTCCAGCAAAACGTCCTTGTCTGTTTGATTTCAGATCAACTGAAAGTGTTTGCAGAGACTTGTTGAAAACTGATGAGGTTTGGGTTTAGTCTGACAGGACACAGCCAAGAGCATTTTAGTGTTTTTAGCAGCTTTTTTTTCTTTCACTGCTAAGAAATTCTGAACCACCTAATCGGACTAGATGACTGAGTTCTCAAAAAAAGAAAAAAATTAAAAAGGCAAGTAGTAAATGGAAGGAAACAGGGTGATTTCAACAGCTACCAGGTGGTGGGTTACAGGAGATCCAAATGCCCTGTGTCTATGTTACAGATGTACAGCAGGCAGCCCAGCTAGTCCTGGGGGAAAGGCTACAGGCCAAATTATGACTCTGGTCTTGCTTATGCCTTTCAGCCTGGACAAGGTTAAAGAAATTGTTTTGAGCAAGTCTCAAATGCACTCTTTCAAGAACCCTATTTTGCAGGTAAAATACTGCTATAATGCCTGCACTGAATCTTTGCTTTCCTGCAGAAGTACCTCATTCAGTCATGTTTTTAAAGCTCCTTTCAGTGTATGGCAGGACAGAGCTGTGCTGGGGGGCTGTGCAACAGCCCTGCTGCAGTTCCCTTCTGATCAGTGCCATGGGCTGACACTGTTGTGACACACAGGCACAGGGGGAGGCATGAGCTTTTATGTGCTCTGAATGCAGGGCTCTGGGATGAGTCTCAGCTGAGTGCACCTGCAAAATGCAGGGGCAGCTGAGCACCACTGCACAGAAAATAAAGAGAAAATCTTCCCCACTGCAGAGATACTCCTTGCTGAAGAGTGGCCCAGTTGGAGACAGATCACCTGCTTCAGTCCCTTGTGTTATTCCTCCCTCCAATAACTCTCTTGAACTCATTCTGCACACTGGCCTTATCCCCTTCCTGCTCTGGAATGAGTTTCTTTTTAGCACTTCCATTCTACAGGTCAGTTTAAAACTGATCTCTAATTTGTGGTTTCTGACTTTGGTGTGTGTAGTTGGTGGAGGTAGCAATGGCAGTGTACAGGGTGGGAGTCTGTAAAGGCAGATACATTTCTCTGCTCTCTGGAGGACCTACAAGAACTCCCAGAATTATTTGGTGCCTCAGATTTCCCATCTGTGGGGTAGAAATTGAGAAGGCAAGCACATGTATGTCAAAGGTCATGTAATACACTGTTTCCTTAGGTAAATATAGCTGGTGCAGTTTAAGGTGGTACCAAGGTTGTCCTGGATCACTCATGGCTAATGTGAATGTGGCTGCAGTTAGGGAGCACTTCCACAATGCCCCTTCCTAAAGATGAACTCAGTCCAAGAAAGCTTAGGTAAAGTTTGGAGCTTGTTTGTGGTTCAGCCTCTCTTGACAGACCTGGAAGGAACAGCAAGCTCAGACACTGCTGCCAAGGCAGACAGGAGGGTAATCAATGTGTGGCAGAAAAGGCTGCACCCCAGCATCTCCAGAGGCTGACAGTGAGCTTCCCATGGTGCCAGTGGGAGAGGGATCCCAGCCTTATCTGCAGGATGACAACTCTGTGGCCACTTCTTTTTCCCACAGAGAGTGTTTGAGCCTTAAGCTGCATGTATCTGCAGGAAACAAGAAAGCCCACAGCCTCTCAGCATAGCCATCAGCACTGGCACTGACCCTTAGCAGCTCAGCCACTGGGGCTTGTAGTTACCAGCAGGTTTTTTGTTAGTGTTTGCTACATGCCAGAGCACTTTCAGGTCTCTTGTGCTTCTCCATACACCCAGTTGGTTTTGAGCATCAGGGCAACAGTGACATGGACACATCACTTGGAAATTCCTTGTGGCCATCCTGGCTAGTAAAGAAAGAACAATTCATCAAGGTAAAGTCAAAACTCTGCAACAGGCAGAAACCTGATGTTATTCACATGTCACCTAGGTGACAGGTGAGCAGCTGTGTGCAGACACCTGATCTGAGCAGCATGGGCCTCCCTCTCTGTGCTGGCCTGGGGCTTTGGGCCCTGTCACTGACAATCTGTCACGTTGCACGTAGATCTAGGAGCTGACCCCGTGTACCACTGCATAAAACAGTGCAGGGAATGCTTTGGGATGGGGTGCATCCTAATCAAAAGCATATGTGGAGTACCTTTGCTCTAGTCAAAGCTGTCCTGTCTGGAGACATGCCTGTCAAAAGAGAAGGCAGTTCATTAAATGCTGAAGTATCCCTGGGTCCCTGGGTTGGTGGGGTCTGGAGCCTGAGAAATGTGGGACCTGAATTCCTGTTTTACAGCTGTGGTACAGAACAAAGAGCAAAGACTAGAATGGAGCTGGGATAGCAGGGAGAGGCTGGTGCTGGGAATCGGGCACTGGGACAAATGACTGCAGCTGCTGTCAGTACTCAGGATGATGGCCATGGAGAGACCTGCTAGCATGGGGAGAGCTGTGAGTCTATGGAGTGTTCCTGTTACTGCCCTCACCATGCTCACTGTGGACTTGCAGCACACCCTGGCAACGATTTGGGCACCTGTAGGCCTGCCTTTTAGAAGACAGAGCTTTTAAAACCAGAGGAGGTGCTTATGGCCTCAAAGATTTATGCCAGCTGTGCTTCCCTTTTGCTCAGGTGACACAGCTTCAGGCCACCCCTGGAGAGTCCGTGAGCTGCTCTGTTTGGGCATGTTTCTTCCTCTGTATGACTCCTCTGGCAAAGAAAGCTGTGGCTTCCTGGATCTCAAGTTGGGGAGATTTTCAGCCCAACGTGGTTCCATTTAAGACACAGTAATTAGCAGCAGAGAGTTCACTCCCCTGTCCTGTGGATGGGGAACTTTCACAGCTGTTCTGTTTCAATGGAACATCCAGAATGCATGGTGTGAAGAGGGATTGCTACAGCAGAGCATCACCTAAAGCTCCCCATCCCACCAGGCACTGGAGCACTCACAGGCAGGTCTGGGGCTCAGCACTGCTTTAAGGGAAGAATGTAATTTCAGCAGGAGGGATGGGTCTCTCCAGAAGGCTGCCAGTGCAGATCCCCTCATTTTGGAAACTGCATAGCAAGCTTTCAGCTAAGGTTCTAAAGGTGGTTAGTTTGAACATGGTGCTGTCCCTCTCACCCTTCAGAAGCGTGTGCTGGTACTTGAGCTGTTTTAATGGCCAAAATGTGGATGGCATCTGCCCGAGTGATAATTATCCATGAGTTCAACCTGGCTTACAAACAGCTCTGTGGAAGTTTACTTCTTAGGGAACTCCAGCTTCTCCAGTGCCACTCCTGGATCAAGTGCAATGCTCTTATAATGCAGCAAGCCTCAGAAAAGTCAGCCCACAGAAGCCAGTGCCATTTTATCTATAACTTCACAATCCTTAGCTAAAGTGGCAACTCCTTTAATTCAATGTGCACAGTAATTTTTGATGTGCTTAAAACTTCTGAGATAAGCAGATTTTAGATGTGGGGATGACAAATTTGAATTATTTATTGCATGGGTAGAAAGAAAGCATAGTGTTAGAAAATACTGCATCTAACACTTGCTGGACCATAGAACAGTGGGTTGGTTTTTTTTGGGGGGGGGAGGTTTTAGTGTTTGTTTCACACATGATTTTTTGAAGAGCATCACAGAACTGTGAATACAGATACAGCGTTTATTGATTTAAACAGAATTCAGGGATTTTAGCTGAAGAGCTCCATGCATGTGCAGTGGAGCTGCTGCTGAGTTGGTTCACACACTTGTGGAGGACTTCTGGCTGTATGGGTAGCCCTGTAGGAGTTCCTGCTCTTCTATGGAAGTGTTTGTCCATATTAGATGTCTGCACAGCCTGGGCAGGATTTAATAAAGTATCTGGCTGGAAAAACAGCTAATTTCCAGGGAAGTCCAGGTGTGTATTAATCTTACCTGAAATGGGCAGTACCATTTTCATTGAGGTTTAAATATTTAAATTGGGATATTATTTTATTTTAGAATTATTTAAAAAGTAAACCCTTTAGAAGGAAGGACAGAAGCCACTGTGAATTGGTGTCTAACTGTATTTATTCAGAAACAAAATGCTTCTCCTAAGTTCCAAGGTTTTTTGCATTTTCAACTGAAAGCACTTTACAACTTGTCATTTTTGTTTCTTTAGACCTAGAAGTCCTTTTTCATTCTTCAGAGTCACTGCTTTATGATTACCTTGGATTTTTAAGCCCATGAGATTTTTATTCCCTTTCTTAGGACTATGTTCATGTGTTTTCTTATGCGATTAATACAGAAGAAAAGATTATAAAACATATGTTCCCAATGTACTGCTCAATGTTATGGAATCGGATAAGACTTTTTCAAATGACTGACATTACATATGTCTTTCAAGGATGTGAATCATATGTAAACCATATGTTTCATCTATTTCAAAGATTGTTGAAGAGTAAATATTGTAATGCAATTAACTTACAATCATGGTTCTGCTGTGGTGTGTAAGTATTGGTAACAATATTTTTCAAATGTTCCTTAGGAGGAACTGAGGGTACCTTCCAATTTTGTTTTTAGGGTAGGATTGTGGTTTAACCCCAGCTGGCAACTAAACAGCACAGAGCTGCTCTCTGACTCTCCCCTCCATCACCCAGTGGAATGGGGAGAAGAATCAGAAAAAAGGAAACCTGTGGGTTGAGATAAGAGCAGTTTAATAATTGAAATAGATTAAAATTTAATAATAATAATAGTAATAATTGCAATGAACAGGGAGATAACAGGTTGAGGAAGAAACCCCAAGACAGACAAGTGATGCACAACACAATTGCTCACCATCTGCTGACAGTACTTTCTTAATTTCTAATTTTACCTAGAGATCTGCTTAAAGCAACCACCCCTTCAGTTTGCAGCCTCCCACTTTCACTTCTCAGACAAAGTATCTTTCTTTTTGTCCTTCATGGAAAAACAGAACTGTCAAAAAGATGTTTTTTACCAAGGAAAATGTGCCCTGCTATTATTTCTATGTCAGGGAGAAGAAAATTGGGGCAGAATGAGACTGAATTACAGTGAAAATGCTGAAAGCCTCAGTCCCTGACTTCTGCAAGGCTCCCCCAAAGAGCGCTCATGTTTTAATGTGTTTATGTTTCTTTGAGGAAGAACTTTATTTTAAAATAATGGCAATTATAAGGATGTTTTTGCAGATGGAAAGGTGTTGAGCTCGAGGTTTTATGCATCTGTTCTTTAAGCATTTTCTATAGCTGCTCAAATATTTTTTTTTGTTCATAAAAATATAATATGGAAAATTAATGAGGAGCTGGCTAGTGAGATGATACAGTAACTGCAGCCAGGCTAAAAGTGGGTTGTCAGCTCTGGACCTTCCCAGTCCAGTAGGTAATTGCAGAACTGTGCGAGTGAGATACAAAGGGAGGCTCTGAAAGGTTCAAAGAGATTTATTGAATACTTCAGACCACAAAAACATATAAAACAAAGTCCAAAAAAGTTCCAGGAACAGGACAAGAGGGACCTGTTGTCAGAAGCAGCTTGTCACATAGTTATGATTTACTGTCCTCTCCCAAGTGATCTGTACAATCTCTGTCAGCAGCCAGGCAAACAAATAGAATTCAAGGGGGCTTGAGACAAGGGAGTGAGAGAGAAAGCAGCAGTGATGATGGCCACTGCAAGCTTAGGCAGGGAAGCCTGCAGAGCTCTGTCTGAGCAGAAAGCACAGAACACTCTTTTCACGTCTCCTTTCACTGGGAAAGAACAAACCCTGGTCAACTAAAGGAAGTATCCAAATATAAGAAGAATTTAACTTTGAAGGTATTCCCAGCTTGCTAGGGAAATCAGGTAGTTATTAAAATTAATGGGATGGTGCATCTGAACCATGGTACACTGTAACTTTGAAAATCCCAGTCTAAGATTTTTCAAGGCCATCCCCTTCTCCATTTCCAAGTTTTGTTTGTTTCTCCTTTTAGCCAGACGTGAACTTGTGCTTTAATATGGTTTGTATGTGAAGCAAAAGTCTGTTCTGTTTAGATTGAGTACTTTGGGCTAATGCTTCCATCTCTGCAACTTTTAAAACAGACTTGGTAAACTATTTTGCTGATGATCTCCCCCCATGCACACTGCAGGCCACTTAGAAGATTTCAATTAATGCTAAAAGCATGGAGGTATGAAATGCATATATTTTTCTTCATGTAAAGGAAAATCATACTGAAAGTCTGTTACTGTATAAAACAAAACAAGCTGATTGGGGTTTCTTTTGGGTCTTGTTTGCTTGGGTTTCTTTGGTTTGGGGTGTTTTTTTGTGTGTGTGGCAGTAGGTTTTTTCTTAACTGGATGCCAGTCCAGGAACTAGTAAGTGAACAAAATAATAAATTCTGAAAAAGCCCATTCTGTACCTACAGAGTAGGTGCTATATGCTTGGCCAGGAGGCCCTAGAAATTTCACAATAACTCATCTCACTTAAGATATTCATTATGATTATAAAAGTAATCTAGCAAAGGATCCTCCTTTATTTGGGACTCAACCACAGGTATATTTCCACTGGTAAATATCTTGCCCCAGGTATGAGTGTGTGTCTGTGTTTGGGCAGTTTTTGAGAGGCTTCTGCATTTGGACATCAAGGCATGGTTGTCATATTACCAGTAGGGCTGCTGTAGTCCATGTGTGCTCCTCAGCATCTCTGCAAGCACTCCATGCCTCCCAGGTTGATGCCAATATATCTCCCCATACTGAATTCCTCCTTCCACACTCCCCATGTCCTTTCTCTGTCCTCCCCATTTGTTCTGTCCTTCTCTTCATGCCTGCTCTTTCCTTTATCTTTTTATAATTCCAAATCCTCTTTTATCCAAACACCCTTTGCTACATCGTAGACTTTGTCTTGGCCTTCTCAGAGGTCTCTCATCACTCCCTTCTTCTCAGGAAACCTTTCTTTTCAAACCAGCTTCCTTCTGCTAGCAGAGAGCTGTGTTCTCATCTATGACTAAGTCACATGGAGCCATGGCCATGGGCCATGGGTAGGACAGGCATGATCAGCTGCAGATTTGGCTGAACGATGGTCAGCAGCATCAAGGAGGAAGGAGTGACTTGAAGACACAACCTTGTGGCTTGCTTTGATCTTTATAGGGACAGCTCCCGATGTTTTCAAGGGAGAAACCTTTCTTCTCCCAGGAAAACTTCAGGAGAGCAGTCCTGTTTTTCCTGTCTGATGGTTCCTTTTCACTCTGTGGAAGAGGACACCTCCCCTCTCCCTCTGGATTTCCAATCAGGCACTAATAACCAGCGCAATGACCACCTCCAGGCAATGCATTTGGCACTTTAAAGGTGGATGCATCACTAACATCCTTGCTTTACACTATGCAGCACATTTCACTTTTACATCAGGAAATGAGGCTCAGCAGCCCCTCTCTCCTTGGGCTGGCTGCTGGCACACAGAGCCTTTGTGGGGAGAAAGCTGGAGCTGATAATCCCTTTTAGAAGTAGGCTCAGTAAGTGCAGTCTTGGCATTCCTGTCACCAGCTTGAGGTGAGGGCTGGAGCTGAACAGCCTGAGCAGCTGGCAGTGCCCATGACACTTGATTGCCAGCACAGCGTGCTGCAGATTCCGTGGCACAGTGCACTGAGGGTACTGAGAACCTTGGCTGCATCCCAAGCTTGCCCCTGGCAGAACTGGCAGATCACATAGCTAATGTTCCTTTCAAGGACTTGGCCAGGCATAACCCACCCCTCTCCTGCCCTGTCCTTGGCTGTGGGCTGTGTTTGTTCAATGGGCTGGCTGCCTCCTGACCCATGCATTCAGGGCTTGAGGCAGGGTGGGGTGTGTATCTCCATGGTAATCTAATTCCATCTTTCCCGAGACGTGTGACTCAGTATAGGAAGCTGCATCTTCTGAAGTTGATTTTTGGCTATAGCTTTTATAGGAAATATCTATCACAAAGTTTAAATGCAGTAGACTTAAAGCAATCTTAAAGCTAGCAAAACATACTTTAATTTTTTTTTTTTACTAGAAACTAGAGATAGAAAATTCCAGTGATAATTCAAGTGATCATGGAATGCTAAGGCCAGGACTGTTGTTGGTGCCACTGTGCAGTTTTCTCTCTAACTGCAACTTCAGCACAGGTTTGGCATTGCTCTCCCAGGCTGTGCTTCTCTCTCATACCAAGCTGTCCAGACTCTTACAGCACTGAACACATTCTGTACAGGGGCTTGGAAGGCTTCTTCTGCACCTGCACAGTGCAGCAGCACCATCCTTCCTGTCTGTGCAGGCTGTGAGTGAGCTCCAGAACTGGCCCTGTCTGAAATGGAAGTGGCTCTTCCAGCATGTGGAGAGTCCCTAAACAGCAGGGCTGAGCTTGTGGCTGACAGTCATCTGTGTTACTGGTAGAAAGCAGAGAGCCAGGGCTAGTTAATACATTTCTGGTTCATCAGTGATTTAGAAAACTCCAGAAGGCTCAACCTAGGGCATTTCATTGAAAGCAAGCCTGATTTGTTCTGTGTGCCCTGAGCTGGGGGAGTGTCACTAGGCATCACTATTTCTCTTGAGCACCACTGAATCTCCTGTCTCCAGGAGACAGCAGGTCCCTGCACCTAAAGGGGGGTGCACCTAAAGGCTGGGTGCAAATAATCCACTTTTTACACAATGGGCCCCAAAATTTTATCTGAATTCTCCTTGCATTTTTATGAGTTTTGGACGATGCTACCATTGCTAAATAATTAGCAGCAGCAGCAGCTTGCTAGTAACTACCAGAGAAAGCATAAAAGGTTTTGTTTTAGGATGAAAAGAGACTGTAATTAGCTACTTACATTTACATTTCAACTACATAAGTGGAGTAGCTCCAGCCCAGCAGTGATGCCTGTGAACCCTTTGATTCAGGGTCACAGGAGGTATCAGCAGACCTGTTAAAATCTGTCACCAAAGCTGTCTGAAGGGCTGGGCTCAGGCAGTCAATATACAGTGCTATTGTGCTTAGCACAGCCCTTGGATAAAAGCAGATGGTTGCTGGATTTTTATCTTTCTCCAGAGTGAGAGACACCTTTCTCTTTTGAGGAG
The DNA here is from genome assembly GCA_013399225.1 of Rhipidura dahli. NCBI lineage: Eukaryota > Metazoa > Chordata > Aves > Passeriformes > Rhipiduridae > Rhipidura > Rhipidura dahli. Next base: position 714,146 of record VXAC01003690.1, read on the forward strand.
CCACATGTTCCTACCTTGGCTCTGTTGGTACTTACTGGACATTTCCTGTATGTTTTCCTTTGAAATGCCTAGCTGTGTGCAGGGACAAGACAGTTGTGCTGCTTTGGAGTGCACGGGTTTTTTGTAATATGTTGGATGAGAGTCCTAATTGCAGGTGTTAGAGCTAAGGGGTGATGGAGAAGCCTGTTCCCCTGACTCCTTCATGCTGATGTAGTCACCAGTATCTTACCACAAGCCTGGTAACAATTGCCACTTGCCACTAACTGGGCTGCTGAATATTAAGGTTTTCTCCCAGCAAAGTTATCCTTCCCTTTCCCCCTCATTCACCTCCCTGAATGTGGTCTTGTTTGGATTCTTGAGGTCCCTTGAGCATCTGGATTTGGCTCATAACTCAGGAGGCTATTTTTCTGTCATGTGCTCAGAGTTGTTTAGCACAATTTTATCCATTTGTGGCTGTAAGCCCAATTGGAAACACGTGGGCTGCTTAAAGACAGGTGGAGGGAGTTCTTTTGTTAATTAGGCTTCAAATTCCATTTTGTTCCCTGTAACCAGTGGCCAGGCTCTGATCTCAGTAACACCAGACAAACCCCATTAGTGAAGGAATAACCTAGGATTTGAACTGCTTATAAACCTCATAAGTTTGTCTGGGTTTGGGGTGTTTTGGGTGGATTTCCTGTGTTTTGGTTTTTTTAGGGGTTGTTTTGTTTGTTTGTTTTTGCCTTTGCTTGAGATATTTTTAGAAAAATCAGTGCCACATGCAACTTTCTAGCCTGGAGGGGATAAGGAGAAACTTTCTAGGGCCAGCAGGGCTGCAGAGCCAAGGCCAAGGTGCTAGGATCAGACAGGAAAAGCAAGGGCTCCTTTCCCACCAGCATGTTGTCCTCCCTCCCTCACCAGCCCATTTCCCTTCTGCTCTGCACCCAATCACTAATTTAATCTTCAAATCAAGGCACTGCTGTTTTGCACCAGGTTGGGAGCTGCTGTTCACCCTCCTGTGGGCTCCACCAGTAATTAGAGTTACACCTTGTGTAGTGTTTAAGCAACAAATGCCTGTATCTGCACCCACCCCCAGCTACAGCTCAGCTTCACTACCACCTTAGAGCTCTTTCAAAAGATATGGTGGGGTCAGTTGTCTTGCAAAAGGAGAGTGTGGGTGTGTGTCTTGAAAAGAGGGCACAGAGAGAAGTAGACTTTATAAAAAGTTAAATAGAAAGGTTTAGTTTTATTTCCTCCTTGGGAGGCTGGGTGAAAGTGACAGTGCAGGTACCTTATCTGTGTCTTTCCTGTGGATGAACGACCTCAGGCTTAACTCCTCAGCCCCACTTGCATCCCCACACTCTTGCAGGACAGAGAGTTTCACTGTAAGTTATATACCTTGAATATATTTACTGATTTGGCTGTTGAGTACTTGCTGCCCATTAAAATTGACACATCTTACACGAAGATTGTAAATACCTCTGAGGCTGTCTTCCTTTATCTTTTGAGTTTTCACTACAACACTACCTGCAGGAGTTGTTGGCTTTCTAGAAAAGCTGCTGTAGCTCTAAGTCTCCAGGGTTTGGGGAGTTTTCATGGGTGCCACATTTCCCTTCCAGGCTGGGGAGCTGGTGTACATGCCTCTGTGCTGTGGTACCTCTACCATGTTCCTGACCTGTTAGGACTGCTGTTAGCTGCCATCCCTGACCATGGAGACAGTGGAATTTGGAGTGCCAGAGCACGGAGGATGAAGGAAAGAAGGGCAGAATGAGACCAAAGCTCCTTGCTTGTTTTTTGTTGTTGGGTTTTTTGTTTTTCCCTTCCCCCCGACCCTGCAGCCAGGGCTGAGTGCCATCTGGGCAGGGTGACATAAGCTGTCAGGGCAGCTCTAGTGCAAGAAGGAGAATCCAAGGGGCAGAGAGGGGTGTGGTCACCATTAACACTGAGATGGAGAGGGCGATACATCTCTGCTATTTGAATATCAGACTCCAAATGCTGAGGCTCTTTGTGGATTGGACTAGATAAAAAGATAGCTAAAACAGCAAAGTTTTGTGATGATTCACTGCCAAGTGCCAACCAAGCCACTGAGCTGAGCCTGTTTGACTGGAGAGCAGCCGTGCAGTGCAGCAGTGAAGGATCACACAGGTACCAGAAATCACAGTAGATGGGATTTTATTTACTAGCTCAGTGTTTTTACTTAAGAGGCCTAAAGCAGCCATACAGTTGACTGCACTGACCCTCAGGGAAATCTTGGGGGCTGAGTTCTGCTCCCAACCTTGTGCTCGGGAGAGGAAAGAGGATGCTGAAGTCAAAACCTTGCATCCTGTTTTTCCCTGCTGTGTCACCCAGTTCCTTCCTGGGCTGTTCTCAAGCTCTGGACCTCTGGCTTTAATGTTAAACAAGTAACGAGTTTTCACAAGTATCTACCCTCTCCAGTGTGAAAGTTATCATCTTTTCCTTCCTCTCCTTTCTATCTAAACTGTGAAGACTATAGAGTTAACAGTCCACATTTCTAGTATGCTTACCCAATACGAGGAAGTGGTTGGAAGTTCGACTCAAAAATACTTCTCTGGGTCAAATTTGTGACTTGAACACAAAGAAAGTTTCCAGATGGAGAAAAATTGTCTGCTTCTTTAGAAATTTCTAAGTTATATTTGTCAACTTGAAAACTGAACTATCTTAGCTGTAACATCCTTGCTGAAAGACAGTATTCCACTTTGGAATGCTCTCATTGTGTCTCGTGGCAGGTGCTGGCTTCATGTGCCTGTGCAGCTCTGGTGTAGGTGCTGTGCTCAGCACACATGGAATCATAAATTTGTAGAAATAACAGGAGAAGAAATCTTCATCTAGTGGATCACCTAGCCCATCCCACTGCCCTAAGGCAAGATTAATTGCACTCTCCCTCTTCCTCACATGTATTTATCAACCTCTTTCTAAGAATCAGCAACAATGAAAGCTTCAAACAGCCTTAGGCTATATGTGCCAGTATTTGTTTAATTACAGCTACTGGAGACTTTTGTTTCCCTCATATTATTTTGAAGCGTCGTGGACTTCAGGCTTTTCTTCCAAATATTAAATACTAGTTTTTAAATCTTTTTCCTCATTAACAGTTGGGAGTTTTGGAGCTGTTTCTTTGATTTTTAATCTTCTTGTTATTACCACTGTTTTTAGAGAGATCTCCTAAAATTACCTGTATCCTCAGCTCAGTGCCTGAAACTGCGACCCCTATTCCAGTTAAGACCTTGCCACTACTGAACAGACTGGAAGAATTTCCTGCAAAGTCTGTCACAGAGAACTTCTTTTTATTTCAAGCTGGCTTTTCTCACAGCATGGTGGGAGTGTTGGCTGACTTTCAGGTTTTTATCCACTGCAGTCCTCAGAACATTTGCTGCAGACCTTTTGTGTTCTTGGTCATTCACCATCTCTAGATTTTTTGTTCAGTTGGCTATTTCTGCCTAATTATAGTATTTGACCTTTGTCAATACAGACTTGCAACCAGGCAAGCCACAAATTTTCTTTCTAATAATCATTTAAATTGGTCAAGTTTTGGTGTTTGGTGGTTTGGGGTTTTTTAACTTAATTACAACATCCAACCTTTATTCCCTCTGTTCCATCTCACTACTTTGGTATCATACTTAGGCTTTAAAAGGTAATCCCTATTCTATTGCCAAAATCATTAACAGAAACAAAGAGTAGTGCCAGAGCCAGAACAGACCCCTGAGTAATCCAGTTCTATATATCTTCCTAGGGTGAGTCTAAGCAATTTAAAACTGATCTCTATTTTTTTTTTTTTTTTAAATCATTTTGGCATCAGGTCTTGAGAAGCTCCATTTAGACTGTGTTTTCCTCACTGTTTCTGAAAATGCCACCTGGGACAATGTCATAAGCCTTACTGAACTCAAGATATGTCATCTATGGCTTCTTGCATCAGCCTCAAGGCCTGAGAAGAGAACAAGAGGAGAGAAGATCGTGCATCACAGCAGATCTAGCCCAACATAGGATCATGCCCAGGGGAAAACAGGAGTGTGAAATACATGAAATACAGCTCCCAGAAGGTCCTGCAGGGCCTCCATGACAGAGCTGTTATGGTTTCCAGCCAAGTACTTTCAGGTTTTGAAATTTTAGCATTTAAAAAAAGTGCATCAGTAACATATTCCTAAATGGCTATAGTGTATTCCTAGACACAGTGTTGTTATTTAACAACATACCCTGTACTAGACTGAGAAGTTAATTAACACTCTGATACAGAGGGTCCTTGGTGTCTGGAAAAGTGAAGTACAGATTCACACAGAAACTGTACTGAGAGCTCAGCTGCTCTGCACCAGGAGGCAGCAGAGGTGTGGTCAACATTTTCCTCACCGGGAAACTGCTGATGTGCGTACACTTACCGATTATTTCTGGCTGTGTCTGGGGCCCAGTGATTCCATTCCTGTGGTGGACTATCAGGTTGAAATTTATCCTTAAGTCCCTCACATCTTCACTTGATGAATCCAGGTGACTCTTGAAGCAAGTTGCCCTGTCACTGAAAACAACTGCTTGTGCTGTAAGGAACCAACTCTTCTGAGCAAGCAGTTAGAGGGGTCTTCAGAGGTACAGCACACGTTCTGGTCATCAGATGTGCTCCTGTTACTCAGTATCTAGATGTGCAGTACCTTTGGGACACTCTCAGTCACTTGATCCTGAGTTTTAATTTGGAATACCCTGGAAGGTTCAGCTTTTCATATTCAGGTGAAGGATAAAAGACTACTTCCTGCCCTATCAGCTTGAATACTTTATTTCTAACTACAGAAAACAACTGAGGAACAAAGAATTGGAAAGCTCCTGATCAGTGTTATAACACATTATTCCCATTTTCAAGCTACTTGCATTAGATAAAGTTTATGCAGATATGAAGGCTGGTAAAAGGTAGTCATTTCAGCTCCCCATCCCAAATTAATTTCTTTTCTCCCTTAGACAGAAGAAACATCAGATTGATGTTGAGGAGGATTCATATGAAAGCCTTTGTCTGTTATGTCCTGTATTTAACTAGTGGCCTCCCAAGGTGACTTCTTGTAAGCATGAAGGTGTGGAAAGAAACAGCTCCTACACAAGGGCTCCTGACTATTGTGTTTCTGTTTTGACTGCACGGGGCCAAAAGGACTGTTTGCAGTGGGGTGCTGATCCCTGAATCCCCTAAGAATGGGCAATTGCTCCCTGCAGACTGAAGCCTGGCATTTCTTATTTTTCAAATAAACCTACAAGGGAAGTGACATGCATTGAGAGCATGAATGGAGGGGGATGCTCGCATGTGAGTTTATTTTGCTTAGCGGGTAAGATCAGAAGAGGCCTAAACAAGGCTCTTTATTTTCAGCAACACTGATCATCTGCTTTGAAGTAAGATCCAAAGAAAACATACTCCCGCCTTCATCCCAATTAGAAAGCAATAAAGACTATCTTCAAATTTTAAATATTGAAGATACAATATCTGCCAAGAAACCCTTTTCCTTTATAGAGGGGCAGATGTCAAATATTATGAGGCCACTGCATCCTCCTGTGGTGTCATCCAGCATCACTCAATCGAAGTCAGTCAGTCTGAGCTGTGCTGCATAAACGCCTGGCTCCTTGTCTGGCAGTGCCATTCAGATGTACAGCTCTGCAGAGGTCATGTGCAAACACAGTATTTAGAGATAATGGCCCAAACTCCTTCCAGCAGTTTTACTCAGCAAGTTATATGACCTCCTGCTTTTTGGTGCTCTTCTTAACCTTGAAGGCTCCAGCAAGAGCTGGAGCAGTGCTCTGTGCAGACTAGGAATCATTTGGGTGATAGGAAGGGGCTGTTGTCCTCAGGCAGGTCACTCTAATCTTTTTCTGGTGCCTGACACAATTGAGAAGGGAAAGATCCTACCTCCAGCTAAAACAGGGGAGTTTATGGAGGGGGAAAAAAAAGTGCCATTTTCCACCCTAGTGTTTCTAAGAGATGGAAACTGGCCCTCTAACTACAGAAATGTGATTAGAGATTCAGATTTAATTACCAGCAACTGTTTCTCTTTTTTGTCCTGGAGTGTTTCTGTTCTTGTATCTAGGTTAGTCTCCCTTCCTGCAGCATATATTAGGCTCACCAGTGACAATATAAAGGATTTGCCTGAATAAGGTGAACAAGTTGGTGGACATAAGAGAAGGGGTTGGGTAAAGGTGGGAAAGGAAGGATAGGAACAATCTACCCCATTACCATAGAAGACAGAAAAAGGTAAGAAATGTTTGTCTTCTAGTTTCTGTGATGTCATAATTAACCCCAGGTGGACATACAGGACAGTCTTTGCGGTAGGAATGGGTCCCAGTATAAGTGAAGCACTCTCCCACTGTTTCTTTGCATCTCTTGCCTCTCTTTCTGGAGGAAGAAGAGAACAGTACAGCTGCCTGCAGTGGGATAAGTCAAGAGGATGGAACAGCACAAAGAAGAAGCCAGAACTCTTGATGCTGCCATTGTAGAGGCGTGTAACTGTACCTCCTATTTATCCTCAGCTTTATCAGTAGCAAGCTCACTGGGTTCAATGGGAGAGCACTGAATTAAGGCCACTCTGGGAGGAAAGGCCAAACAAAAGGCCACTATGGCAGTACTAAATTAATTCCTAACAAGAAACAAGATCCAGTCTGATTGTGTTTCCTGAGCCCCTACAGGGGTTTTTTTCAGAGAGTTTGGATCATAATTTGCTGCTGCTTCAGGTGTTCTGAACTCAGTGCTACAATAAATCTGCTTGATCTTGGACTATCTGTTGGACACAGCTATTGGCAAATCAATGTATATGTTAAGCTCACCAATTTCTAGAATCTAAATCAAGCCCTGTTCCTCTAGTTAGAGCTGTCTTGACTACAAGTCCCTTCAGGAAGGCAAAGATGCAATTGGCTCCTTCCCTGTCCCTTCTCTTCCTCATGTTAGAAAAACCCAGTTCCTTTAGCCTCTTCTCATATTTCATGGTCTCTAGACTCCCAGCTGTCTTTTCTTGGGACTCTACCATTGTCAGTATGTCTCATAAAGGGTGTCACACAAGTGAACTTCAACATATTTCAGCTATTTTTCCAGACCAAACGACATCTGAATTTTGTAAAGTTTGCTATCACTTGCTGCATGAGGAAGTCTGCCACACTATTGTCTTCCTTGTCTTATTTTACCTTATGTTCTCCGGATAATAAAATGTTGAGGAAACCTAAAAAAGATCGATCTATGTGGTTTTATTATTTTAGACTGCCACTGGCCTCTGCACTGATAGCGTCACTATCTTGCATATCTCTGCTCCTTATGGAAGGGGATGAACCCTGGTATTGCCCTGAGATAAGCAAGAAGATTCTCAGACCCATAAACTGCATGGGAGACCAGGAAGCTGTTTGGCCCAGGCATTCCTCTTCCCCCAGGCTACTTCTTTCTGGAGGAAGCCATTGATCTTTGGCAGGCAGACACGGTTGGGCATTCAGTCAATCTATCAGTGACAGACTAACATAAAACAGTGGCAAACAGCCTCCAGTGGTTTTGGGGAAGGGCTCCTTGGCTGGAGAAGCACAGATTCAGCATTCATTCAAGCTAACTTTTAAGGAATTTTTTATTACAGGAAACAACAATGATAATAATCTGGGGAATCTCTGTCAAGAAAGAGCCTTTGGATAATCTCAAGAAAAAGATATCTAGGCAGGAAGTCCCACTTGGTTTTGTTCATTTAACAAAATCTTACAGGTCTCCAGAAGTATCTTTTCATTTTATTCTGAGTGGAATTTATGGTGGAATACACAGTAGTAGCTCAATGTAATTTAATTCAGTTTTGCATAAATTTGAATGAACACTCCCAGGAGAGCCTGAAATTTCAGAGAAACCTGGAGATGATAGACAGCAAAGTCTTCCTGGGATCTTCCTCTTTTTCCCCTCGGAAACTGAGTCCAGATCGCTTTTTCTACTGTATATTTTAATTTTTCTTTTTTTTTTTTTTTCAGATTTTATCTGGTTTAGTTTTATGTGTTTGAAGCAGGGAGATTATTCCTCTGAGTAATATCAGCAAATTCCTCCTGACAGCCATGATGTCTTGTTAATTTCCTTTCTTTATCCCTTCTTATTCATTTTTCTGGCACCTGAGTGAATTTGCCTGTCCTCTGTGGTACTTGCACACAGGCATTCAATATCTGCAAATGACTGCAGTGTCTCCACACCTTCCCTGGATCACTTTGTCAAGCTAAGCAGCTCCAGCCTCAATCAATCTTGCAGCTCCACCACAGCCACCCCCAAAAGGATTACAAGATGAGTGGCTTTAGTAGTTAACATCTTCTACTTCCTACACTTCTGGATTGCATTTACTGAAGTTGAGGTCCATCCTTCAGAGGAAAACATTGGTCAAGGGTACTGAGCTGTGGGTGGCCGTGCATTGTGCCTGCTCCCACAGCTTTGGGCAGACTGCACACACAGAGACAGCTGTGCCTTTAGGGAGCTGTGTTTGGGCTGGGCTGGCAGGGTGAGGTTATGTGATGTGTCTCCAGATGATACAGCCTGACTCCCATCCTTGGGGAGAGTTGCAGGACAGTGATGTCAAACCACCTCTGTGCCTTCCCAGCCTCAGACTACTCCAGGAGCTGAAGAAAACTGTGCTGCAGCCCAGGCCAAAATTGAGACAGCCTGGCTGGACCCATCTTCTCGACTAACATGTAGCTCAGAACCATCTCAGCATTGTACACAGCATTTGCACACAGCATTTGCACACCAGAATTTATCCATCCCCAGCCTGAAACCCGCTGTGGCAGATCCTGGGAGGCAGCAGGTGTCCTGGGACCACAGGTCTCCACCACTGGGATTGCTGGCCCAGTCATACTGCTGTGATTCTCTGTAGGATGTACAGGTTAGCACAGGAAGAAAGATCTCACCCAGAGTTACTCCTGGTTTGGGCAGATACTGGAAAACATCAGTATATACCTCACTATTCTTTTATTATAATATAAATAATATAATAATATAAATAATATTAAATAATATGTCACCTGGCTAAAACTGGCATTATTTAACATGATCTTCCCTCTCCCCCAACAACAGGTTTGCTACCTTATTCCACTGAACTCCCCTTAGATCTTTTCATTAGGAAGCCATGGTTGGTCAAGAACACCCAAGGAAATATTGGTGCCCAGCACACACTTCTATATCACCAAACTCATCTGAGAGGTCTCTGTTGCAGGAGCAAGGAGTTTTGGGGCTTAGGCTGGTTGTATAAGCAAGAACACAGTAGAGATGTGTGTCTGGCTGGACTTTCTGAGCGAGAAAGTGGCTGTGTCCTCGTGACCAGCTGAGGGGACAATAATGCAGCTCACATGGCAGAGGATGAGGGAAGCTGTAAGAATCTGAGCACATTTTATGCAGTGCACCAGCTTTTCCCTCAGCCAGCAAGAACAGGATTGGCAGGAGGAAAGCTGAGGAGTTCCCTCAGCTGCTAATTTGTGAGCAAGATGAAGGCACTGGCTGGTGAATTGATGGGTAGAAGTGCCCTCATATTTTTAGTGAGTTTGAGGAATGAACTAATCAGGAAAGAAATTCCTAATAACAAGTAAAATCCTGCATTTATGGACATTTTCAGCTGGTGATATGATAAATAATAATACTATGTCTTGGCATTTTTTTTCAGCTTTTGACTGAGACAGGCACAGTCTGCTCTGTGTACACAGACACACATTTACATATTGATTCATATTCTCTGCCTGTGGACTGAGTGCCTGATGGCTCTTCCCCATCAGTTCAGGAGCCAGTAAGCTGCCTGTGCCTGTGATCTAACTTCAGAAGTGAAATGGTATCACATTCTCACTGCACATTTGCAGGAAAGAAACTGGTTACATTACATGGACCTGTGGGATCCGACTCCTTGGAATATGAGATGTGTGTGGGTGAACGTAGCCAGTGAGGCAGCCAAGAAGACAATTTACTAGCCCACCCCTGAAGAACATGATGGGACTCCAGAGCATGGAATCAGAGGCCCATACAAATACTTAGAGAAGTTATTAACTTTTTTGGGGTATTTTGGTGCTAGAATTTTAAGCCTCATATCAATTATCCTTCAGCAAAGAGCTTTTTACTATGGAAAAACAATTACGTGCATAGTGGGAGCTCTCCGGACTCTAAACTGAAGCAGCAAGGGTGTTAAAATTTTAATGAAGACCTTTGTTTCATGCAGGGTTTCTCAGGTGTTGAGTTAAACCTCCACTAATAAAAAGCAAACAAAACCAAACACAAAATAAAACCGTATGCCAAAACCTAAGTCCACCCTAATTTCAGAGAAAGACTGACAGGGCCAAGAGAGAATCTAAGTCAAGTGACTTGAACTCTATTTGTTTTCAGTGGAGTTTAGGAAGCGTTGACTGTCCACATTACCTAAGTACTGCTCAGGATCTGGGATTGCAGCACTTGCAAAAGTGTGTATTAAGCCTTACAGTGTTTAGTGGAGTCTTTAAACCTCTGGGCTGGTGTGCTCTGCTTTCCTGATCTTGAAATTCTTGTCCAAAACTCATATTTCTGGTGCACCATCCCGGTCACCTTAAAGGAAAGATGAATGTTCCCTTTGGCTCCAGCAAGGTGTGTATGACATTCCTTACACAGAAACAAATTGGAGGAATAACTCTAAGTCAAAAAACATTTAGTGTCTAATGTAACCATAATAAGGAACAAAAAAAAAAAAAAAAAAGATAATATCTATTATAGGGTTTGTTTGTTTTTCCTCAGTTATTTGTAAGCAATAGGCTTCACTAGCACACTTTAAAGGTGTTAGCTGCTTCCAATAAGAATCTGAAGAAAAGATCCAGGACTCTGAAAACTGGGTAACTTTTGTCATATACTCTGAGTCATTGGATCATTGATGTACCAAGGGAAAGAGCAGTGATTTTAAAAGGGTAATGCAGAAATAACTCATAGAAATAAGTGCTGAACTCACTTAACCGGGATACAGACAGAGACTTTTCCATTTATGTTTCCTCCCTAATCCTAATTGATGATTCATGTAAAAGTAGGCTAGGGTTGATGGTGGTATTTGTCAAACAAATCTCTGCAGTCTCTCTAGCCACTGTGTGCTCAATATTTTTAAGTTTTGCCATATCCAAAGAGGATTGGGCCATTAAATTAATTACGCACCTCTGGGAAGTAATCTATACCTTGAGGCTTTTGAGGAAGGGAAAATTCCACAGTTGCACCTGGTCAAATGGTTACACGTGAAGGAAATGACCCCTTGACCCTTTTAGGTGCTCTGGACATAAAACTTGTTTAACCCTCTCTTACCTGCAGAGCTATAAACAGTATTACTGCTCACAGATCTATGCAGCCCCACCCCCTCAAACAAGAGCAATATTTGACTGACCTTAAGCAGCAGGGGTTCTTTGGGGTGGCATGAGAAAGAGCTGCAGAAATAAAAAATTGCTTAATCTTGGCAGTACTGTACAGTTAGGAAGTGCCTACTCTATATGTAGGTGCAGGCTTTAGCAGGAGCATTCAGGAGGTCTCTGGGGTGAATACAATGCAAACAGTGCAGAATCAGCAATGCTACAGCCATGCTCTTTGTCATGAGGAGAGGGCTGTCTTACCACTTTTTTTCCTACATGATGATGCCTTATTGTCAGGGATTTTTGTCTCTATGGGACTGACAGCAGCAAACCACACGATTGTTCCACTCTGTGTAATTTCATCAGTAGTTTATGGCAGCACTACAACTATCACAAAGCCTTTGCATGAAAGAGCATTGTCATGCTTTGTTTATTGAGAAGATTTGCACTGGTAAAGGAAGGTCCCAGAGGGAGTAAGGATTTTTGTGTGTCACACCTTCCTTCTGGCTCCTGATCATGTATGACATGGCAGAGGGTCCCTCTGGACTCTTCCATTATTACTTCCACTTTGATTCCTTTGTATTACCTCTGAATTTGACCTGAATTATCTGTGAAGTTAAGGGTAAGGGCGGTATCACTCATAGCTTGGTGTAATTTATCAACTGACCGTGAGAGAAGAGTAAAAATAAAAAATAAGTGAAGTATGCAAAACATACCTGTCAGAGACAGGTTTTCTATCTGAAATGATGCTTTGCTTTACCCTATGTGTATAACGAGTGGTTTCCATATCTGTCTGGGGCTGTAGGTAGCTGATTAGAAAATCATAAAAATTCAGTCTTAGACTATCTTGTACATCAGTGTTTGAGTTTGGCCTACAGGAGGAATAGGAACTGTAATTACTGACTACTAAAAAGAAAAAAAAAACAATTGTAAAGATAAGCCCATGTTCTCCCACCCAGCCCAAACATATACCCCAGAATAAACATGAATAATGAGGTATGAAAGGGCAGCAGTCAGGAGAGGAGCTGTGGAGCTGTGTCAGCCCATCCCAGCCCATTGGTGAGGCTGGGCACTCGCACATCGGGGTTACAGGTCTGCAGTTTCCCATGGGATGGGCCCTGTTCTCAGGCTGCAGGGAAGAGCCCAACACTCTGGCAGCATCAATCCTGCCTGCTAGATGAAGGCTCTGTCACTGTGCCATTATTTCTATTTCAGGGCACATTCTGTCTGCTGAGATGACTTGTCTGGCCACAGGGGATCTTGAGCCAAAGGCAAAACTTTCTTTCCAGGGGAATCTTTCATAGAACAGAATTTTTAAAAATCAGCATCCATTCCCACTGCAAGGCTTCCCCCTACAACCTGCAGTGACACCAGTTGCAGCACCTGAGAAGAGCACTGGAGTATAGGAAGAGCATCAAAGCTGAGGGCAAGCAAAGTGGCCTTTTTTGTACATAGCAAGGCTTGCAGAGCAGGCACCTGCTGAGAACTTCAGGCTTTAGCAGATAATTACCAAATCTCCCTGGTGGTCCCTTCTAGCTGGGTGTGAGATTACTGACTGAATTTGGAGTGGTGACTGTGTAACAGGCATGATAAGAAAAGCTGCAGCTGAGCACAGGACGGCGTGACTGGGCTGATCCTGACCAAGTACAGCTCTCTCAATGCTCTGAAGATGTGTAGCCACTTCTTCCCTGGGCGGCCTGTCCCAGTGCTTGACAACTCCTTTGGTGAAGATATTGTCTTTAATATCCAACCCAAACCTCCCCAGCATAACTGGAGGCCATATCTGCCTGGGCCTGATACATCTTGATCAAAATCAAAGAGTATTTTGTCTTAAAGGGCTATAAAATTATAGCTCATTTCATACATAGCTTTCAATTGCATCAGGACAGTTCAGAGAGGATGATGTGAAGATTGTGAATGTGGTAGAAGTTGTTGCACCTCAGGTGTGAGCCAGCACCTTTAGCTGTCCCAAGGCTGAACAGTGTCAAATCATTTTACAAATCCTTCTGTTCCTTGGCACAACGTTGTGTGAGAGAGACAACAAATACAACCAATTAGCCAGAGAAATCAAGAGCTAAAGAAGTGAGCACTTTTATGGAGTGGCAACATCTTGGGTACCTTCATGGGTCCCTAGTTAGACAAATATCTCTCCTTCATTACTAAGGACAGCTGGGATCACTGCCAGTCCTGCTTCAGCTGATGTGCACTGTCAGGCAGCAGAGAAATGATGTGAACTAAATGGCTTGTGATGCAGTAACAGTGTGAAGAACACAGACCCTGCACAGCTGTCATTTTTTCAGCATTTTTTAAGTCCAATATTGCAGACTTGGAGGGGTTTGGAAGATTTGGAAGGGTTTGTGAGGTGCTTTCCCAGAATTAATTCCTCACTCAGTGGGAGGGAGGAAGATTGAACTCTGTCTTGTGTTTGCTATTATTGAACATCTCTTCCCTTTGATATGCAGTTTCAGTTCAGAGGTGAGGGGGTATCTTTCTTCTGATAACAAAAAAGAGACCAAAAAGAGAGAAAAAGAGAAATCTGAAGGCTGGCATTTTCTGCTTAAGAGAGCCCAAAGCATCTCAGCTTTCATAATCACCTCTCTTAGTGCAGGGGGGAAAAAATAGCAGCAGAATCTTACATTCCTGAAACCCATACCAAGTTCTGTAGTCATCAAACCAAAATTTTAAAGGGAACACTCACATTTCCACCAGGAGACACTAGGTGCAGCAGAGACAGGCAGCCAGGCTTCTTCACAGCCCCAGTTCCATATCATCTTCTTTTGCTGTCCCAGCTTGGAGCACAGACACGCCAGCTGGCTGGACTACCACTGTGAGTGAGTGCATTTGGAAATGACTGTGCTATCTCAACGCCTTACGAATACTTCAAAGTGTGCAACAGGCACAGCTGGGGTTTGTCTCCCTGCCTGCTGCCAGGAGAAGTTCCAGCTTCTTCTGCTCACTCTCTTCATCCATATATTCTCAGTCCTTCCTCCACCCTTCAAAAACAAGCTAAATGGCAAATTATTAATGATCTTTAGTTTAATAGCCACGCTATTACAGAAAATCTGAAAGGAGATAATTCCACATGCCAATAATCTGTCCACTGATTCTTCTCTTTTAGTGTCAGATGAGCATGCAAACTATTACTATACCATGTGCATTCAGTTCTCAGGCAAATAAGAGGCCCTGACTAGAGCTGAGGGATAGCGCTGGCAAGCAAAATGAGAAAGGAGGAGGCATTTCCATCCCAAACTTCATACTTAGCAAGTGATATCACCTTGGGCTGCTGGCTGAGTTAGGATTGGTTCAGCAGCAAGGCCTGGGGAGGAACAGGATAGCTGAGCATCTGGGGATTCTGTTCTGGACCAGGCATGGAAATTTTCAGGTCTCCTGTAAAATCTGTTAGCACTACATTGCAGAAGATTTCCTGTAATCTTTGTGACACAGTTCATGCTCCAGGCTCTGGAGAATCTTTTTGTCCAAAATGATTCCTTTGGTGGATTTCCAGTGATGCAGCTGGGAGGCAAACCCGGTCCATCTCATTGGTAACAAAGATTATTGCAGTCTCTGTTAATTCATGTTTCCTGTGTTAATGATTTCTTTCCGACAGTGTTCTGAGAATTTTTTCTTGCAGCATAAAGAGATAAAAAACCACCCCACGCTGCCTTGGATGCGTTGCCAGTTTCTGCTGAGACAGAGTGAAGACAGAAACAGAAGGGTTTTGTCATTCTGAATTTCTTGGACAGTGGGTTTTTTTGTTTTGTTTCGCTTTTCTCTGTATGGTTGTAGGATACCTTTTACCCATTTGGAATTCAAGTCTCCCTATTTCCTATGCTGGTGATCCTGCTGCCTCCAGCTGGGATTCTGCAACACAAAGTATTTACAGAATTAAATACTGGAACCAGGAGTCTTTAATTGCCTGCAGATGCATCTTCACTCTCTCATCAGCCTTAGACAAATGCCTGAACTATGTAAGCTGGTGCAAACTCTAAATTTATCTCAAGTGCCTACACAGACCTCCCTGACACTAATTTTTGTCTGATTCTAAAGTAATGAGAATGGTTCTCTGCCCTCAGTCATCCCCTGTCTGACCAGTCATGGAGAACAGTGCAGGCAAGCCCTGGAATTGGAGGGGGAAGGTCTCTGACCCCCAGCACACACAGCTATTTTGGCACTCAAGAGGAGCCCTTGCCATCCATGACCATGGGCCATTCTGGCCCAAATCAGGTTGTCAGTTTGAATGTAATCACAGCTGTTAAGGAAAGTGTTGGCAAATTTCCTCTTCTTGTAACCAAGGCTGGCACTGATGTATAAGCCCCAGGGCTTCAGGGGTCAGGGCTGCCTTCAGAGCACTCTGTGAGTAGATAAAGAGATGTCAGCACTGGATATGCTGCAGTAACATTACTGTGGGTTGCTCAGAAACATCATAAAGTTCATATTTCACAATCATTAGCCTCAGCAGTGCCCATCTGTTAAGCACTGGTAACAATTGAAGTGTTTCATAGCAGATGTTCTCCCTGAACAAGTGCCTGCACAGAGTTTGCTGATTTCCTGGATCACAACTGTTTATCCCAAATAACTCTGCAAATAATTGCCAAAGGTCAGTTCAGAGAGAGAGTGTCCTGTTTTTTGGGTTTACACTGGTTAGAGCAGTGCAGAATTGCACCCTCTGCACTTTAGCCCTGCTCTCAAACACTGGTACAAATCAAGAGGGGAGTCAGTGGAGTGTAAAACAGATGGAAGTGAGATCAAAATAAATCCTTCCACTTTTACCTCATAACACTTCAGATCACAGATGGGAGCACTGAGATGAAGACAAAATATGACAGGAGGTTACTTGAACATCTGGAGTCTAAACAAATGCTTCTTTATATAAAATAATGTTTAGCAAAAAATACCCAGGAAATGTGAAAACTGGACCCAATCCTGGTCCCATGGAAGTGGCTGCCAACACTCTTGTTCATGTCAGCAATTCTGTTCTGATGACATTACAAATGTCACGTCTGAGTTACATCCTATGGCAAATGGAATTTTAAAAGCTTTCCCTGAATCTTTCTGGTAGAATTGTCTTTGCCAAAAAACCCCACGATATTTAAGGCAGGAGCCAAATGTCCAGTATTTGGATCCTCTCTTCAAAGCCACAAATATCTGTGTGGTGTCCAACTCACCATGAGAGCCACTGAGAAACAGGCACTTAATTCCACTTTGTCCCCTTGGAAATGTCCCATCTGATTTAGGTTTTGACATAACTGTAAAAAGGCCATGGCAATTTAAGGTAACACTGTTGTCCAACCATTTGTGGCTGAACCTCTTTCAGTGAGAAGAGATTCTTTCACAATTATCCAGCTGTGAAACAGAACTTGGTGAGCACTCACCATGATCCAACTGCAACACTGAGCTGCTGCTCAGGGATGGCATAGGCTGATCTGGTTGGCTTTGCACTGGAGCTGATCAACAGCATTGTATGGGCTGTTAGACACTAAAATAAAAGAGAATGTCACAGAATCAAGGCTGCTGAATGTTAGATTCTCTGCAAGTGGCACTTCTGTTCTCACCCAGATAAGAACATGTACATGGAGCCTCAAAACAAGCTTCTTTGGGAACCTGGTCTTTTCAGTTCAGCTGGGAAAAGATGAGAATAGGACGAGAACAGAAGTTAGTTTGTATAAATTTTTAGGAAAGGATGTTATAATAAAGAAGATCTTTGGATAGCACAGGAGGAATCTGGAATTCTTGATAGATGATTAGAGTGGACAAGCTCTGGGTGTATGAGTGTGTGTTTATGGTTTGTATAATGAAGGACAAATAGGCAGCCCTGCCTCTATCCAACTGGAAATCTGTATGTGATTAAGGGAGGGAGATGTGCTCCCTTCACTACCATTAAGTAGAGTTCTCCCTTATATCACTGTCATGGACCAGGATCTGATTTAAACCACGTGCTGTAGCCAGTAACCTCAGATAAATCAGCACTTTGTGCCTTTCTAAGGTATTGTCTGTCATTGCAAGGACATTTAACAAACTGCCCGTGTGGGAATTGCTTGTTTAATCTAAAGCAGAAATACAGATATCTTGGGGTGGGAAGGCAGGAGACCAACAGGACTCATAACAAATATGTGAAAAGTATTAAAGTAACGAAGACCTTCCACTGCAGGTGGTGGTCTGCCTGCACATGCAGGAGGGGAGTCCCCTGTGTGGAATGCCAGCTATACAGTGCAGGTGTACCCAGCCAGACCACATCAGCTGGGCTCAGTGCTTTCTGCAGGGTGAGGGACACAGTGACAGAGCTCTCCATAGGTTCACACCATCGTGTGGTACCTTGCTGACCCAGCTGGAAATGGAGCCTAACCAAAGCTACCTTGGCTCTGCTGATGGTCACACTGATGTTTTGGGTGCTTCCTGTATTTTAGTAATACCAGGTACTGATCTTGTAGATCTTTCAGGCTTGGGTGGTTGTTTGAGCTTTTGGTGGGATTAGCTGGGGGATTATACACTTAAAATTCACAGATGTCTTTTTCATTTTGCTGCAGTCTTCGATAAAGAAATTTATGAAATACAGATTTCAAGCAACTTTAGATGAATAGTATTTCAAGCTAGGATCTCAATCAACTCCAGAGAAGGGCAGGGATGGGGCATAATAAGATGTTAAAATAATGTGGTTTGAAAGGGACCTTTAGGGTCCTAGTCCAAACTCCCTGAAATAAGCAGCGGCACCTTCAATTAGATCAGGTTGCTCATAATCCCATCCAAACTGACCCTGAATATTTCCATCAAGGGATGGGTCATCTACCACTTCTCAATAGAGTGGGAGTGTATATATGTATATATAGAAAATTAGTGTGGAGAGTTGGGTTTTTTTCTTCTATTGCCTCTCCAAATGTAAAATCCTCAGCTGTGCTCCAAGGGGAGCAGTCTCTTTGCGTTCAGGCGCAACACAGTGGAAACACGTGCCTGCTCCTCAGACAGCTCCTTGGTTGTTCATTCATATGTAACTATATCTGTATTTTGCATTTCAGCTGCTATTTGAAGCAACCAGAATTAAGTGTGCCAAAGCCAAAGGGGATGTCACTAGAACAGACATGCCATGTACAGTGTTTACCTGTTGTGAAATGCTGTTAATTGCCCTGGCTGGGCAGCCTGCTGTTCCCTGGTAGGTCTCAGCTGGGATCCCAGCCCCTGCTCCTCTTCTGCAATGGAAACATTTCTCCCTTATTTATTTTTGCGTGAGAAAACTTGTTTCCATTCTGAGCCTCTAGATACCACTTGAGTGCCCCCCTGACCTCTCCTCGTGGGCCCAGCCCGTGTAAATGACCAGACAAAGGAATGTGGATGAAGGAAGTGCTATAAAGTAGAAATATTGCTGCCTCGTAAATTCCCTCCAGCACAGCAAGTTTTCAAAATAAACAGAGCTACAGTCACATAGGACAACATAACTCAGGGGTGCAAAATTCATCACTGGCTTTTGCAGAGGAGGGCAGCCTGACAGCAAAATTAAACTCTTCCAAGAGTGCTGTCTGCCCTGGCAACAGACCTGCATCACATTTTCATACAGACTTGCAACCAGCTTATTCCCCTCTTCCCCAAAACTTGTACCAGGCTGAATCCAGGGTGGGCAGCTGAACTACAGTTCTTAATCAAGTCACTGGGATTTGGTGGCCTTCATACGCTCTGGGTGGCTTTTATAAAACTTCACAGCTTTTGGTATTTCTATGCTCCTCCAGGCTGCAGTGTGACTATATCCATATCTCCAGTACTGGGAGTCCAGCCATGAGTACTGCCTGCTGCTGGGTGCCAGGATTGCCCAGGTATGTTTGGTGTCTTCCTGCTGCTGGATCTGCTCACTGCAGATCACTCTTACTTCTGCTCCAGTGATGCTTCTCTCTCTGTTTATAAGGGCTCAAGACCCTTTACTTCTGAAAAAAACAGATTGTCCAGAAGCCATGTCATTTCTAGGTATTTGAAGAAGCTAGCTTATTCACTGCACAGACTGCTCCTAAATGCAATGTTCCTATGTATTCATGCTTAAGAAAAGGAAGGTTTCTCCTTGGATTGGGAGCTTTTTGAAGAGAAAGGAGCTTTCTCCTAAGCCACTCTGGCAGGCTGTGCACAAATGGCCATCTGACAGCTTCCCAAAACCCATACCGTGTCAAGAAGTGGGGTCAAACTGAGATTCCTTGAAACAAAATTTTAATTTTGGAACATAAATAAAATCACATATCTCAGCTTCACACACCAGTCCACTCAGAAATGTGTTTTAGGGCTCAAAGCAATGGAGTCAACATGACTGGCAAGCAGATACAGACTGTTACCTTTCGACAGTTTTTTGGCTTGACACTGGAGATTTTCAGAAGTAGAATTTAAGGAACTTTTGATGATCTTGTACTGCTTGTTGAAATATATTCCATTTTGACACAAAACATACTGCCTTTCCACTGAGAACCAGTATCCTCCTGCTCTTCTCCCTGACTCTGCTGTTCTTATCTAAAAATAATTTGGTTTGTTTACTTAGTGAAAAATTGAACGTTTCCAAGGGCACTGAAACTTTTTTCTCTTCACCAAGAGCTCAAATATCTACTGGAAAAGCTTTGATGAGAAATTTTCAATCAGATTCAGTGAAAAAAGAGATGGAGGAGGAAATGATGACTTTTGTTTTTTTTTTTTGAAGAGCACAAGAGAGTTCCTTAAGATCAGTTGTGGGAATAAAGAAGAAAGTGACTGCCTTTGATCTGAAAAGAATCCTATAGTTTTCCTGAATTTTGCCAGCTGCTCCAATTCTGCACTTCCACTCAGACAAAACCCTACATTATGACTGAGCCTGAAACCAACATAAACAATCGTCTGCCCTTTTACCCCTGCTGTTAGAAGATGGAGTATCAGTGGAGCTGAGAATTTACTCAATACATCTAAATGAAGTGTAACCTTCCCGAGTTAGATGGCACCAGCTAGATAACCCTGTTCAAGTGGAAGTAGATGAAGGGTGACACTGAAGATTGCACGATGGGGCTGTAGCTGATAGTCCTGCTTGTGACTTCTGTGCTAACTGCACTGGACATGCAAACACCAAAAGGCTTGTCCTTACCATATCAGGATAAACTCCCAAGAAGACTAACTAAAAGTTTTGTCTGTAAGTGAGGGAGAAGAGATTCATCACGCCATAGACTGAATCATGCAAGAACAAATTATTGATAAATGGATGAAGAATAAATTGGGGCCACAATTAAGAGAAAGTCCTTTATGTTTCAAGCAGGCTTTCAAAGAGTCTGTCAGCAGACTGGATTAAAGAGGTGTGGAATAAGAGAGTTATTCATGTGATTATGGGATCTGGACTTAGACCAGAAGATCTTTCCTTATACTGTATAACCTTGGAGTCCACAAACCTTGATGTACTTTTTAACCTAAACAGTGTTATAGCTTTTAGAAATTAAATGTTTTCTATGAAAATGAGAGAGGACCTAGCATTGGCCACACAGAGAGGCTGAAAGAACTGATACAGAGCAAAGGACACAACCAGGAGATATTTCTAAGCCATCCTTCCTAAGGATGGGATGTCTTGGGCAGTATCTCGTAAAGGTGCAGGTTCCACATGCCCAAGGACACTGCTAGTGCTTACACATCTCTAATGGCTGTGTGGGACTCAGTTCTAGCAGGTGCTTCCAGACAAGTGGAGCATATGGGAGGAGTGGGATGAGAAAAGGGAGAGGTAGAACAGAGGCAGAGCAGGACAATGAGGAGAGAATAGGAGGGAAAAGGAAGGGAGAAGTAGGGAGCTGGAGGAGCAAGAATTAAAAAATGTGGAGATGAACTAAGAGCAAATGTGTGAGGTGGGCAAAGGGAAGGAGGAGAGAGTGGCAGAGATAATAAAAGAGGGACATTAGACAGATGAGCCTGCTGCTGAACCATAAGCAACCTCTCTGTTTGCAGATGGTGGAAATTAAGGAAGCTGACTTCTTTGAGTCAGGTCCTAGGGCAAGGATGGGGATGAGCTCTTGCTCATCTGTGCTGCTGCCTCCCAGCAGTGCTCTGCCTTGGTGCCCTGGGATGGTGTCTTGCTCCCTGATGAGCAAGATCCTCCTCCTTTCTCTTCCATACTCACAGCCCTAGAAGAGTAAATGTTTGGGAAATTCCTATTCCTCTGTTTAGTAGCATCTGGAGTTAGGGCTGAATAAAGCCCTTCAGGCTGGGAGGTTTTGGAAGGAAGCCCCACGCTCACCGGGCCCTTTGCCAGTGAGTTAATCCTTTCTGTATTGACCCTCCTAGAAGCAGCAGTCCCAGGCCACCAAGGATCTGATAGCCTTGAACTCTCCATGCCTGGAACTGCGCTTGCTGCTTTTTAGTGCTGATCTCTTCCCAGCAACTTTCCCCCAAGGACCAGGTGGCAAGTCAGGGGCAATAAAGATCAGCCCCATCATTCCTCATTCTCTCAATCAGTGTTCTGATGCAGCTGTCATTGTGTCAGTCAGGACAGAAGATGCTGTGCCCTGTGCTTCAGCCACTTCTGTTTCTGTTGCCACTGCCTCGCACGTACATGCCAGGAACTCTACCCTTTCCCACAGACACACCGGATACTCTCCCAGAGCCATTGGCTGTAAGCTGCAGAGGTCACTGCAACATCCCTCACCCCTTTGCCCCACGTGTGGAACTGGATCAGGCTGGGCTCAGGCTGAGCTGAAGGCACAGTGGTGCTGGCTGAGCTCCCGTTCAGCAGTGTTTGTTCATGGGGGTCACAGGGAGCACCGGCGTGCCAGGGCAGTTCACTGCAGTGTGCAAGAGCTGAGCTGGATGCATGTTTGTCCTGTGTCCCATGAGGGACTTGGGGCCAGTTCCATGGCTTGGAGTAGGTAAAGGGAAGACAGGGAATATTAGTTATCTCTGGCAGCTTCAGAAAGTCTCTCAGCTTTCACAAGGAGCCATTGTAGCTGAGGATCACTGCAGCTATGGCAGTAATCTGCACCCCTTGAGAGCCTGGGCTTAGCCTTGCCTTTATTATAGACTTCTGAGTAATCCCAAATTCCATAAATAGCTCTTAGTGCCACAGTGCTCCTTGAGCAGCTGTTTTCCAAAGGCCAGAATACTCACATCAGCCAGCTGGACCTGGCAGCACTCATCTGCTGCAAGCAAGATTTGCACCCCAAATGAAAGGACACTGTTGCAGCCACTGCTCAGAATAACACTCTGCCACGGTTCTTGCATCCTAAAAATGGGAATAAAACACCAGGATAGAATCCTCTGTGTGGGATTTGGATGCCTGGATGTAGGCTTCTAATGCTGTTTGGAACAGCTCATGTGTGCAGCCTGCCTGTGGGATGGTAAGAAGTTTGTAGACAGAAGTGTTCCTGAGAGGGCAGCTGGAGGCAGGCAGGTACCCCACAGACCTACAATGAACATATGTCCCCATGCCCCAACTGGGCCCCCTTTCATAAAGTCCCTGAGGTGCTAAGGCATCCTCACAAAGAACTCCACAGCAATGTCTACATAGAGATATATTTCATACAGCCAACCCAGCTGATTTCTTCTTCACCTGCATTGTAGCCAACTCTCAGGCAGGCTCACTCTCATGGCACATGTTAGGAGGAGTGCAGAGAAGCATCTGCCACCTGGGTTTTTCTTCCACGAATAAAAGCTAAGCCCAAGGGGTTTTATGACCTTTAAACAACTTACTCCTGCTCCTGCATCCCAGCTGCAGGCAGTCCACCTGGTCAGGGTGTTTGCTTGGGAGGAAAAAGCTACCTTCTCAGGGAGATCTGAAAAGCTTTTGTTTCCACAGCAGATCTTCCCCCTTTGACAATGCATGCAACACCTCCAAGAGATGTAAAAGGGAAAACTACAGCCCCCATGGAACCGATGAGGCTGTAAATCCAGGGAAAATCTTCTCCTGTCATTTACAAGCCTGCACATCAGATACTGGCCTCTTGTGCAGAGTGGCTTGGTCCAGGCACATTCCTTCTCATTTCCTCAGTTACAAGAGAAGGGGATGTTTGCTGTGGTGTTTTTCTGGGAAAATGGATTGCAGAAAATAAAAGGATTTATGTCCTTAAATAGGCACACTATAGAAATTATTTTTGTTCTTCTTCACAAGAAAAGCCACTTGGCTATAGTTTGCTAACTGGACATGGGGAGAAACACCATTGAAATCTCACAGATTTAGCATTCTCAGACTGATCTTTCAAGCCTAAAATCTCTCTTTGCTCTGAATTCCCTGACTTTCTGGTGCCTGCTGTCTTAGCAACCCTATCATTTGGGCTTTTCCAATGAGGTTATTGATAAGTACTTTATTGCACTGGGATATTGCCATGAGCTCCTGCTGGACAAGGAAGGTGCAATATTGTTCTTGTTTCCAGGTGTTCTTGACTTTATCTTCAGGGCAGACATTTACTATTCTATAAATCCCAACTGCTGATTTTCAGATATTGCAGGAGCTAAGAAAGGCTCTTTATAATCAGGGTGGGGTGGGGGAGGAAGCTGGATTTTGTTTCTTCAGGGAGAACAGTGCAAAATTTTTCAAAAACCAGAGTCTGTATCCACAGTTCTTTCTTTCTACTGAAGTTTCTGATTCCCTGCTAAAATCAAATGATGCGAGACCTGCTTGAAACTGCTGAAACCAGTGGGATGTTAGGGGCTTCACATCCTTCTTGGAGCTGAGCCCAGACTCTGGACCATGTGCTGGGAGGGCTTGCTGCAGGGAGCTTCAGCCATGCTTGCCCTCCACCCTTGAGCATCTGCTCTTGAGCATGGCTGGAGAGGGGATTCTGAGCTACACAGACCTTTGATCTGAAATAATGTGGCCTTTGTGCTGCTCTCATGCATCTTCCTCTGCATCCTTTGCATCTGTGTCACAGTGCCTGTCAGCTGGCTGTGCTCTGTCAGTGAAGTCTCCCTGCTCTGTAACACACCAAGCCCAGATCCCACACCAGACCTGCCCCCAAATCCCACTGAGAGAGCTGCACCAGGGCAGGATGAGAGCAGGCAGACTGGTGTTGGGCACTTCATTGCACGTGGGGAATGTCCAGCTGTGAAGCTCTAACAGATGTTGACACCTCTGTGCTGTGTTTGCTCTGTGCCGTGGGAGTGGGGCCAAGGATCGGTCCCTCCACCTGGGATACCCTGTCAGAGCTTTGTGTACATGTTAAATTAACACACACCAAAAAAAGCTGTAGCAAACTGTGCTACAGATGCTGGGGAATTGATTGTATGCATGTGTGAAGGGGGTGACTGTGCCAAGTTTAAACACCTACTTTATTCCCTTGTGGGAGACTGACGTTCCTAGAGCTTAGCTTAATGCATATGCCACGTTCTTAGGGCTTAGCTTAATGTACATATCACAAAACAAGAAGAAGGTGCAGGCATTTAAATACATACACACATTTTGAGCTAGTTCTTTTTCCTGAAAACGTGAGCAGTCACTGTAGATTAGAAGGAATGAAAAACTGATAAATTTTCTTCTAAACTGCCTTGTTTAGAGCTCAGTGGTTTTTGCTGAATGAAGCAAGAGGAACCAATTCCTGCGGACATATAATTATGAGTATATGGATTTTTCTGAGGTCAGTAACTTTGATCAACTCCTAAAAATGAGATCACAAGCCCCTACACAGATGCTTTCTCAAATGTTTGCTGTTTGCACCGTTGTGTTCCAGTCTGGTCAGTGTAAATCATGGCTGAACTTGTTGACATGAAATTCAGTCTGTATGAATCCCTTACCTGTATGGTCTTTGCCAGGTTGAAAATAGCATGCAAACTGCTTTTGGTGTGCTAATAAAGACACAAAGGCTTAAAAGTATAAAACCACCTACGCATCAGCAAATGTCAGTGCCTGTTTGTGAACTGGGATACAACAACAGCAACATTTTTAGGACTCGTGATGTAAGACAATGAAATAACAGGGGCATTTATCATTTGGTTCTGTGGGTCAAAAAGGAAATAGAAACCATCTCCAGAGAAGAATATTGTAAAGTAGTAAATTAGCATAAATAGATTTTTTACGCTCCAGAAGGGAGGATTTAAAAGTAGAGACATTAGGAAAGAAAGATTTCTGATGGTAAGTCATACTGGGCTATAGAAAGACCTCCTGGGGGAAGAAATAGAAGCTGAATCCCTAAAAACTTTTAAGCACCAATTGAACACAATGGCAATAAATCTTCAATCAGAAACAAGCCTGCACTGTGAGAAAAAAGGACTAGATGGCTTTACTGTACTTCTCCGTGTCTTGTAACTGAAAGACTCTGATGCTCCTTGTGGATGGTTGAAGTTTTATAAGCAGCTGGGGATTCATTATGTTGAATGACACTGTAGGAATACCAACTGGTCTTAGTCCCTCTGTGTTTCTGTGTGAATGGTAATAATCTCCTGAAACATGTATTCAGGCCCAAAAAGCTGAAGCAGAAGAGAGGGAGAGTAGCTACAGCCACAAGACCAGAGCTACTCAAAGGAGGAGAAATGACCATCTGGTATTTCTGCTACCATGCTGGGGGAGTGGCTGGTCATGGGTGTGTCCTTCAGGGAATAATTTCTGGCTGAGTGTTTTCCTCTAAGTGAGCAAAGTTTTAGGGGCTGGCTCTGAAAAGCTCAGTTGTGCAGTCAGCTATTGGCTGTAAGATCCAGGAAAGCTCTGAGTAAAACCCCACTCCAGCAAGTGAGCAAATGATGGCATTTTGTGTGTCCCAGTCTCCACACCCCAGTTAGGCCTGGACCTGTAAGACACATGTTCTTGTCATGTGAGTGATGTGTATCTTAAGTGATGTTAATGATTGTTTATTGCAAACTAAACATTTTCACCATCTGGCAGCTTTACATCATGAATGTCAGAACAGTGCCAGCAAATGAAATGTTTCCATCACCACAGTCTGTTTGCTGGATCTCGCTTCAATGTGAGATTAATACAGGTGCCCATAGCCCATAGAACAAATCTCTAAACTAGATTTGATTTATCTGCCTCATCAGCAGGCAGATATTCCCTGGATCTGCTGCCCAGGCACTACTGCCTGGCTTTGGGTACACAGCATGCTAGCCTGTCCCTCACCCACCCTTTTCTTCTCTTGCTCATTTTTTACCTTACCTATTGCTCTGGGTTTTGGGTGATGAAACTCTGTGGTTACTCTTGCCTAAAATGACCATATTCGTGGTTTTAATTGGCTCTACGGCTTTTGAAAAGCAACACTAAAATAATGGAATTTTTTTTAATTATGCAAAGGCATTTATAAAAATTATGATTTTCGGATTTTTACAGAATGTTTGCGCAAAGGAGGAGGTTAAGAAAAAGGGGGGGGGAAAGGAAAAAAAAATAAAACGGGAAAGAAAAAGAAAAAAATACGAAAAAGATAAAGAAAAAGGAAAGGAGAAAGAAGAAGACTTTTAAAAGCCGAAAGTGAAGCAGAGCTGAAGTGTGAGGAGAGGCTGTCCTGGTGCTCATCCCAGCTGGAGCGCGCTCTCCAGGCGCTAGAGGGCCCCCCAGGACACGCAACCGGCCGCGCCCGCAGCCCGGGATGCCCGAGCGGTACCCGGGGTGCGGACCCGGCTCCGGGCTCGCACCTACGGTCCGGGTTTCATTGGCATCCGGGATCTCCTTTGGCCGTGGACTTTTTGAAGCCCTATCTTTATTTACGTTGCGTCGCAGAGCTGTCTCTGAATGTGTGAAGGAGATTGTTTTAGGATGAAAAAATGTCGTAAAATGAACTCCAGAAGGGCAAATAGTCCTCTTCATAAACAGCAATTCAGTTCTTGGGACAAAACTACAGCTAAATTAAAAAAAAAAAAAAAAAANCTAACCAAAAAATAAAAATAAAAAAAAAAAAAAAAAAAAAAAAAAAAAAAAACCAAAAAAAAACCCACAAAAAACCAACCAAACAAAAAAACCCAAAAAACAACCAACCCAAAAAAACCCCCTTAAAATGGAATGAGATGACTGCTTTGCTCTGTAGATCTGTTCTTATTGCACCTTGCAAGTTGTTGATATAGACAAAACCCTGGTCTTTGTTGAGGAAGAATGCAGCTGGAAAGTTTGTTTCAGAGTCTGAAAATCCCCAAAGACTATAGATATTTGGGTTATGGTGTTTTGTTCATGCCTATCTTAAATTAAAAGCAAATAATAGAAAGAGATAAAAAAACCAAAACAAAAAGAAAAAAAAAACCAAACCAAAACAAACCAAAAAAAACCAGGATACATGTGACTAATATTTGATTAGCCAAATGAAAGCCTGAAAGAAATGAGATGGGTGTTGTGAGGACCCCTGGCCGTTCTGACCTGAACACTGGGCCAGATCTTTTCCCTGCAGACTCTTAAACCATTTCAGTTCTGATGCTCTGGTTGTCCATGCATCACTTTCCCATGGAGAGAGTATAAAGGCAGAGCTGAGCTCGGCCCTGGCCAGACCTCCCAGGTACCTTCTCTTGCTGGGAATAAGGAACCTTTACTGCTGAGCACCAGGTTCCTCGCAGTGGCCTGCAAGCTCAGTGAACCTGAACAGTCCAAGTGAAACCCAAGCAAAGCCACACAGTTTGAAACACTCTTGGAATAAAATCCCCTCTGTGGTGTCAGCTTGGTGCTCAGAGGGAGAGGCAGAACACGGCAAACTTGGCTCTGTTTTACCCCAAGCTTTCAGGAAACTCCTTGCAGCGAGGCCAAGAGCTGTGTTCATAACAAAACTTAAACCCAAGCAAAATTTATCACGTTTTGAGTTTCTTCATAAAAGGTTAAACCAAGTTGGGATGTGCTCTGCTGGGATAAAAGAAGAGATGGAGTCTGCCCTTAAGGCCCAATTTCATATCCACTGAAATCACATGCAAAACTCCCAGGGAAGCAAGCTTAAACTTTTAAACGCCGTTAGAAAAGCAGCTACCACAGTTCTCTGTCATTCTAGTTAACCATCTATAAACAGTTACTCACTTGACCTCTATTTGATCTCTCCCTCTGCCCTCCAAGGAATCTTTCAGGGCCAACATACATTATGAATATGTCTGTGTACATGAATGTTGGAGGCTATTTTACTACTATAAGAAGAGATCTCTTGCAACTCTGTCTGAAATCTGCTTGTTTGGGGAATTTTTTTTCTTTCTGCAGACAAACCCAACAAGTGACTTCTCTTAGTTTATACTGGTCAGCTGCAAATAATTAATTACTAAAAGCCCTGTTTGCTACACATGCAAAGGATGAGCTTGAAACCCTGCCGTGGCAATAACAAGGGAAAATAGTCTTAGCACTTGAAACAAGAAGGTCAAAGACAGGAGTCAAGAAAGATCTCCAAGCCACACTGCAGCTGTCCTTTTCTAGCTGCTGCTTGAATGTGCAGCAAGATGGCAAAGACTTCAAGCTTCCACCTGATAAATAGTCTCAGGGGGAAAAAACATTCTGTAGGAATGTTGCAAGAGTATGACTACTATTTAAAAAGATAATTCTTAAGCAAAACAAGACTGACAGTAAGATGGAAGAAACTTGAGGGCATGCAGTCAGTAACTAAAGGAAGAATTTTATATGGATGTCTTGGTTTGGTTGGGTTGGTTTTTTGTTGTCTTTTTTTAAAAAAAATACAATAAAGGATTTCAGAATTAAGTTACAAAATAATATAAACACATAATAATATTGAAGCACTTCAAAACTGCAAGTACTCTTAACTCTTCACATTAAGGATACCATGCAGTAGCTAATGTAAATTTTAACATTTTAGCATCTGTCATTTCCTTCCTGTCACAGTATTATACAATGAGGAAATAAGAAGTATAAACATGCTTTAAAAAACATAATATTAAAAAAAAAATAAAAGAAAAAAGAGCTGCATCTAGGGATGACACTAAACTGCTGGAGTCATTATTGTGAGGGCTAGTAGATGCCCAGACAGAGAGATGAGGTCGATTTTGTATCTTTATTGTGCAGTACAGCAACCAAATAAGTACAGATTCCTAAATGTAATTTCTCTTAAGTCTAGAATCCAAGGTAATATATTGTAATGTATTTTACTTGACATTGTTGAGATGCACGGTTATTTTTAACTTTACTTAGACATAGATTCAGTGTGAACAGCATGACCATCCAAAAAAGTGGTGCATTTAGTTACAGATAACTGCAGGAAACTTTAGGGAAGATCACAGTGAAATAGCATTAGTGAGAACAAGATGAAAACAAGGGTACTATTTTCCAACTTGAGAACATTCAATTTAATTCTTGACTCACACAAGATTTTCTCAGTAATAACTTGTGCTGGCCAGAAAAGGCTTGCTTTTGACATAATCGGTGGGAATTTAAAACAGCTTCAGATAATAATGATTTCATTGCTGGGTTATGCCAGTCTGAAGTTCTGAGTAACAGAAATGTTGCCATCTCCTCATTTAAGAGGACATGCAATTTGATACAAACACACTAAAAATTTGGAATATTGTATTATTAAAAAAGGCTGTCTCAAGCTGTGTTGAAGTCAACAGTAGGTCTGTTTAAGGTTTCTGAATTCATCCTTTCTTTGTTAGCATTCAGATAAAAGATTGAATTTACTGGCTATTACGGAGTTCTGGCTGCAGCTGGCTGGGGGGAGAAGGGGGAGAGAGAGATATTCAGCCACCCAGATCATCAAGGGGTGCAGGCTCGATTTTTTGAGCATTCAGATAAACACTGGTCAATTCTGTGGGAGCTAACATTAAGTTGAAACGAACTTTTCAAGAAATTTAACACTTGGCAAATCGTCTGACTTTCCTTTAAAATGTTCAATTCGTTCAGATCTCCCTGAGTTCCTAGTTTTCGTTTGGGATGAGGGGTAAACCACGAGGCTCCCATTGAGAGGGGGATTTCATATTTTGTTGTGTTTTGTTACTTTGTTGCTGGTTAAGTCTTAAGCTCACAGTTGTTGTACCGTAGGTAGCAGTTTGTGCTTGACGAGGAGAAAAAACAAAAGTCGTCGTTCATGAAAATCGCTCGGATTTCACTCAGATGAGCTCGGTTGTTGCCTGGAGATCCCTTCTGCACGCAGGAGCAGGATGACAGCGGTGCAGCCGCGGAGCAGCCCCGGCGCAGGGAGGCTGTGCGGGTCCCGTCCCTCGCTGTCCCCGCGCCCCGCTCTGCTCGGCTGCGCTCCGACCCAACGCGTCCCCTCCGCCCGGGGATGCCGCCGGCCACGTCCTGCGCTGCTCCGGAAAGCCGCCCTGGCAGACCCGGGTGCCCGCTGTCTGCTCGGCGGGGAGCACGCCCTGGGGGTGCGCGCAGGGCTGGGCACGCGTGGCGGGCATGGAGCGGCGCAGCGCCGAACAGCCGCGGCTCGCCCGCAGCCCTCGGAGCGGGGTCCCGCACGGCGGGGTGGCCTCTCCGCCCGTGCCAAGCTCCCGGCAACTTTAACAAGCACCTGGACCCCCCTCCCCTTCCCTGTTCTGCCGCGATCCCCCTCCCGGGCTGGCTGCGGGGAGTCGGGGTGCTGCAGAGGGATGGTGCCGGGTGCGGTGTCCCGATCCTCCTGTCCCCTTCTCCTCGGAGACTCGATCTCCCATGCAGAGGCGTCTGTGGCAGAGGGGGAGGACAGACGAGGCGCAGTGGGACCGAGGCATCCTCCTGCCTTGTTGCTGGTGCACTCAGCTATCCCGAGGTGCAGAGGGAGCCCTTTCATCTGCGTGCTGGGGCTCTTCAACTCAGCTCCGAAGGTCTGTCCAGATATTTCCTAGGACACAACTAGTTTTCACCTTCAGTTACAACATGCCTGCATATGTGTTGGGATGTCGAGGGAGAGATTGCTAAAAGATTTGTCTCTGTTTTCATTCCACATTTATCCAGCCTCTTTGATTAGATACTTGAGATGTTTCTCTCTGTAGCAATAGTTAACAACAAAGACACGCTATTGCTTTAAGTATCATTACTCTAAGTAATTGTGACTAAGTGTGGTGTGGATGCAACAGTGTCTCTGCTAAGTGCAGTGCGGGTGTCCTCGTGTGCCAGTGGGAGCACTGGCGGGACAGCAGCACTCCTAGCAGTGTTTGCAATTACGATAAGGTTCTTCCATCCCTGCAGAGTGTCACAGCTGTCACGGCAGCAGTAGCCAGGCTCACTGCTTACAATTGTTGATCCTTTCAGTGCATCACGTTTGTGCACTGCTGTGCTACCTCACCTAAAAGAAAGGAGGGCATTGGGGAGCATGATCAGTCTAAACAAATTCAGTGCTGTTTGGTAAGAAGGGACTAAGAAATACAAATAACTAGATTTAGGGAGTTGGATGTGTGTCTGTGTCAGGTAGGGATCCTGTTCAAGGCATTCCATCACCAAGCATTACTGCAAGCATTTTTTCCTGGCCTTTAGAAACCAGCTTCTCTCAGTGAAACAGCCACAGGTTAGCACAGATGCAAAGTTTGAACTCCTGTGTCCAACTTCGTGGGCTGGCTGAGAGAATTAGCAGTTACCCAGGGTACAAAACAACCGTGCTGGTGCTTTTGGTGTCATCAAGAACCTGTCCTTTAAACAGTTCCACACGAGGATTAGCTGCACCCACTCGACCCTGCAGTGGCCCAGCCAAAGGTGCCTGCTTTAAATGCAGTCGAGGAGCTCAAATTCAATCAAAGCTTCGATGTTTATTTAAAGTTTTTAATGGCAACAAACAGGGCCCCGTGGGCTTGGGCTGCAGACAGCGAGGACATGCTTGAGTCAATTGCACTTGACAATTCTGTAATAGCTGAGGGCAAGTGACACCCCTGGGCCACCCGGCTCTGCAGGGCTCCCACGGGTTTCAGTCGAGGTGCCAGGGAGCCCAGTGGCATCTGCAATACAAAGGAGGTGGAATGTTGGCAGCAAATGTGCTACTGGGTTCGTTTAATGCAGGAAAGAGGTGGTGTTTAGGGCTAAACACGCAGAGACAAAAAATGAAAGCCTCTCTCTCTCCTCTCTCTGCCTTTTCTCCCCTGAAACGCGCACATAAACTTCTGGGAAGATGCTTCGTGTGAAGCGCTGTACCCGGTGCCCAGGGCGCCAGTGTAAATCCAGATTTGTACCCACGAGAGTGAGGGGGAAGTTTTCTTCTCTCCCCGGTGTGAACACTTAAGGGATGCGTCCCCCACCGCTGTCCCGGTTCCAGCAGCTCTGGTTCAGGAGCAGCGGGGCCGGGGTGCCCAAAAGGGCCCGGGGCTGGCACAGTTTGGTAAGGCAACAACTTTCTTGCCCCAGATGAGGTGACGGTGATGCCGGTCCCCGCCGCAGCCCCGAGCCGCCGGTCCCCCAGGGGGCTCGCAGCGCGGAGCTATGGGGACAGGCGCTGTGCCTGGGGGGAGGCTGCCGGGCTGACGGAGCAGAGCGAGGAGCCCTCGCTTTTTTGGTTCTTTTCCAACCATTTTTAGCAGAGGAAGGATGTAATAACATGCCACGGGCAATAAATCACAGTCTAGCTACTCCCCCTGGCTCTCCTTCCCCCGCCCCCGGCCCCTCTATAGCGGGAGGGGCGGAGGGGCCGCCAGCAGAGCGCCGCGGCCGCCGGGACGAGCAGAGCAGAGCCTGCCCGCGTCCTCCAGCCGCCCCAGCATGGACCTCCGCGCCCTGGCGCTGCTCGCCTTCGCCCTGGCCGTCATCTCCCTCTCAGAGGGTAAGTGAGCTGAGACCTCACCGCTCCTGCCGGGAGCCCTGCTGGGAGCGATGGTCCCTCGGAAATCCCCGCTCTTTCCCCCTCGCCTCGCAGCTACACCTCTCTCCCGGCTCGGGCTCCGGCCGCGGCTCAGATGCGTCTGGCGAGCCCGACCAATGCTGTGCTGAGCTGGAAGCAGGCAGGCTTCCATTCCTCCCTCTCCTCCATCCCTCCCTGGCTTTCTTCAAAAAGCTGGCCCAAGCGGTCCTCGCTGCCAAACTCGCCCCAGATTGAAGTCGTCTGGGGGAAGACTTTCAACAGTGCTCGGTCTGCAGGGAGGTGGCTGGGCTGCAAAATATGCATATCGACTTTCCCTCTAACAAAAAAACCTCAACCCTAAAAGTTAGAAGAAATTAGAAACAGGCGGTTGTTCGGTTCCTCTTCTGTCCTCTGCCGTGATCTATCTTTCCTCAATCAGGGCAGAGCTGAGCCAAAGCGGTCACTAGGCAGGAATTTACGGTTTCGGGGGCGCAGGGAGCTGCCGTGACGGGAGGGCTGGGGGCTGGCGGCGTTGGTCGTGCAGTCACTGCAGCGCCGTCTCACAGCCCGCACGCCGCTCCCCGCGGTCCCGCGTGTCGCCCCCGGAGCCCGCTCGCAGCGACAGCTGCCAGGCTTGCTTTGCGA
Source organism: Rhipidura dahli (assembly GCA_013399225.1). Classification (NCBI taxonomy): domain Eukaryota; kingdom Metazoa; phylum Chordata; class Aves; order Passeriformes; family Rhipiduridae; genus Rhipidura; species Rhipidura dahli. The sequence goes on from VXAC01003690.1 coordinate 747,607, forward strand.
GCTGCGCTCTGTGGAAGCCTCCGCGTTCGGACAGCCCCGGAGACCGCCGTAACCCGAGCTTCTTGCCCCGCATCCCTCGGGGAGCCCGGGGCTCTGGTGCTCCGGGGACCGCGTACTGCGCGGGGCAGCCGCACTCCCCACGCCTGGCGGAGCGAGGTTCTGTCCACAACCTCTGAGCATCCTCCGGACGCTCCTCTTGCGGCTGGCTTCCCACCTGGCAGAGACTTGCCACCTCCTGTCCCCTCGTCGAAATTGCTCTGGCTGGCTAAGGAGCGCCTTTTCAAACCTCCGCTCCCGCTCTATTCTCCCATTCTGGCGAAGGAAACTTGGGTGTTCCCCGCCAGGGAGGCAGAGGATGCTTTTCGGTGCCCTCCTTGTTTAGCCCGAGAGAGTTAATTTTTCCCGAAAATTTCCCCGATGCGTTTCCGCACAAGAGCTCCGTCCCGTTGGAACACGGAGCCGTCACTGCCCTGGAGAGATTCCAACGCCCCGGGCAGGTGGCTCCGGCCCCCGCCGGGGTCTCCGTATGCACCACCCCGGGGCTGCGACCTGGGAAACGAGAGCGGCAGCTAGCGAAGGCAGACCCAGGGGACCACGGGTGGCAGTGCCAGCTCCGGTCCCTGGCCGCCACCATCACCAGCTTTCGAGCGGCTGGGGCCGCCGGTGCCTGGGTACCTGAGCGGGCTTCCCTCGTCTCTGCAGGCGAGCGCAGGTCTGGAGGCGCGGGAGGAAGGGACCGGGGCTCAGGGGCTCTCCTCCCCCTTCCCTCCCGCTGGCAGCACTTTGTTCAGGGCTGGGAGGCCGGCAGGACTCCCCGGCTGCAGCTCGGTTGGCCCCCAGCGCGGCTGCTCTCCTTTGCTGGCAGCGGGTGTCCTGTGTCGGGACAAGGCTGGGGGACCGGGCTACCTGAGGAAGGAAACGGCTCGCAAGGACCGGAGAGAAGCTAGTATAAAGAAAGAACCCCCACCGTTTTGTGGTGTAGAGAGTGGGATTTTTTGCCTACTTTACGTGTCATGTAGTGCTCTCAGCCCTAATAGAGATAAGGGCTCGCAGGGCTACCTTGTACTGGGAGGCAGGTGAGCTCTGAATTCTTCTTAGTCACCCGGTAAAGCTGTGTCTGTCTATCCCAGCCTTGCTTTCCAGGGAAATGGAGCTGTTCTATACTTAAGAAAGTTATCAACCATCTGTTGATAATGACAAATGCACCCTAGGCTGAGCAGAAGTAAAATGATGCTTCCATCAAATGTTCTGTCTGTCCATGTCCAGCCTGGTTGCTGGATATAGCTTCCCTCTCTGTTCAAGCATCCAGATCTTCCCAGTCCTCCCAGTAAGTTACTGCTGATAACTTTGCAGCAGAACTGGCAACTCAATTCTTCCCTTAGTGTCCAGTGTGGGTGAAGAGGAGCAGATCTCTGCAGGATGAAATAGGTATTGTTCAACACTGACAAGTGGCCACTCTGTGACAGCATTTTGTGTGTATTTTGTCTCTAGAGAGAATTTGTCAGCAAAAGTGGGTGTTCAGAGACAACAAAACTCAGCTTGAGTTATAAAACAATAATACTAATTATTGTTAAAAACACCCCAAAACACAAAACCCCCAAATCCCTTCAAAGTCTTCTAGTTGAGGCCAAAAGAGATGTTCTCTTTTTGTCTCAGTAAAATTATCTTGAAGGAATGATATCAAGATGTCTTTAGCATCAAATTAACATCTGGCTCTTCTGTAACTTTTGACTCTTCATCCATTTTAACCAAATGTGTCAGACAGATAAATGTCTCAAAAGCTTCATGTGCCATCAGTTTTATGTTTTCATGTGATAAGGCAATTAACAGACTATGCTAATTTGCCATACTGAGAGAATGGCTTCAGCTTGTGCTCAGTGTTTTATAGATGTCTGAGAACTCGCAGTACAAATTGGTAGATTAATTAATGAGCTAAATCAGCTCTAACGTACACGCATCGGAATGTTTCAGATTTTGAAAGGGGATAAGGAATGTGTTTGTCAGCCTCAGAGCGAGACCAGAATTGTTCTCTTCCTAAATTATGGCCTCCAAACGGCCCCTTCCCTCTCCTGCTTTTGGAAGATATGTGTTCATGTGTTGGAGGATGACACATGAACTAATTTTTCCTGGTTTTCAGCCTTGTTGAGATCACAGTGAGACAGGGGGCAGTGGCAGGAGCTACTGATTCCCTGTTGGTGATACAGAGAGCTGACCCAGGGTACAAAACAACCATCGGTGCCTGTGCTGCTGCTCCCTGGTGCTCAGTGCCTGCTCCTGATCATCAAGCAAGGTGCACAGAAACACCAAAGAGATTCTTGTGCAAGGAGGGGATTTGTTATTCCACCTCACCTTGGTGTGGCAGAACACTGAATACTGGGGCTTCCCCTCTTCCTTGCTGTGCCAGATGCTTTTTCTTGGGCAAAAAGCAACTTTGGGACTTACACGATTAGTCATGGTTAAACATTCTCTGTTCCTGATTTCAAGTGGTATGGGATTGAAAATCCCACCTCGTGTCTGAAAGAGGACAGGGTTGCATTATCAGATCATGGATCTGAACAGTTCATCTCTTGCATGTTGTTTAAGTTAAAGCTGGCTTAAACTTGGTTGAGACAAGCTTGCAGAGACACTGTCACTGCACCTGTGCTGAGTGGTGTTGTATGACTGCATTCACTTTCAGCCTCCCTTTCCAATACAAACTCGCAGATGTGTAGTTATCAGGCACTGATTTGCAGTGGGAAATCCTAGTGCCTTCCTCACTCCTTTCCACATTGGCACTAGCCAGGCTACTCCATGTTTGTGAGGCTCATCCTGTAGCCCTCCTTCCTCCTCCCCCTTCAGATTATTGACTCAGAGGCGGAATCAGTGTTTGGACTGCTATAAAACTTGTGGAAAAGTCCTTCAATTTTGTTAACTTACAGTCCAGATTCTGGTGTGAATGAGGAGAAGCTCTACTCCCACTGATCAATTCCTCTCCCGTGGGATCTGATTCCGGCTGATCTCTTGATTGAGATACTGGAAAAAAGGGGGCTTCCCTCCTCAGGACAGGATAATTTCACCCTGTTTTCTGTGGTTATATGTGCTAGAGACAGGCGTCAATAAATGTGCCCTATATGTAGGTCAGCTGCACTTGAAAACCTGTCTTTCTCACCTTCCTAGACAGCTGTTTAGGAATTTCAAGCCCTTCCCTGCTCTTTAGCTCCCCATTTGCCTTTAAAGGGAACTGGTTTTGGGTGCCGCAAGCATTCCTGTGTGGCTGAACAAACAGGATGGCAGATTGCCATGTGGGATCTCAAGCCCTGTCAGATATAGATCTGACCATCTAAAGCGTGAGCCAGATTTTAGGGGTTAGGTGTATGAATTTAATTCCTCCCAGAGGCTGAAAACTGCTCAGCTGGGAAATTCTTTAGAAATTTAGGCATCTCTTAGACTTCCAGGCAAGGCTTCTGCGTTTGTATTTTATTGTGCATGGAACTTTCAAACTTACAGTCCGAGTGATGATCTTACTTACGTGCACTTGATTGCCAGTAATTAGGTGGTCCCATAGAGAAATGGGGTGGCAGAGGTTGCGGTGGGCGCCAGGCTGCTTTTCTCAGCTCTGCATGCATATACATGGCAGATTTTTAGCCTAGGGGGTTAAACTTAATTCTGTCCCTAGTGGTGCCAGTGACAGAACTCTCATCCCGTCTGCTGGCCCCCGAATAGTGTATTGAGGATGCTCTGGCTGATGACTGTCTCCTCGGATGCTTTACTTACCCGCAGGCTAGAAATTCAAAAGACTCCTGTTGTCTTATGTGAAACCGCGGGGATCTCGCATCTCTGAGCCGCACCTTCTTGTGCGGGTACCTCTGCTGGGAGTCAGGGCTGGCTGCGGTGGGGAAAGGTCAGCTGGGCCCTGGGAACGCCTGCAAAACGAGAGCTTTTCTGTAGCCACTAAGTCCCCTGTGAAAAGCCTGCACCTGAGCCGAGCCGTTTTGATCTGAGCTCTCTGGAATTCATCGCTTTCTTCTGGCTACCTTCTAATTTGGCCTCGGGTCAAAATCGTTTGAGTAGAACAACACCGAGGACAAGTGCCCCCTCTTTTGGCCTTTATCTTGTCTAATTACCAGGAGCATCCCTGCACAATGGAGCGGCTCCTTATTCTAATCTCTTCGATTTTACTTATCTCCATTTTCTCTCCCACTTCTTTTGTCTTCCAAAATCCCACGCACCCCGGTTGAAAGGCTGAGCACTGAGTTGAAGGGATTGTGCTCTGAGCTGTGGGCAAATGCTCTCCCAAAGCTACAGCTTTTCTGCTGCTTT